>JABSTQ010009093.1:0-422500 GCA_013358835.2 Ixodes persulcatus | reverse complement strand
CGCGTGTGACTCATGAAAAAATTAAAAAAGAAAAAAAAAAAACTGGGAAACATTTTGCGGCGGGAATTAAAACTGAACACATTCAAACATTCCGGAAGCAAAAATTCTGTGTGTCAGAGCACCCTGTGCTAATGTTTGTTAGTGGTTGCTGAACTTGAGCTCGTTTTAAAAACTCCAAGAGAACTAATTAGAGTCGTTTTTCTCCATCTTTCTTGACAAATAAAACCTTACCTACACCTTCCTACATTTTCTTCCGAGTGAATGAAAAACTTAGGCATCGAAAAGGCTATCAAGTTCGTTGCCACGTGATCTTTAGGAGAAGCTCCGCACCCAAATTCCAGGAGAAGAATGTTCTACTCACTAAAAGACACAATTTTTCCGACGACACAAGCTGGGACACTGCTATAGTTTTGGGCTTCTACGACCAAAAACAGTTGCTTAAAAATTAAGATTATATAATCTATAAGTGCTAAATGCCCCCCTACAAAAAAAAAAAAAAAAAAAAACAATTATGTAATATTTTTTTTTTTTTTTTGCAAGAATACATTATGCATTACCGAATGCATTACCGAGTGCTGCACTTGGGCGGATAATGATCCGCCCAAGGGCGGTACTAGAGGTCCGAACCAGACGCTAAAGTTTCAGAACTACACGTTATCTCAGTCAAAAGTTAGAGGTGATTTTCTGAAACTTTCAAAAAGAAAATGGAGGCCCTTTTTCGCCCCTTTTTGGTAACTGTCCCCATAGATATCCGTGCATAATAAGAGGTCCATAGGCCGCCATTTTCTTACTGAAAATTAAAAATATATATATATATATATATTTTATAATTTTCGTATAATAGAACGGTTGGTTCTGAAACTTCGGCCTCTGGTTCGGTCCCCTAGCGCAACATTTCGATGGGGAATGACTGTTCGGCGATGCGTAGTTTATTTTTCCAGTAAATAAATAAAATAAAAAAAACGTGTAATTCCTTTTGGTGGACACTCTGTAGTTTGACGGTGATTAGTTCGACGATGGAGTTTCCACTGCTTTGGTGACTTTCCCTGATTCCTCTTATTAAGTGACGCTCCGATCTCATATGCTGCCGAGTGATAATGATATAGGATTGAAATTGGCCACGCTGTATATTTCAGAAGCTGTTCTGGACGACCTATAAACATTTCCAAAAAAAGGGTCCGGGGCATGATTTGCTCGCTTTGCGAAGCGACGAACATTCCGGCGCTGGGCCGTGAAAAACGAACGCTGGGCTGTGGTAGGGTGTACTAGAACAAGGAGGTGTGCCGTCCGGCAGCCATGAGAGTGTCGCGATGTGCAAGCACGCCGGTGAGGGCATTGGGGGGGGGGGGGGGGGGGGCGGAGCGCAGCCAGCCGACGGCTGACAGAGGCCTGCTGGTTGCAGCAGAGATGCTTTATTTGGCGGTAAAGTTGTCGTATTCTTCATTCTTCTTGTCTGCTGGGTTTTGAGAAAGAATAACTTGCATTCTATATCATACCTTTGTGAAGAAGCGTGATTTGCGCGAGGAGCAGAAGCTTACATTCGAAGTGCAAATGCCGTTTGGAAGCGGTCAGTTACTTACACAATTTTGATTCTTTAATTGTTTTTCGTTTTGCTGTTATAGAAGAATCGTCTTTCTCACTTTACATACCAGAATTACTAAGAAAGCGGAGTTTGAGTAATGTGATGTACGATGCTTCCTCTCCCCTTTTCTCTCGTCCTTAGTCTCCCCAGCACAGCTAACAGCCACCCAATTTTGTATCGCTTCGCACACAACTCAAAAGAAGAAATAGTCACACCAACACGCCCGAAGCCAGGCTCGCTAAACGCCGCCTGACCGTCCTCCTGGCCCCGCTGTGACTGGCACTGCCGACCCAGACCTCTGCGCCGGAATTCAGCGAAACGACACCCAGCTCCTACGGAGACGCCGACACCGCGTCGGCACGGCTCTCAGTTCTAGTATACCCTAGCTGTGGATTTGTAGATATTGGAATGGCGTCACTCGTGGCGTATAATAATAGCGCTTCTTGTTCAGCTGTTAATTTTATGGCGTTCGTACTTGCAAATGTCGCGGTCACATTAGCTGTGCGTGCTATGCTACAGTCAATGACGCATAGCACGCGTTACAGACATAATTTTTGTTTATTGATAACCAAAGCACACATGGTCAGCATAAAAACGGGTAGACTACGACACGGCCGCAAGTTTCAGGCGTGACAACGTCCACGTGCCGAGTCGACTGAAGCTAAACGCATCTGAGAAATGTATCTTGATGTAACGGAATTATTTGAATTAATCACAAGTATAAAATTAAACACATTTATTTGTCAGTCACAAAATCAATTCGCGACTTTCAGTGATGGGATGCGCGCTTAATTACATCTTTTTGACGTTGAAGTACGAAGTAGAACCCTTATATTGCTTGTAGTTTACAAAACTATATTTTACTTACGCGTCGCAGACCGTACCTCGTCCTGCTGTTCTACGAAGATCAACGAATTGCACGAAACAAATATTTAAACATGAGGTAAACTTTTGCTACTGAACGATACGCATGAAACCGAACGAAACAAATGTCAAGTAACAACACAAGCCTATTCAGTTTAAAGTCAAACAAGCAATCGAAAAAAAAAAAGCGCAGATCGAAACGCGAGTTAAATTCGAACTTCGAAGACAAAGCACATCGATGGACCCACTTAACGGTTATAGGACGATGGTAGAAGAAATACGAAGTATATCGTAGCCTTTCAGCGGTGATATGTGGCCTCGCGCTTTTCCGAGCGCCGACCGACGGGTACTTCACTGCCTCCGGAATCGTCAATACAGTTCCTTACTCTACAACCGAAGACAACCTCCCCGGGCGCCAACCATATAGTTCACCCTTAAAGGGGTACTCCGGCGATTTCTTCATGGTCCCCGATTTGCTTGCAATTTTGCTAAACTCGCCAAACAACATTGCTAAAATAGTATCCCAAATATTAGGTCAAAATAATTTTTTTTTCACAAAGTTATTGAACTTACAATTTTGGTCCTCATCGTGTTTTTCAAACTGAAAGTCTCTACTGGCAACAATGAAAAAGTGCCGTCAGTGGAAGGCAGGGGCTCACTCTTTGAACTGTAGAATTTGTTCCCGAATGATTACAAGCAGTTTCATGGTGTCAAATGAATGCTTTGGAAGCTCGCCCCAGGACCCACGCTCCAGCACGGAACAAATGATTGGCATATTCTATATTTTAGACTGCTCGCTCGACTGGCAAGCCTGCCCGCCACTGACGTCACGGCACTGAAAAGTGCGGGTATATTTGAATCTTGGTTTTTGCATCATTTTCATTTGCCGATTTCACAATAACTAATATGAATTTCGCGATACTAAATAGCATACCGGAAAGGGTAAAGGTCGGGGAGTCAGAAAATATAGTTAGTTGAGGTAGCTCAAAAAATCGCCGGAGTACCCCTTAACTGGGGAACGCGTCTTTAGAGGCACGGCAATTTTGACCGCAGCTTGGAGGGCACGTATGCACGCGCGCTCTTCAGTTGGTCTTGGGGAGCGCGTGTTTAAACGCTTGCTCTTTTTATCGTACGGGAGGAAGCGCCATCTATCCCCAAACACTGGAAATAGTTTTGCTTTAGAAAGCAATGCATAGATGGCAGCACAAAAATGTTTGACGAGGTAAGTGAGGTAACAAAATATATTGCCAAAATCGGGACAAAAACAAAAGTCCCTATTTTGCAAATATTTTTTTCCGTCATGGAAGTCCTCACTTGAGGGGTTAATATAATAATCTAGCGGGAAAGGTGGTATGCATTCAGGCCGCTTCGGAACGGCTGGACGTAGACGAGGACATCGGTGGTCACAGTTGGTGGTCCCGATGATCGCTGGTGACGCCTTCATATACAGAAAGAAGCCGCAATACATTGCCTGTAAGGTCTCCACCTAGTTATTTTCTAGCTTATTTAGGCTGAAAACACCGTAATCGCGCATTGTATACGGGGTGTGCGTAGGTAAACAAAGCCAAATAATGGCGGAACTTCCAGGGAAGTATCTTACCTCCGGTTGGCTATTGCTTTTGCTTGTTTCTGAAGACCCGCGGTGCGTGGCCAGTACTTTAATTGTCCCACCGTCGAGCGCTAACTGCGGTACGTCCTAAAATTTACTTATACGGGATCGACATACCTAGCTGATCTCTTGTGCTTTTGTTCCTCAAAGAAATAACAAATCTGCCGAAGGTACCTTCCTAGCTGACCTCTTGTGCTTTTGTTCCTCAAAGAAATGACAAATCTGCCAAAGGTACCTTGGGTGCATCTTCAGGACTACCTATTCGACTAGCCTAGTCCATATACCTGAGAACGACGTAAAACCTACAAGTCCTGGCAAGCATTCAACTACTTAGTGAACGGCAAGGCATTAGCGGTGGGCGCCGAAGATATATGCGCCGAGCTTCCCCGCAATGATCGCCGACCCGAGTCTTCGTTTTAGCAGACAATCTCCTGAAAGTTTTAAAGCAATAGCTTTACGGGCGACACTTTGCACAGATTTCGACCTCGATCGTTGTCGTGGTCGCGGGAGCAAAGAGGGAAAAACCCTTCTCGCCGCACTTGGCGCGAGGCCAGTGAAGTCGGGTTTTTCGATCGGTTGCTGAGGGCCAAGAGAAACAAGAGGGGAGCACCGGCATCCTGTCAGCATATGCGCGACGAAAGGAAGGTCTTGCTTGCGTCTGTTTGAAAGACTTGTTTTCAAACGTTACTCGCGTTATGCGAAATCCCATTTTGTCGGTATCGAGTTAATACGCGTAATGTTGGATGGTTTTCAAAACTTCCACCGCGCTTACTCACTAACTTCACGGATCACCAAGCACACGGGGCGGTCGTCAGTGGCATCCGCGACGCCAACCACCCCGGCTATGAGAATTAACCATGTCGCACCTCCGTCCTCAGGTACGTGACGGCACCATTCCACCCGCATTGCGCGACCGTCCTACAGCTATCGCTTTCGTTCCTTCGCTAATTGTCGGCTAAAGATACTTTGACAGCGAAGCTGTTAAGGGGGCTAGTTTCCCCAGTATCGTGTCCCCCAGCAAACAAATGAGGACACAAAACTCTGGACAGCTACAGCCATATAAGCGACGGCGGCAACCAGACACCCGGCTTGTCAGTTGTCCGGTTGCCGCCGTCGCTCATGAATGGAAGCAACCTTACCAGCCTTTCTAATGTGGCTTGCCGACTTGCGGCTGACCATTACTTCATTCCCACCATAGTACAGCTTCGCTGGTCTTCTTTCTCACCAAAATAGAAAGGCTGAAATTTTTTTTTTTTTTATTACGCTTTTTTTGGCGCGACGCGAGTCTGTAATACCTAATCTTCTACTGTCTTGACTTGCTTGCTTTGGCATAAAAGTTTAGTTTGCCCAGATCACCGTGCACATTGCCTTCGTACGTGTCGTAATGGCCCATCGCTGTACGGAGACGAGTCGGTCGAGGTGGTCCAGGCGCGGAAGCGCCGCAAGCCGCCACCGCCGCACTTTCGCGCAAGGTCGAGTTGCGCCATCTTTCGGCAGCACATCGAAGTAGCTAAGTACCGTCTGCCAATGCCGTCGTCCTGCGATCATTATAATGCAATTAAATGCAAAGGTGCAAGCGTGCTGGACAAGAATGACGAAAATAATCCCTGGAGAAGGAGAACAAGATGGGGGGGAGTGTTGAGATACGGGAAAAGGGGGCAAATGTCCATGCGTACTATTATTCACCCTAATAGGGGAAAAGACTCGCATGAACAAAGGGATGAGGGATTAAAAGTGGGATAGGGTGTTAAAGAGGAATCACAAGTTCAAAGTGCCAGGCAGATTTAAAGGTTGGGAGGGGAGAGGGGAAAGGGTGGGGGGGGGGGGTGACGTGCGCGATAGGAGTGTGAGGAGAAGACATGCAGGGGTCACAGGCGCTCGGCAAGCTCTGTCTGGTGGAGAAACTCTAGCACGGCACGAAAAATGCTCCATGCTTGCCGCCGGCTACCAGTGGGGAAAAGGAGACACGTGGTTGTAGCCGTTTGTCCTCCTGCGTTTAGGACAGTGGCGAAGAGCACTTTCCTTGCTGCGTCGTATTCTGGGCAGATGAGGAGTATATGGGTGATGTCCTCGAGGTCCCCACACACTGTGTACTCCGGGCTGTCAACTCTGCCGGTTCCGCCGTAGCGATGAAATGCTAGCCTCGTAAACGCACTCCCTGTCCGGAGTCGATGGAGTAGCGATGCGTCGGCCCTTGTCAGTCTGGAATCAGGGACTGGGATGGGGGGTGTGCCTCGCGCTGTAGATGGGTCTGGGTGCCGACACAAATCTCCAATACCCGGACCAGGCGGATTTTTTCGGTCGAGCACCAGTCACCTAGCTGTGTTTGGAGATTTGAGTTTGTCCTTTGTAGCTCTTGTTCCCCTTCTCCAGGGATTATTTTCGTCAGTCCTGCGATCACCCAGGCTCGGCGGCATCGGTGGCGTCCTTAATCACGAGATTATCGAAATAACTTCACTTGTGACATTCTGTTCGTGCCGGTACTCATAGCCAACTTAGAAGCACAACACTGGGGCATTTCTAGAGCGGAGCTCTCACGGAATTGTCTCGCTAGTGAACCGAGAGTCCCCATGCATCCACCCAAATACAAGGTATACATAGAAAAGCCGGAAGTATTTCTATCCCCCTGTCATGGCGACCGGAAGGGGCCCGCACACCCTGTATAAAAATTAATAGAAGTTTGCAAGACCTCGACCAGCTTCAACTCGTTGCAGAAAAACGAACACGCCTAACCGTTCGTCTGCTTTCTTTTTCAGCTCTTCTGGCACTCTATTCCTCGTTCTTTTTCCTTGTGAAAGCCGATGTCAGCGCTCAGGATTTGCCTCGTACTGCTCCCGTCTTTGTCCCACTGGCGCCGACCGACGGGTATTGCACCGCCTCCGCGTCCGGCTACACAGTTCAAAACTGCGACGGACATTTCACGACAAAAGAAAGGATTGAAAATTATATTATTTTTTTAATAACGTTTTTTATAGATAGATAAATAAATAAAGTAGGTAAATACATTTGAGCTGGTTGATTTAAGTGTACATAGCCGAAAACTCTTACATTAACGAGAAACGCTGTCAGTGCGATGGCGAGTCACCGCGATTTACATGTGCTTCATTCAGTGGGGGTTCAAAATTGCGAGGCGGAAATGCGTCACGTGGAAACCGCCCTATAGTGAGGTCTATTTCCTCTGCATAAGTTTATATACATGCACCCTTTCGGGTGAGACGTCACGTCAAACCTCTCCGGCAGCAACGTCTTCAGAATGTGTGAGCACTTGTTTTGAATTGAACGCGAGTTTAACCGGTCAACGCTGCCCTATGTTGTTTAATATTTTCCAAGAAAAGTTCTACATACATCAGGAAAATCAAAACTAATACATGGCCCACTTATAATGAACATCCGTTTACGTCTATATGGTGTAATGCCGAGATAAAAAAAAAAACACGTAAATTATTATCTTTTAAAATTCATCCTGTGTGCATTGCGTTCTCGCACTCATTATTAATGCGTTAGCATTAGTACCCCCATGACAGGGGAAATCTGACCGCGTCCGTCTGTGGGCAAAACAAGGAAAAGGGAAGCGACCCGCGTAGAAAGGAGGAGAGTGGTGTCACGGGTGGAAGCCATTGCGCGCTCGGATGAAGGGGCGAGTTATTTGAACTTGCAGGTGTGCGGAGCGCATGTGCCTCGGTTTGTGCTACAAAATAGGAGAGTGAACCAAGCACTAGCCCTGGTCCCAGATGGCGTCAAAAGAAGACGGGTTGTGAGCAAAGGAGACGGGCTGCCGAAACCGGTGAACAGCGAAAGCAGCTTCAGACAGCGGATGCCTCTGGCATTTCCCAAGGGTCATGCTAATGCATTCACTACGGATCCACCGATGAATCTTCCTTTAATTTTGCAGCGTTCATTTATTTGTTAATTCATTCATTAGGGGACCGTACCAACAGCCAAGGGCTTACACTGTGCGAAGAAACAAAAGCCATAGCTGTAGCACGGTCGCGCAATGCGTGTGGAATGGTGCCGTCACGTGCCTGAGGACGGAGGTGCGACGTGGTTAATTCTCATAGCCAGGGTGGTTGGCGTCGTGGATGCCAGTGACAACTGCCACCAGTAATCCGTGAAGTAAGTGGGTAAGCGAGGTGGAAGCCTCTAAATCTATCCAACATTACGCGCAGCAACTGGATACTGCTAAAGTAAGATTTCGCATAACGCGAGTAACGTTTGAAAACAAGTCTTTCAAGCAGACGACACGATGATTTGAGCCTGTGTGCCTTCGTTGCGCGATTCTCGGCGGGACGCCAGGGCTACCCTCTTCGCTTGCCTTCACTAGCATCGCGCGGCGCGGCGGACGGAGTCCCGACTTCCCTCTGCTAGAAGAAAGGGTAAAAGCGCAGGCGAGCTGGTGAAGAACTTCCATCGTAAACCGGAGACACGAAAAAATAAAAAAAACGGACAAAACAACAAGTCTCAAACACAGCTTCTAGTTTATTTGAACACCACCGCTCTTATATATACACCACGACCTCCTCTCCACAGTCGAAACACCTCCTCTCCACTCTGTCACCGACATCTCAAACTGATCCGATGACACGTGCTACCTCCCTTCCTTTCACACCAACCAAACACTGACCCCGACGACCTAATTACAAATCTATGATAACGTTTGTCAACGTTAGCTGGATTTGTGTTGGGTCAGTTTTTGGTTGGTGTGAAAGGAAGGGAGGTAGCACGTGTCATTGGTTCAGTTTGAGATGTCGGTGACAGAGTGGAGAGGAGGTGTTTCAACTGTGGAGAGGAGGTCGTGGTGTATATATAAGAGCCGTGGTGTTCAAATAAACTAGACCCTCTGCTCGCGGAAAGGGGGGAGAGAAAAAAGTGTTCCTTTTTTTCGCGCGCGCGGTGACGACGGGCGAAGTGAACAAAATCTCCGCAAAGTGTCGCCCATAAAGCTATCAGGTCAAAAAGGGGCAGACGCTAGACAACTGCCCGGAAAGGCCGAATCACATCTCAGTGTACCAAACTATTATATGTTCACTGAATCTACCAGTGAGAAATATTGCATATTTTCGCTTCAGCCCTACAATACCTGATTGCGGCGGACAATTTCCGCCGCTACCGCGCTGCTAACGAAACCTAGCCGCCATTTCACTCTGCCTATTCACAAATACTACGTAAGTCTTGCGATGGAACTTGAGTGACAATGGACGAAACTCATCGAGTGCATCGAGTCCGCACGAACTAGAAATCGTCGCTATAGATTGAACGCGGGTTGGGGGGTCCTCCGATAATGTTTTTCGTCGTCCGTCTCTCCTGATGCCCTGCTATGACAGGACGGTCGATTGGCTCTAGTAGCGCGCTGCTGCACTCCGTTCACCAGTAAGCTGACAGTGTATGCGGTGGGAGCTGCGCGCCCGCCTCACCAATTAACCGCCTGCCCATCATCTCCTGGTCTTGTTCTCTGCGCGCGCTGCGTGGGTATGGGCGGGAACGTGGTCGCGTGGTGAAAGATAGAAGTGTGACTGGTAGCTAACCGGCGCTACCGCACTGTCAGTCTAGGGGTGAACGGAACATAGCAGAGACCGCGCGCCTTCGGCATTTGTCATTTCCTTTTTTCAAGGGCCTCGCAAGCGTTTCAAGTGTCGTCTACCCTAAAGATCGTCGTCAGCGCTGATGTCAGGCTGTCCTGACGTAACCTGGAGAGCAATAGAGTTATCATAGTTTTATGTTGATTTTTTCTTATTGATGGTTAGTAATGAAAAAAATGTTTAAAGTAAAAAAATATTTTTTTTTTGTGACGTTTATGTTTTTTGCGGGTACGAAAAGATTAAATTCAACTCGCATGTCTCTCGACACCCAGGGAGGATCAAAGTAAAGGGTCAATGAGTATTGATACGTCCGAATCAGTTTATTCTAGAAATACTAATTAATTTGTTAAACCCAATACACATTTGAATCCTTGACCTTGTCACCCAAATTAGGGGTCAAAATAACTTTTCCTGAATTTACCGAATTTTTATAATTAATCCTCGCCGATTTTTTTTTTTTTTTCTTTTTGACAAGCTGAGAGGTACTAGTGTTAACACTGGAAACGTGACGACAAATGTTTTAAATTGGGTCAAAGTTAGGCCGTAGAGCTTGTTCTCGACGGGTTACATGAATTTTGAGTGTGAAATGAATTATTGGGAAAGTAACTTGAGCAGAACATAAATTATAATTGCGTAACATACTGTGCGGTTTTTTTTTTGGTTTTTTTTTTATAGACCCCGTGGGAAAAAGGGGGGGGGGGGGATTGGTGGCCGAGTGTGCTAGCGCACACCAGCTCGGAGCACGTGGAGCGAAAGTTCGCGCTGCAGAACCCAGGATTCCTGGGCTCAGTCCCCACCCCTGCCCGTTTCGATCTGGATGAGCATCGTACCGGCGTGCGGTCGTGTATCACTACTGCGTGGTGCACGTTAAAGACCCCAGGCTAGCGGTTGTACTGCACTGGCTCAATTTCTCATGTACAGCTGGGAGACTCGTCGCCCGTTGAGGCAGACCACGTTCTAGGCTGTATAAACATACACACAACCCTAATTTTTGTTTTATAGACCGCCTGCTCTACTTGGATGTTTTAGAACATGTCACTTCACCCTAACGGAATACGTGGGGAAAATTAAATGCTGGTTTTGGCACAACTTTGATGCGTCGTTTTTTTTTTTTTTTAATATAGCTATTTTGAATTTATAGGTAATAAATAGCATGCCCAGAAGTGTAAAGTCTGGGTATTCTGAAAATATTTTCCATCGAGGTAACTAAAAACACAGCCGCGTATCCCTTCTAAAGAAAAATATTGTTTTTGCGTGCGGCACTCGAGATTGAAGCGATGTCTCAAGTACCAATTTGAAAAAAATATACATTTAAAACTATGCTAAAATAATAAAAAAAAATTAAAAAGCCCGGCTCCAATTTTACGCTTTAAGAAAATTTCAACGCCACTTAAGTTTCCTGAACGGGAAATATCTATCAACGAATATTCCCTTATTAATTCCAGAGGGACGCGATTTCGTGCAGCACTAAAGCTTCTATCAATTTTAAATTTAAATTCGTACAAAAAAAAAAGCGCTCGACGGACGTCTAGATTATCACAAATTGTATGAAATCCACCCGAAAACGCGCTCCAAAAAGCAGCGACGACAGTTGCGCTGAACTGATAAAAAGATATATAGGTGCGACCACTTTGCAGGAAAGAGGGTCTGGCTCGTTTCGTCCAAGCAGTATTGAAATGCGCGCGGCGTTTAATGGCGGCGACCATTGACTGCCAACGAGGCCGCTTTAAATTAGCTCCGGGAGGCAACTTGAACGAATTGGATGGGGACCAAACCCGACGCATTGGGCCTCAACTCCGCCCCGGTTCATTAGAACGAGTGCGCTCGGAAAGCGAGTTCCGTACATATATAAGGGTTCTCGACGAAGAGTTTGCCGTGAATCGAAACGCGTTCACTGCGTCTTCTTGCTGCGTTGGTTTTTGTTATATACAGCGCAATTCACTTATAGCGATAACATAAAAAACGATGTAACGCTTATAACGAGACCACATATAACGATTAGTTTCCAGAGTTTCTAGACTAGAAACGACCTCAGCATCTAGTACACTATAGATACAACGATAATCGGTTATAACGATGAAAATTTCCGGTTTCTCTCATTGTCGTTATAAATGGCTTGCACTGTACTTCGTTTCCCTTTAAAAGTCCGATGGCAGCCGAGGATCCGACGAGGCCAATCAAGCGGCGTCAAAAATTGCATCGTCACAGGCTGAACCAATCGCGCGCACAAAATAAAGAGCAGGATCGCGACTCCTACGCTCTGCGCGATCGGTTTAGTCGCCTGAACACACCGGTCTGGCGCTTTCCCCTGTTTTAAAAGGTCACAGGATTCCGCGAGTGCCGGGTGACATAGTTGAAAACTGGCAAAGAACAAAGAAAAAGAAAAAAAGAGAAGCAGGAACCACACATGAGAAAGGCACATTCATTTACCGTCCGCCGAACTCATTCCTGGTGAGAGTCGGAACGGTATTGCTAACGTGTTTAGAGTCAGAATTGGCCCTCATTTCTGTTTGTTTGTTTCTCCGTGAGCATCGTATACCGGCGTGCGGTCATGTATTATACTACTGCCTGGTGCGCGTCAAAGACCCCAAGTCTATAGCAGTGAAACCGCACTGGAAATTTCTCATCTAGAACAGCGACAGCAGATGAGGCCCATTGGGCTGGCTAACTTCCCGCTGTATAAACAAACGCACAACACAATTGTTTTTTTTTTTTTTTTTTTGGTAAAGATTGAGGAGCTGTCAGTCCACAGAAAGACATTCCCTTCTATCCGGCCCGTGGTGTTGTCGCATCACTTATGGATCTGCCAGGCACTGCCTGACGGCCCACTTCCACGTGAGCAGAGACAGGCTGTCTCGCCTTTCAAGGCTTCGCGGGAAGACCTCTAAAAGAGGACGTGATGACGATACCGGAGGGCAGGAAGGAAGCGGGCGCCCATCCCTCGCCCTCCCTCTGACAGAGACGCCTCCGGTGAAGAACCGTCGTTCCGGTTCATCTAAATTCGGCGGACCGACCGCCGACATGCCCAGGAACGGGCGATGGCCGCCTGCTGTAGACTCTCTTCGCTTTTGTTTGAGGTTTCAATTATACGGGTAAACAGGCCGAGGAAAAAGGGTGAAGCAAGGGGGAGGAAGGACGTCAAATGGATTGGAAGGGACGCAAAAGGACAGGACGAGATCTATTCGCTAATCCCATCATTGGATTGGTCTTCTGAGCAGCTCTGTAGGAGCGTTAGTGGATGGCGAGCAACGTCATGTTTAATTCAAGACACCTTGTCCAACTCCTTTCGGGCGTGATTCTGTTTGTGTTTGGAGTTGTCGAGCTTCGTTTGGGTCTCCTTTTCCGTTGCCGTGTTTTTGTCTCTTATTTGATTTTTTGCGACGGCGTCAGGGAAGTTAATGTCCTAGCCCCTAGTCTTGAAGCGAAGCTTATATATATGTATACCTCATTTTATAAACAACGCTTCGCAATTGACCGATCTCACTAAACGTTTGGCGCATGTGTGACGTCGCCATAACTTTAGTTCACATGAGGCAGGCGGCAGTGCATGAGAGGGCTCCGGCCGTCTCGTGCTCTACACGCGCAGAGCTCCAGCGAGGCTGTCACACGTGCAGAAAGACTAAAGTTCCCTCCATGCATCGCGGCAGCGGTGGCGTAGTCAAACTGGCTGGTGAGATCGATCTATAGATGAATACGATACACAGTCGTGTTCGCATGCTCTTTGTCCGGACTGTCTCTGCGTTGCAATCGTAGTTCGGGAATAGAATCGGGATGGAGGAAATTGGGAAACGGGGAGGAGGGGGGGGGGGGGGGGGAGAGAGAGCGACCTTTTTCTTGCGATGCATATTTTGTTTTGTGGAAAAGAGTATGCGTATTAGAAGACCGCCAATGGGCATGAACGCGTGAGCTTCACATAGCTAATTATGTACAAGAATAGTAAGGGAATGAACACCACAACACAGCATTTCACATATTGCTTTGTGTTGCCCCCCCCCCCCCCCCCTCTCCCGCACTCACAGCGAAAGTACTTTCTAAATCCGAACGCTTGCACCCGTGCTTTCGACAACGCCTTGCAGAATTACTCAGTTGGCACCAAGAAAACAAGAAAATTGTACTGCCCTCGAAGGACCAAGACTGTTTCCGCGTGACACTATCGCTCGTCGAGAAAGTTTATCACATTTACGTGGAACACAATAGTCACGGGGATGCTCAAGAAACGTAAGGCGTTGCAGCTCCGTAAACATTAAGGTTAAGATCTATGAGACCAAGAAGGCATATATCTTATGGGACTTTTAAGCTCTATAAGGACGATAAGAACGCCAAAAAACGAACCAAATCGCGTGGCCTTAAAAAAACACGACCTGCGTTTCTTAAGGCTTAGGTCCCACGACGGCCATCTTGGAAAAGTTTAAAATTTAACCTCCTAGATGGCGACGCCGATCCGTGGTGCCCAGAGCCGTTTTCGCGACTCCAGCAAAACGAACGGCACCTAGCGGGAAAACACTGAACTGGCCGGAACAGGTCCCTTCGCGATTTCTGCTCGTCTCTTCTGGCTTCCGAGTTTACATGTTGACGGTGGTTTGCGCGACAGAACAGTTCTACCGGTGACTGTGTCGTAACCATAGTATTATTCGCAACTTTCACGGCCTATAGGGGGCGCACTGGTGCCTATCAAAATGGCTGTCATCTGGATGATCGTCGTAGAACAGCAGTGCGAGGCTGGATCTGCAAGGCGTGAGTAATTCTAGATTTGCTATATACGAGCAATATTAGAGCCCTAGTTTATTTTTTCACGTCAGGAAGGAGTTGACAAGCATCTTTATTGTGAAGCTGATCATCCAGGAGCTAGGGAGCGCGATTCTCACACCGCGGTACCACGATCGCTGAAAGTTGCGAATAGTATCGCCTTGTGACCCAGGTTGCTCTGCACGCGACCTATGAAACCGCGTGAGACAGACATTCTGCGTTTATCAACGTTCATGAGTACCGTGTAAGGACAGTGGGCACTCCTTTCCTCGTTTCCTCGAAGAAAGTCAAGCCTCTGGAAGTCCGCTTACCCCAACACATCGGCGCAGGTTCGGAACGTGGAAGATAAAACACGAGGGAACCAATTTTGAGTCCAATGCTTACTTGCTGGTGCCCCAGCGTTGTGCATTGAGCTGGCACATGGCACGGCATGACCTGGGGGGCTATGTTGCATGTTTTGGACTTCCAGGAGACTAGGGAGAAGGAAGTGACGTCAACAACGCTCTTTGGATGTTGATTGGTGGAGCCGCTGATGACGGTATCTGCTAAGATACGTTCATTCACACCTACGTCACTTCCTTCTCCCTAGTCTCCTGGGAGTCCAAAACGTGCAACATAGCCCCCCTGGATTCGACCGCCATATTTGTCCGATAGTGGCGTCCCCTATAGGTCGCTGCAGTCGCGAATATTGGACAGTTTGGCCATTCACTGGTTTGAATAGGCGAGCATCTCGTGGCCAACCACATGCCGCGAAACAGCCCGTAGCGGTAGTCGTTAGCTCTGAAAATGCGACTCGACTAATTCAAGCCGCCTTAGCGTCGCTAAAGTAAAAAGGTGCAGCTCTTGGTGCCTGAAAACTTGGCGCGTATGAGGTTTTCGTCAAGTTCCTATTCAACGGTAGAATAAACGAACGCGCGTTCTGAACCAGAGCAAACTGCGTAGTTGCAATCTTTGCTAATGTAATGTAATGTAATGTAATGCCTTGAGCCCCGAGAGCATGATGGTGCTGTCGCTCACTGGGGTTGAGGCATCAGGCTCCAAGGGTAGCCTAATCCAAGCAGAAAGCTGCCGCCTCCGAGGTACCGTGGCCCAGGGCTTGACTTGAGGTACCGCCGACGCCCGGTGTGGCAGCCTCTCAACGTCGTCGTCGTCGTCGTTGTGCTGCTGGGAGATTGAAGGCTTCTATTTCACGCTTCAAATATCGTTTCTAATATTGTGACGTCGAGGTCTGCTGATTGGTCGACGCTGTGTCGCCCTTTTAGTTTACGGTCGAACCGCGGGGAAATATTCGGCGTATGCGGCGGCCTTTGTTCCGCCCATTGGCGAAACTCTCCCAATATACGGCTCCGGTGTGGCCGAGAAACTGTAAAATAGCTCGTGGCACCGGTACCGCAGCGAAGGCTAGAAGCGCGAGCTCATAGCGTTGGCAGCTGCCCTCGAGAGCTTGTGCCGCCGAGATCTGCCCCAGAGCAAGGAGCTCGCGCTTGTGGCCTTTTAGCCCCGTGCGCGATTGATTGATTGAAGTCCTTTAATGACAAGGATGGCTCAAGGCCGCAGTGGGGAAAAAAAAAGGGGGGGGGGGGAGGGGTAATGGAGGGGGTTTCGTCATTTTAACATGTCGGGCGAGGTACTAGGGCAGTCTACTCGCGCTACACCGCGACCGAAAGCGTCGCTGTGGTCGGCCTTCCACGATTGGCCGAACGCTGACTATGACGTCGGAAAGGGGATTTATCATCGACGGATATAGGAGGAATGAAAGAACTTTAATTTTGACGGTGTTGGCAGTGTTCCTTTGAGAGCGCAATGATTTCAAGCTTCCACCATGCTAATAACAAACACCATCGAACTTGTTGTTTGCAAGGTAATGACGTCACAAAGGGGAACCACAGGAGGGCGCCACCAAAACATCTCGCCGCTAATAGTCCCCTGTGCACGTGGGACGTTCACCGCGTGCTTTCGCCCACGTCACGCGGTGCCAGCACTGCCTAGTTTTCTCGGCTGCTAAGCAAAACAAGCTTGCCCAGCCAGCTATCCAAGCTGGGAATTCTCTGATATGGGCTTTCTGATCCGCGGTGCAGTAATTTTTACATGCTTTTGTGCAAGTCATCACGAAGTGAGAGAAAGAGCTTGCCACATAACTTGTTACATTTTCGCGAAAAAAAAAAGAAACAAGCTCGGCGTAAACTTTTTGCAGGCCCTCTCTTTCAAGGCACAGGTTGACAAGGACGTCTGCTAGAAATTTAGCGACGCTTGGCGATTGACTTATCTGATCACTTTGGTATCAATTGAAAAGCGGCTGGGTGTTACGAAATATTGCTTCAATGAACAAAAAGTTAGGGCTGAAACTTAAGGAGGTTGGTTGAACATATTTTAAGACAGAACCCCACGACTGGAGAAAACAAAAAGCATTTCGTCTGTTTTTTCAAGTCTGGAGGTTTTGTCTAGAAATACTGCTTCCCAGGAAGGGGCTGCATATTGCTTAAATTAAAGTGCCTACATAAAATCTGTGCCTACAGACAACTGTGCTCTTTGAGGTGCAGACTAAGTTAGGTAGTTTGAGTAGATTGTTTATCACAAATAACTATGCTCGATACTTCGCAGCTCCTTTGCGCATGTGCACTATATTGCTATCAAAGTGTAATAAGTACCTGGATGTTTTCATCTCACTTCATGCACAATTTGGGGTCAATATTTCAATTTTTACAAATACTCTATATATAATATTTGGGTCCTTTCTTGAAATAAAAGAAAACGCAAACGGCAAGCTTGGCGGATTTTTTTTTTTTTAATGTTATTTATCATTTATGCGGCCGAGGCTTGAACTAACGTTTCTCCGACCTGTCGGGGATCACAAGTTTGACCGCTCGCTACTTTGTCACATCTCAAGCAATGAACTAAGACTCTTTTGTAAAAATAAAAATAAAATCTTGTATTTTCTAATATTAAAATAAAATGTCTAACAATCTCCTGTTTGTCCTTTTCGGCAAAGTTTTGCAAGTTCTTACGTGAGGACTATCGTAGATATTTTAATTATCTTGATATCACAAAAAACGCTCAAATTAAGGTATTTTAATTTAATATCATTTCGACATTATTACATATTATGTACCAATGAAAATGCTCTATAAAAATTTGCTTTATTTACCAAAATATTATCGCGATCTATCATTAAATGTAAATAAAATAGAATATTTTTTGTATATAACCGGAAATGAAGCTTGAATATTTTAAATGTGCGTTGAAAAGCGACAAGCTTTATTGCGGATTAAAATAACATTTACTTCAAATTGCGCACAATTGCAGGTATTTCTGGGCATACGTGTTAAGCATTTTTAGGTAATTAACCGTATTAATGCGACAATATTGTCTAGAATATCACCTCTGCGAGAACGCTGTCACAACGCCCTACTGATGAGTTTCGAGTTTCAATAGCAGTCATACGAACAAAATACCATTTTTTATTTATATTTTTTATAAACCCCAATCATACGTTCGTGCTAGTAAAACACGAAGCAAATCAAAAAAGTGTTTTTTTATAAAATAGCACTTTTTTTTTATTTGTTAGGTTCTTTAAACGTTTTTTTTTTTATATTATTCAAATGTACAGCGTGTACCCCCCAAATATATACTTATTTTCCCCGCAGAAATAAAGTACTCATCGTCAAACGTTTATTTTTCGCCCAAACGTAGCGCTAACGGTCCGGCCCAGATGCCAAAGTTGCAGCACTAACCGTCATGTTATTCGGGAGTTTTAGTGATTTTTTGAAAATTTCACTAAAACAATGGAGCCCATTTTCGCGCATTTTCGGTAACTGGGCGCCATAAGATGTATTCGGGAGCCCTGTCGGCCGATGATTTTTCATTAAAGTTTAAGAAAATCCCGTAAAACAGTCGAATAAAGGAACGGTTTGGGCTGAAACTTTGGCATCTGGTTTGGACCGCTAGCACTACACTTGAGCGAAAATTAGCATTCGACAATGCGTAATTCATTTTTCAAATAAAAAAAAGACTGCCACTCTTTGGGAGGAACACTTTGCATATAACAGATTTTATTTTGTGCATATAATATTGAATTCTTAGGCACCAAAAAAGCTAGGTTTGATCTTTTTTTTGCGATATCAAGTTTCTGAAAATACTTTATGTAGGTACCATGTAAGAACCTGCCAAATGTTGCCGAAATTAATCGAAAATAGTATGTGCGACTTTTCTTTTTCTAAAGTTATTTTAACATAATAGCTTTGTAAACTTATTTCAATGCCGATTATTTGCTCGATGATCAACTTGGAGATCGGTGCATTTGTGAGAAAATAGTGTTGTTGTTATTATAATTATTATTGATTCCACCTGTCCCACAAGCCTCCTTTGGCTTGGATAGACCCATTTATGTGCAGTGTTCTTTTATATATGTGCTATAAACATATTATTATTATTATTATTATCATTATTATTATTATTATTATTATTAATATTATTATTATTATTATTATTATTATTATTATTATTATTATTATTATTATTATTATTACCGATCGAGAAAACAAATTCTGATGTTCTCCAGTTATCTTGGTTAGATTGGCTTCAGTGTCGCTAAGAGAACAATGGCTCATCACACGAGGTAAGCTGAGGACTCTAACGGCAGGGGGTTCGTTGCCCAAACTCTTCCTCAACGAGAACCTAACGCGAAAGAACAGGGAACTCTTTTGGATGGTACGGGAGAAAGCAAGAAGCAAGCAGTACCAATTCACTTAGGTGAAAAATGGAAAGCTATTTGCAAAAAAAGACAAGAACCTCGTCACTGGTTCGCATCCACCGGTTGGCCGACCTGGAATTGATTATCTAACACTTTTTGTTGCTAAACGACATAAAAATAACAGTGGATAACAACCGCGTCGAATAATGGAAGTACAGTTTCGTCAATGTTCAGATTTTTCTTCATTTCGACGTTTCTCGGAACCAGCTAGTGATAGTAATTTTGGCTTCTTACATGTAAATATTAGGAGTATTCGTAAATATTGGGACCAGTTTATAATAACTGCAAACAATATGTCATCACTGTTTGACGTTTTTGTGCTAACAGAGATCAATGTTAAAGACGATTTCTGTGGTGAGTTCCGGATACCGGGGTATAAATCATTTTTTCTTACACGGCCGATTGGACGAGGAGGAGGAATTGCGATATTTGTTAAGGACTTGTGGTGTACTGAAACACTTGATGTAGAGTTTTGCCATTGCGAGTCTTTGTCTATGAGGTCTATGGAATGATAAGTGGTCCTTGATTTTATTAGCTTTTTACAGACCTCCTTCAGTTAACCCTTTAAGATTTTTAGAAGAACTAAAGAGTACACTTGGCAATTTTCAGTCTGTCGACATCTGTTTAGTGGGTGATTTCATAATTGATACGCTTCGACCCGTCAAGTCTATTGTTTGTGACTATCTCAATCTTTTAGCGCATTTTGGTCTGGAGGAACTGATTTTAGCTCCAACTCGAGAAGAACGTTTGGATAATCATCTTGTGGCCTCATGTCAGGATCATATAAGCATACGCGCTCCGAATGTTGTTGCAAAATCGGCCGTAATAGAGCAAAAATTAGCCGACCATTACTTTGTGGCGTGTCAACTTGCATCTTAACTCACGATGAAATCAACAATAGCGGTAACAAAAACACTGGAAATAACTGATAGAATTAGATTTGATAATTTGGTTAAAACCTATGATTGGAATAGTTTACTCTCTATTCAAGACTTTGATGAAGTGTACTGTAGGTTTAGAGATATATTTGCGTCCTTCAAGGACAAATCTAAAAAGGTTATCACTCTGAAACGACGTCGAAGCGAACAAGAATGGTTAACGAGTGATATTTTGTCAGCTATCCGCTATAAAGATGCTCTTTGGGCAAGATGTCGGCGATCTCCAACCAATACCAACTTGAAAAAAAAATTCCGTAGTCTGCGAAATTGTGTAACCGCGCTTATTCGATCAGCAAAAAGAAAATACTTTGGAGATAAATTTTTTAAAGCAAGGTCAAATATTTCAGTGACTTGGAGTTTGATAAATCAATTACGAGGCACAGGTGTAAAGAGATCGATCGATGCCTCCCTAGAGAAAGTGTTTGGTAACAATACGACAAAACTAGTAGAAGATTTCAATAAGTTCTTCGCCACATTTTCTGGAGGAGCTCGTGATGATACTATTTTCACATCAGATTTTCTTGATTCAAATGTTTCCTCCGCATTCCTTCCCGAAAATATCTGAACATGATCTACACACTTTGCTTTTTAGTTTCAAAACTAACAAGGCGCCTGGTATCGATGGCATCAGTGCAAATGATCTGCGCCGAAATTATGATTCTATAAAACTTGTGCTCCTTCACATGTTAAATTGTTTCATTTCCTCCGGGATGATCCCCGTTGATTTGAAAAGTGCTCTAGTGAAGCTCGTATTTAAGGGGGGAGAGCATAAAAAACTTGACAATTATCGACCAATTTCCATTTTGCCTTGTATTGTCCAAATCTTAGAAAAACATATTTTTCAAACTATGACAGCCTTTCTTGATCGCTTTAATATTTTGTCGCCCAATCAACATGGGTTTGTCAATGGACGTGGGACACAGACACTTTTGGAAAATTTTACAGATGAATTGCATCTAGCCTTCGAGAGGCATCAGGTTGCTTGCGCGCTTTTTATTGTTGTAGCAAAGGCGTTCGATACAGTGAGTCACAAGATTTTACTAACGAAATTGCAAAACATTGGGTTTCACGGCCCATTCCTTTTTCTTCTCCGGAACTTTTTAACTGAGAGGACACAGCTAGTTTCTATAGGTAATAGTCGAAGTTCCCGAGTTACCATAACAGCTGGGGTTCCCCAAGGTTCTGTTTTGTCACCTCTTCTTTTTAACATTTTTGTAAACGATATGTCAAACTCAGTTTCAACATGTAAATTGTTCCAATATGCAGATGACACTGTGTTGCTTTCAAAACATCTTGATTATCCAGTAGCAATCGCTTTACTCCAAGAGGACACTTGTCAACTTCATGACTGGTTTAAGACAAATTGTCTTACAATAAATGCATCTAAAACTCAGCTTGTCTGCTTTCGCAATCCTCTTAAGATGTTAACGCCCAACCATCCTATATATATGCATACCTCTCTTTGTACATCTTGTAACTGTTGTCTCATATCTTGTGTAGATCAAGTCAAATATTTAGGAATTCAATTTGAAAGTGATTTGTCATGGAATTCCCATCTGTCAAAACTTTGTAAACGACTGAGAAATGTATCTTGTTTACTGTATAATACCAGGTCTTTAATACCTTATTCAACGAAAAAGACAATAGCTCACGCTTTGGCATACAGTGTTTTGCGTTATGGAATAACTATTTTTGGTCACAGCTTAGGACGATGGGGTCAAAAAATTGACTCAGTCTTAAAAGGAATATTTAAAAACATCGTTTATGGTTCCATATCGCAAACTGAAGAAGATATCATAGCAGTCTTGGGCTTACCATTGTTCCACTCTTTATTGGTTCAGACCGTTGTATTAAAACACTTCTGGTGTGATAATTTTAAAGTACCCCATGTCGTGTCTAGATCGCTTCGACACACCGAGCGCTATGAAATGCCTTTTGTTGTGACAAAATACGGAAAACTAATTCGGAATTTCTATGTTCCCCACTAAAAAAACTGAAGCAAGTGCTCCGATCTAAAAGTGCAACTTTTTGATTGTGCTGTGTATGTGCATGTGTTTGTATGACCATCATCATTTATATTGTGATGTATGTTGAACCTGGAACTTTACGTGTGCGGGGACGCTTTTTTACCACAAACTGTAGGGTCTTGTCCAACAAGCCTTTTGTCTGGCTTTGACAGACCCGCCTCACTATCAGGTGAACTACACGCGTAAATAAACATTATTATTATTATTATTATTATTATTATTATTATTATTATTATTATTATTATTATTATTATGAAAGAAGAAGACGTCGCCGAGAGCAGTCGTTCTTTCGAGCTGCTCTCATTATTTATCATCTGAAATCTGTTTTCAAAGCTCTTCTACTCCGTTTCAAGCTATCCGAGACACAAACGCAAGCCCTGGGTCCTTCGCAGCAGGTGAAGTGAATCCGGACCTGGTCAGAACTGTCGTTTTCGGCCTCGGCTGCCAGGGCAGGCTTCCGCCTTATTACCCTGCAGAGCTTTGTGTTCGTCCAAAGCCAGCTCTCCAGCAAGACCATCTTCGCGGTGAGCTAACCGATTTCTCGTTCATCTGCACGAGCCTTCTGAGCAGAGACTGAACTGGTGCAGATTATGGCGTCTTCTGTGGAATGCGCTAAGTGCAGCAAAGAAATTCGGAACGATGGCAAACACCTGGTTTGTGCGACTTGAAGGAACGCCTTTCATCTTAATAAAAACTGCGCAGGCGTTTGTGAATCAACGTTTACCGCCATGAGTCAAGTGAAGAGAGACAATTGGATCTGCAGATCTTGTCGCAGTAATGAGAGCCTCTCAGTTCCAAGCCCAGCGCATTCCAGTCCACCAAAAGAAACTGGCTCCCTAAGGGAAGAGCTAACATCCATGAACGCCAAACTTGAAGCCTTACTTTCCCTGAAGCAGAGCGTCGACTCCCTGGAAGTGCTCCCCGCCAAGCTTGACGAGCTCCTCGCCCTGGGGCCTATTGTTCAGTGCCTCCAGACGACTGTGAAAGACGTCGAAACGTCGATTAGTGACTTCTCTGCAAAATATAACTCTCTTTTAACGCTAGCAACATCAAATAATCAAACGGTGAAAGCCCTCGAGGCCGAGGTCTCCGATCTCCAAACCAAGGTACAGTCCCAAGCAAGAGAGATCCTAAAGATACGTACTGAGCAAAATGAGAGCGAACAGTACTCACGTCTTGCTAACATGGAATTGCACGGCCTACCGATCTCTCCGGGAGAAAACCTCGTAGCGTCTATAGCCGAGCTCGCGAGTAAGCTGTCTATTGCTAAGACATTCCAGTGTTCTGACATTCAGGAAGTACATCGCTTGCCAGGTAGGCGCGACGGGATTCCACCAGTCCTAATCCGATTCTCTTCAGTCAGTCTGAAGGAAGCCTGGATGGCTGAGCGTGGTGCCCTTCGTTTGCTGAGTCAAACAGGGGGCATCCCACGGCTCTACTTCAATGATAACCTGACCCGAGCGAACAAGGAGCTGTTTTGGCTAGCAAGACAGAAAGGAAAGGCCCAAGGCTACAAATTCGTATGGGTGAAAAGGGGAAAAATATTTGCCAAGAAGAGCGAGGGTTCGGACCTCATTCGTGTCAACCAGATAACGGACATCGACAGCATTGTATAGGCCTCTAATGAATTTTGCTCGAGTGTCAGATTTTCACGGTCTTCGTAATTTTTTTGAAAACCCTCTAGACACATCGTGCACTGTAGTTCATGTTAATATCAGGAGCCTTCGAAAGCATTGGGATGAATTCAAAGTGATATGTAGTAATATCAACAATTCAGTTGACGTTTTAGTTCTCTCCGAAATTAATATTGCAGCAGAAATGACAAGTCAGTTTTCTATGTCAGGCTATAACAGCACGTTTACCACTCGGCCATGTGGCAGAGGGGGTGGGATTGCAGTCTATGTTCGTGATAACTGGTCCGTCAATAACCTAACGGTTACGTTCAATCACGCCGAATGTATTGCGCTCAATATCACAAATGAACTTAGCTCGATATGTTTTTTAGCAATATATAGGCCTTCATCAGAACACGTACGCGATTTTTTGGATGAACTAGATGGTGCTCTTCGGCAGTTGTCCACTTATGATCAATTATGCATTCTCGGCGATGTTAACATCGACATTTTGACCCCTTCAAAGTCTTCAGTATGCACTTATCTCAACACTCTTTCTGGTAACGGGATTAGCAGCTTGATAAATGCTCCGACCCGGGAAGAAATTCTTTCGGGTCGGTTGGTCGTCTCATGTATAGATCATATCAATCTCCGACCCTGTTCACAAAGAGTCCAGTCAGCAGTTATCACACAGAAGCTTGCGGATCATTATTTTATTTCATGTCGGTGGTCCAATGTTAACCCTTCCCCGCAATGTAGCTTACTGGGCACTAGAACATCTGTTATTGACACCGCTAAATTTGATCGTCTTGTTTCTTCCTTCGACTGGAATGGCTTCCTTCAATCAGTTAGTTCCACGGACATATACCAAAAGTTTGCTCATGTCACTAATATGTTTTACGTTTCCTCAAAAAAAAAGAAATTTCCGTTAAAAGACGTCGGCCTGATCACTACTGGTTGAATGCAGACATTTTGGCGGCTATAGCGGAAAAGAATAACTTGTGGGCTCGATATAGGCGTTCGCCTGGTAATACTGTACTTAAATCAGACTTCCAAATTTGCAGAAACATGGTAAATGCTATGATTCGCTCGGCAAAGCGAAAGTATTTTCATAAAAAATTTTCAGAGTCTCGCTCGAACATGACACAGACTTGGCATCTCATCAATGAGTTTCGTGGCAACCCTTCTGCAAGTTCTGTTGATAACGTTTTGAAAAAAAACTTCGGTCCTAATCTCTCAACTGTTGTAAGAGATTTCAACAGTTTTTTTGCAACCTTTTCTGGTAAAAGCAGAGATTCTTCCATCACTTTCGACAATGTCGTCACAGCTTCTGCTTTTCTTCCACCGCTGAATGATGTCGACCTTCACTCGTTGCTGTTTAGTTTCAAGTCCTCCAAATCTCCAGGCATTGACAGCATCCGAGTTTCCGATCTTCGCAGAAATTATGAGGTTATCAAGCATGTATTGCTTTATATGTTGAATGGCTTTATTGAGAGTTGCGTTCTTCCAGACGAACTAAAAACCGCTATTGTAAGGCCCTTATACAAAGGAGGCGGAGCGAATAGTATTGAAAATTACCGCCCAATTTCTATATTACCAATTATTGTTCAAATCTTAGAAAAACACGTGTTCCAAGTTATGTCATCCTTTTTAGACGTGCATAATGTCCTCTCACCTAGTCAGTTTGGTTTCATTCGGGGAAAAGGAACTCAACCTCTGCTGGAAGACTTTTCAGATTTACTCTTTTCCAGTTTTGAAAGAAATCTTGTTAGCTGTGCCCTTTTTTTAGACATATCTAAGGCGTTTGATACGGTCAGCCATTCAGTCCTCTTGAGAAAGCTGTATAGCTACGGCTTTCGTGGCCCGTTTTTTTCTTTCCTGTCCAATTACCTTATGAATCGCTCACAGCTTGTAATTGCAGCTGAGTCCCGCAGTCCGCGAGCAATGTTAAAAGCAGGGGTACCCCAGGGCTCAATTCTGTCTCCACTTCTATATAATCTTTTCGTTAATGATATTTCAAAATCTCTCTCTGAAGTCAAGCTTTATCAATATGCGGACGATACCGTAATAGTCACTCGACATCTTAATTTTGAAAATGCCGCACGCTCACTACAGTGTGCTGCGACTTCACTCATGGATTGGTTTCAGCAAAACCTTATGGACGTTAACGTAAATAAGACTAAACTTATCTGTTTCCATAATCCCCTTAAATACGTGCATCTGGATTTTCCTTTTGTTTTACATCACTCAAAATGTATACCATGCAAGTGTGTTTCATTAGAATATGTTGAATCTGTCAAGTACCTTGGAATTGTATTTGACTGCGGCCTAACTTGGAATACTCAGTTCATGTCACTTTGTGCAGAGCTAAGGAGTGTAAGTTGCCTTTTATATAACACCAAATCGCTTATGCCTTTTTCGGTACGTAAAATAAGCGCCCACACGCTAGCATATAGCGTGCTAAGGTATGGGATAACAGTGTTTGGAAACTGTTCTGCCCAGTGGCATGGTAAAATAGATAGCATTTTGAAAAATATTTTGAAAAGTGTATCTTATGGCTTGCAAATACCTGATGACAGTGACCTGTTTAATTTTTTGCAATTCCCATGTCTCAAAAGTCTGTTTACTCGAACTGTTGTCCAACGTTACTTCTGGTCTGATGATTTCAAAAGAGAAAACGTACCTACTCATTCCCTTCGTTCTCAAGAAAAATTTAAAATCCCTTTTGTCCGTACTCGATACGGTAGGAATACGCGCGAATATTATGTGCCTGAGACCTTTAACAATTTGCACTCCGAAATTCTGCAGGCTAACTCTTTAAGCCAGCTGAAGAAAAGTATGAAGCTTTATCTTTCTGGAGGAGAGATTACATAGCAATGTTTATATTTAGTACATATTCGTATTTGTGTACATATTATTCATGTTTTGTGCACTCCTAACTGTTTATTCTTGTTTTCTAACGTCCCCATTGCATTATTTTTGCGAACTTTTGTACTGACTTAGTTCTTGGTCGCTTCACAATGGTGTCTATATTTACTGCATTTCCATTTGTGTATATATTGGTCATCTTGTCTTGTGCACTCCTAACTTCTTTATCATCGTTTTCTTTCCCCTTCTCTGCTTGATTTGTGCTAATTTTTTACTGACTGTGTTCTTGGACATTCAACCTCTGATTTTTTTGTTTTTTTGGGCGGCGTCACACAAGCCACTGTTGGCTTTGATTGCCCCCACACTCCTGTATGAATTTATGGATGTTCCTGAATACAAATTATTATTATTATTATTATTATTATTATTATTATTATTATTATTATTATTATTATTATTATTATTATTATTATTATTATTGATCTACGGCTTTTGATGCTGTTCTTGGAGCTGGGACGAAAGGTGCCAGCTCGGACAGCGTTTGGATTCGAACTGATTTTTTAATCTCGCGCGCTGCAGAGCATCTTCACCTCGTCGTCATCGTCTGTACGACATGAGCACGCCGTGAGTGTCGCTACAAGGGAGGGCCCATGTAATGTGCTTTGGGCTGGCTGTGCACAGCGGAGGTGGACACGGGGCGGCAGGGGTTGCAGCAGCAGCTGAGGAAGAGATGCTGGCTAGATATGCTGGCTTGATGCGGTCGGCTGTGACCACATCACGACGGCCGTTGATGTCGAGTGTGAATGTCTTGGCTTTTCGATCAAGCAATCGGAACGATCCGTCGTAGGCCGGTGCCAGAGTTCGACGGACCTGGTCGCATCGCAAGAAAACGTGCGAGCATGTCTCGAGGTCTTGGCTAACGAAGACGTGTCGATGGCTCCGTTGAGCTGGTAAAACGGGACGGAGAAGACGAAAGGTTTGTCGAAGGTTGTCGACGTAGCCACTGGGGTCTTAACTCAGATGAAGGGAGAGAGAAGAACTCGCCAGGTAGGCGCAGTGGCGTGCCGTAGACCAACTCGGCTGCAGAACAGCCAAGATCTGCCTTGAGCGCCAAGCGAAGGCCCAGCAGAACGAGAGGAAGGTGGTCGGCCCAACGTTCTCGTGGCTCGTATGTGGCAAGAGCTGCCTTCAACTGGCGGTGCAGCCGTTCCACCATGCCGTTAGCCGACGGATGATAAGAGGTGGTGTGGATGTGTCTGATGCTGAGGACGGTAGTGAAGGTGGCAAACAGAGCGGACTGAAATTGCCGTCCCCTCCCTGTCAGTAGTGACCACTGCAGGGCAGCCGAAACGGGACACCCAGTCGTCGACGAAGGCTGCAGCGACTGTTTTTGCTGTGATATCAGGGACTGGGAATGCCTCGGGTCATCTCGTGAATCTGTCCACGCACGTCAGCAAATAGCGGGTTCCCAGTAATGATGAAAAGGGTCCCACTAAGTCGATGTGGATGTGGGCAAACCTGGAGTCCGGTGGACGAAACGGTGAGAGGAGGGTGATTGTGTGTCGTGTGATTTTGACGCGTTGGCATTGAACGCAGGTTCGTGCCCAGCGACGTACTTCCGCCTTCATATTCGTCCAGAAGAAGCGAGCAGTTCTAAGTTTCTGTGAAGCGCGGATTCCGGGGTGGCTCTTGTTGTGTAGATGGTGAAAAAGAGCGAGACGAAACGCTGGTGGAATGAACGGGCGGGACACACCAGTTGATGTTTCGCAGGTTACCGTTACAGGGGAAAAGGGGAGGGGAACGTCTGCAAAGTTCAGCGATCCGGGAGAGGCGCGCAAGCGCTGGAGCTCAGGATCGTTTCCTTGAGCTGTTGCCAGCTCTTCCCAGTCTAGTGGATGTGCCGAAGAAAGAGCACCGACGCGGGAGAGTGCGTCAGCAGCAGTGTTTTCATGACCGCTGACATGGCGGAGATCGACGGTGAACTCTGATATGAAGCACAGGTGCCGGATCTCACGTGCTGTGTGGTCGCTGTGGTTTCGTTGGAATGCGAACGTCAAGGGCTTGTGGTTTGTAAGAACGCGGAAGTTCCGGCTCTCGAGGAAGTGGCGAAAGTGCTTGATTGACAAGTACACTGCCAGAAGTTCGCGTGCAAAGGTGCTATGCTTTTGTTCGGGGTTCTTCAGTTTACGCGAGAAAAATCCGATAGGCTGCCAGCCATTGACGTTCTGTTGAAGGACCTCACCGACAGCTACGCATGACGCGTCGGTGACGAGTCGTAGTTCTGCGTCTGGAACGGGGTAAATAAGAATTGCAGCGTCAGCGAGCGCCTTTTTCGCAGAATATAAAGCAGAGGCTGCATCTTCGTTCCACTCAAGCGGCGCAGAGGGCTCTTTCTTGGTGGCGAGCAGGTCGGTCAACGGCCTGATCATTTGAGCGCAACTCGGTAGGAAGCGACGATGGAAATTTAGGAGGCCTAGGAATTCACGCAGTTTCTTGAGAGATGTTGGCTGCGGAAAGTCTCGAATGGCCGTACCTTTGGCATCTACGGGCTTTATTCCTTGCGCTGTCACTAGACGTCCCAGGAATTCGGTGGTCGGCAATCCGAAGGTACATTTGTTTGGGTTGATGACTAACCCGTAGTCATCGAGCCGGGTGAAAAGAGCGCGCAGATGTTCTTCGTGTTCGGACTGCGACGTGCTGGCGACCAAAATATCGTCGAGGTAAGCAAAGACGAAGTATGGACCTCGAGTAACCTCGTTGATGGTACGTTGAAATGCCTGTGCGGCATTCCGCAAACCGAACGGCACCTTCACATACTCAAAGAGGCCAAATGGCGTGGTGATGGCGGTCTTTGGTATGTCGACAGGCTCAACCGGAATCTGGTGGTATGCCTTCACCAAGTTGATCTAGGAGAATATCTGGCAACCAGCCAGATTCGTTGTGAAGTCCTGTATGTGGGGAAGCGGGTAGCGGTTAGGCTGGGTGTAGGCATTGAGAGCGCAGTAATCGCCACATGGTCTCCAGTCGCCTGGGTCTCTCTTGGGCACTATGTACAGTGGGGAGGCCCAGTTGCTCAAAGATGGACGAACAATGCCAAGTTCAAGCATATGCTCAAACTCACGACGAGCGATGGCCAGGCGTTCTCCAGGCAGGCGTCGAGGACGAGCGAAAGCAGGGGGGCCAGAGGTGACAATGTGGTGAGTGATGGTATGCTTCACCGGCGGCTCCCTAGTGTGTGACCTCGTGATCTTCGGAAAATTCGCGAGAATTTTCTCATATGCCGATGCTTGTGAAAATGCTCGAAGTCCTGTTGCCATGGTCGTGGAGAGCACGCCGTTCACGGAGAGACGTGTCGTCTGGTCGACGAGGCGTCGTGAATAGATGTCGACGGCCAGCTTGTAGAAACTGTGGAAGTACACTCCCAGGATGGCCTGCTTAATGATGGCAACGATGAAGAGCCATCGGAATGTGCGGCGTAGTCCAAGGTTTATCGTGAGGGACCGCTGACCATAGGTTGCGATGGGCTAGTTCTTGATCGCCTGGAGCGGAGAGGTCTTTTGTTTGCGTTGTCGGTTTAAAAGAGAGGCCGGTAGAACGCTGACCTTGGCTCCCGTGTCGACCAGCAAGTGATGGCCAGCCACCTTGTCAGCTACATAAAAAAAGGCGGCTTTCCTGTCGACCGGTATCACTTGCCGCCGTCAGTGTCAGGTCTTCATAGTTTCTTGGCGAAGAGCAGGGTTGGCTGCACTTGCAAGCATCGTTGCCAAAGGTACGGAGGTATCAACACATGCCCGAGTCCGAGTCAACTTGACTGCTGTTGGAGAAGGTGGAGCGCTCTACTGAGGTTGAGTGGGAGCGCAGGCTTCGGCGGGAGTGTGATCGTTGTTGACAACGTCGTGACAAGGGTGCGAGGGTGGCAAGCTGACGACTCATGGTCTCGACATGGTCCTCAAGACGAGACAGACAGAAATCTTTCGAAGTTGTTATGGGTACTCGGCTAGTAGTTCGCGAGTAGTCGGCGACACGGTCGGCAAGCTCAGCGAGCCTGTCTATACTGTTTCATACTTAGCGTGCATCGCTGTCAAAGCTACTGGCGCGAGCGTGTAGCTTGATCTCGTTGATCATTTGCGCGCGTTCTCGCGCAAACAAAACCATAGATGAAGCCACGCGCTCGCGCCAGTAGCTTTGACAGCGTTGCACGCTAAGTATGAAACAGAGTAATATATATTATATAGCGAAATGTCTTCCGCAGCCGCTAGAACCGGGAGCATGGTCGATGGAAGTTGTTGCAAAAACAACTCACGCAGGAGGTGGTTGTTAAGGTTCGGGTTCTGGGCCCCCAGCAGCTGACGCATGCGATGGAGAAGCTGGGATGGGCGTCTGTCGGGAACGCGACAGAACAGCACACGACAAAACAGCACGCGACAAAACAGCACGGTCAAAACAGCACGCGTCAAAACAGCACAGCGTCAAAACAGCACGGCGACTGAACAGCACACGTCAAAATAGCACGCGACACAACAGCACAGTGTCAAAACGGCACAGCGACAGAAGAGCCGGTGCCAAAACAGCGCGGCGTCAAAACAGCACAGCGACAAAACAGCAAGCATGTACCATCTTCGAGCTCGCTCTTCACCTCTCTCTGCGCTAATAATTTCGAACCTTTTTGACTTTTTTAGGAATTTATTGCCTATTTCAGTGCTTACCAAACCTCTGCAACCGAAGACCCCCCCCCCCCCCCCAAAGATATAAAATATCGCGTCACAACCCCCGCTGTGCTTTTTCACGAGGCTACAAGAGTCAGTTTCAATGATGAGTACTAATAGCAGTCCACATAATAAAATGTATGCTGAAACCAGCAAGATTAAAATTCATAAAAAAAAAAAGCACTGATGGCAGAAATTGCTTCGCGACCCGCCACAGGATCTGCCGGAACCACAGTTCGGAAGGCACGGAAGTTTGTAGTGAACCACACTTTCTAGCACAACAGGAGATACCGATCAGCACCCAGCGCAAAGCATTCCCGTAAGGTTGTTCAATTGTTCGAACCTCCTTTTACAGCGAAGTTGTTGTTGGTACGTTCGTCGGATATTTCAGTGTCGTTGATTGTCAGCAGAAAAAAAAAGGTCAGTATTTACTGAAAAAAAAGTCAGTATTTTTTAGTGCGTTTGGAGGGAGGGGGGGGATGTGACTCATTACTGACCGAATGACTACTTCCTTTCACAGTTTTCAGCTTGTCTCCGAGATCGGTTTAATTTTCAACAAAAGCTCCGGGGGCGCAGGGGTCTTCAGGACGAAATCTGGGTTTTTCGTCTAATAAGGATTTGTGTGCCGAATTCCTTGTTGAAAGGAGACAGTTTTCATCATGTATCAGCATGAAATCAAGGGCGTCAGTAAGTTGGAACAAAAGCTCCGGGGGCGCAGGGGTCTTCAGGACGAAATCTGGGTTTTTCGTCTAATAAGGATTTGTGTGCCGAAGTGCAGCACGTTTTTAACACCCCTAGCTTCCGTTTACTATAAATACGATTGTTTTATTATCGTTTCTGTGGTAGGCGCGAATTTACCACCTCTCGCAGTGGTGAAAATGGGGAAACATGCACTGAGTAAAATGCTTGCGAATTTCTGGTTTTTGATATTTGCCTCTGCGACCAAAATGGTAGTGAAGCTCATGTTCGTCCTGCGTACAAATACGAGCACACGACGATGATGTCAGAACACGATAGGGCGCCTCAGCGCGTCTTGCAGAACAGGTCGCGTCGGCCTCCACAGACAGCAGCGAATAAGAAAAACAGAACCTGGTTTACTCACTATACATTTTAAACAAACACTTTTAAATATTGCATTTTCGTCAGTATACTGGTTTTCGTCAATAAACCAAAAAGAACCGAGAAGTTTATGGTTCTAGGGTTTGGAATAAAAACTGACAAAAGTACGCCGAATTTAAAAAAAAGAATATAAAAACTGAAAACGCCAAACCCTAGCTATATTGTCAATGTCCTGTTTTGACGCTGTGCTGTTTTGTCGAGGTGCTGTTTTGTCGCCGTTCTCTTTTGCCACTTTGCCCTTTAGACGCTGTGCTGTTTTGTCGCCGTGCTGTTTTGACGCTGTGCTGTTTTGACGCCGTGCTGTTTTGGCACGTGCTCTATACTGTCGCTGTGCCGTTTTGACGCTGTGCTGTTTTGTCGCGTGCTATTTTGACGCGTGCTGTTTTGTCGTTATGCTGTTTTGACGCTGTGCTGTTTTGACGCCTGCTGTTTTGACCGTGCTGTTTTGTCGCGTGCTGTTTTGTCGTGTGCTGTTCTGTCATGGTGCCGCGTCTGTCACCGAGCTCCTCGGTGTTGAGGAGTTGCTGAAGTCTGCTGCGCTCCGAGTCGGTCTTGCGGTCAAGGATGGTGGCCTTCAGTTGGTCGAAGGGGTTGACCGGATCCGGAGCGGCGAGAATGTCGGCTAGCTCCTCGGCGACACCAGATGGTAAGGAGGACACGGTGTGCAGGTATTGCGTCTCCTGACTGGTGATGTGCCGGAGAAGGAACTGGGCCTCGACTTGCATCAGCCACACGGTCGGATTTTTCGGCCAAAATGGTGGTAGTCGAAAATTCTGGACCGTTGCCAAGGTTGACTGGAAGGGGTCGCCGTCAGGAGCGTTGGTCGCGCCGGAATGAGCCATAGAGCAGCAGACCTTGAAGGAGCGAGTTCGATTCCGGGTCACCAGATCTGTTAGAGCTGGGACGAAAGGAACCAGCTCGGACAGCGTTTGGGTTCGAACTGATTTTTTAATCTCGCGCGCTGCAGAGGCATCTCGTCGTCATCGTCTGTGCGACATGAGCAGGCCGTGAGTGTTGCTACACTGTTGCCCATCTATTGCTTATAAGAAAATTACAATATCTAGGTTTTCGCGGTCCATTTCATTATTTAGTGAAAAGCTTCCTACCTGATTGTGCCCAATTTATAGTAATCGGAATTTAGAAGCTCTCGTAGTTTGTTCCTCAAGGTTCTATTACTTTCACGTTCGCTTTTTAATATGTTTGTAAATGGCATGGCCTATGTTATAAATGGATGCAATATTTACCAATACGCACAGCGAGCGGAAGCACAGCGAGCGGTCAAACATGCGATCTCCGACAGGTTTAAGAACCGTCAGTTTACGCGTTGGCATCTTCAGTAAACAATTACATCAAAACAAAACACAATCCACCAAGCTTGCTGTTTGGGCTGTCGTTCATTTCAATAATTACCCTAGAACACGTTTTTCTTTTAGATATAAAATAAAAAGGATTTTAAGCCCGTGCCTGCATTGAGATAAAAAAAAAAATCATCTTCTGAAATTGTTTTATGACGATAAAAAGCTTAGAAATATTACCCTCTAGAAGTCTTATGCGGGATACCAGAGCACTAGGAGCAAACAAGTTAATACCGATGCGCAAAGAACCCTAGACCAGAATTTGTCTCACTTTTTCAACTGACCCTTCTCGATGCACGTTAAGCTTAACGACTCGTTACAGAATTCTAATCTTTGTTTCATCCCTTTGTAAATGAAAATGTTCATACTCCCTGGGAAAGTACAGTGCTTCCTTAATTAACTCAACACGAGGTGGTTTGTTTTTGACACTTTTTGTGCTATTCCTGTTCCTACTGGTTGAATGGCGTGGTGATGTCTTGACTCCCCGATCACTACCCAGCATGTCAAGTTATCTACCTAACGTCCCCGAATGAAAGCCAACTTTTTCCTGAACAATGTCGGCATGTAAATACGGTAGGTTTGGAGAATGTCACACTAAATCTTCGCAAGATTGAAGTTATGCAACACTGCATGCGAGAACCGGCTTTCCCCCACCGCCACGTATCTCTCATGGTAAAGCTTCTAATGGTGTATTCAGGCGACGGAGATTTCTTCCACAGAGAGAAAGAAGCAAACGTCATTGCGCTTCGAGGTCACGTGCGCCACATCACGGATGCTTGCTCAACACCGTACTCCGCCGAGAGGCGAGGATTGCCTCATCGTTCCAACAAGAAACGAAGATGGCGTGGAACGACAAGTTCGATGGCGGTGCAAAAAGCATGCTGGAAAGCTTGAAGTCGTCGCATTCATAAGGCTCCTTTACACACTTGCAGCCGAGTGCGACCGAGTGACACAAGACCGGTTTTTAAGCCTCTCGCGACGACTTGGGACCGGTTGCAATGCGGCGGAGCTGGTCCTAAGCCGTCGCAGGAGGCCTAAACGCCGGTCTTGTCTCAGTCGATCCTTTTCGGTTGCAAGTGTGTCAACGGGCCTCTGCACCAACAGCGTCAAAGTTGACTGCGCCATATTGCTCTTGTGGTGTATTTACACGACGTAGATTTTCTCCAGGCAGAGGAATATACGTCATCGTATTCTGAGGCTACGTGGCTCACGTCAGCCGACGCTTGCTAATACCCGTACTCTCAAGGGAGCCGAGGACAAACTATTCCTTTCCTACAGATTGTCCCATCGCTCCGGCGAGAAAGGAAGAAGGCGTCGAAGGATGAGTTCGATTAGTTTGTTGATGTTCGTGAAAAGCATAGTGGATGCTTGAAGTCGCTGTATTCTCAACAAACAAAATACGTCAAAGTTGACGTCGTTTGGTGAGAAGGCAGAGACTTCAAACTTTCACCATGCAATTTACACAAAACTTCGAATTTTCGTTTGACGTCATATTATTTTTTTTTTTTTTTGCAGGAACGGTGGGATAATTCCCAGCTCTCGGCGAATTAGCCAAGTACGGGGATTAACAAGCATTCGTGAAGTGGTGCACGTGATTTCGAAACGCTGTAACGTCTGCTCATTTCTGTGTAGAAAACCTTTTTTGTGCAAATTCACGGTAAGCAATTTGTTGTTAGATGTTCAGACAATGGAAACTTGAACCACCCCAAGAGGCGCCTGGTGTTTCCGACGTGGCTGAGAAATGTAGCATGCGACGGTACGATGCTCATCCAGATAGAAAGGCGCGGCTGTGTGGTTCGAGTCGATGATTCCTGGGCTCTGGGGCGCAAGTTTTCTCTCCGCGTTAGTTTCCTGACGTGTTTGGGTATGAAGCCAAATGTGTTAATAAACATGCGCTTGCCTCGTTCAGCAGTTGGAAGAACCATTGCCGGGTTAGAGAGAACATCCGCGATCTCTTACGGCCTTTGCACGGGGCGTAGTTGCTCCCAGCGGCGGCAGCTAGAAGGGGTCGCTGTAACCCTACCTTTCCCACCCCGCTTTAATTCCTTCTGAGAAGCACCTCCTCCTCACCGTGTTATCCTCTTTGCTCATGAGGCCGGCTGCCTACAGGGACTTATGCGGAAGATCCTCTTTTTTCGTCTCGTCAAGCAACGAGTTCGTATAGGCGAGCATTTAATTATCGTGAGCTGAAACTTTATTCGATCGGCTCACTACAGTTATTTCAGGTAAGTATAATGGCACACATTTTCAATCGCAGTGGTCGGGGAACAGTTGTTCAGGATGGCTCATGCGGTGTTCGGCATGGTAGTGTGGTCACATCCCCACGCGGTTAAAGGCGCCCCCCGTTGCTCCTAGGTGAGAGTGAAGGCCGCCAGAGAAACCGCTCTTTAGCCCGGCCATAGCAGAACATAGCGGGACAGCACAGCATCTCACTGGATTTTATTTCGCAACACTGATTGCGGGCACTTGGAAGATAAACAGAAAATATGCGACGAAACTTCACGAATACTGATAATGGACCGCCTTGCTAGAACGGCGTCTCAGCTGAGCATGGGTGAAAGAAAGCAGTGTAAAAGGTGGGGCGCACAAGAGTCTTGAGACGCGGCTCGAGTCCCGCTCAGCTCGTGCACTGGCTTTGGCAGTGCTTTTTTTTTTCCCCGTCTCAGCTAACTTAGACGATGCTTCTAGCAAGTCGGCCCTGGCTGCTTATCATTAGTTTCAAAGGACAAGAGTCATGGTTGGTGTAAAGCGCGGAGTGGAAGCTTGAAGTCGTTGCATTATTAAACAAACACCATGAAAGTTGATCGTCTGACATTATTCTTATTTCAATAAAGGAAATAAAAATAATCTACAGAAAGACGACCTAGTGAAGTTTTTGCTTTTGCGCAACGCTTTTGATGGGAAAGGGGTTTATTAGACCCTTCTCCTGAGCGTCAGATTAGAGCCACGATGACTGGATTTTTGTTGCCTTATCGTGAGGCCAATTCACTGCGTTTTGGTCATAGCACTCTCCGTAAGTTATCTACGAGTTGAATAACGCTGAAACTGAACATCTCAAAGCCCTGCATGATGGCGGACAAAACAAAATCGGCGCGGTCGGAAACCTGGAACCTTGAAAGAAACATGTTTGTTTATCTTGGAGAGAAGGAAAGTAAATTCCACTTTGTCGCCGCTATCATATGTAGTTCAATATTTGCACCTTTCGTGGTGTCGGAACATGGCCGTCGGCATTAAATAGCTTATTTATATTCACCAGGTGTTTTCGAGAACTTGCTCGTTAGTCTTGTGAGACCAACTATGATTCACTGCAAGCACGAGAAAGAAGCGCGAGAAAATATTTGAGACAAGAATCCTCTGCGTCAGGGACAGAATTAGCGCCACTTTTCCTGAACTTCTCAGCCTCAAATTTCAGCTCCTTTCCAAAATACGGCGCAGGTGTGCGTCGTCTGCTGTAACGTAAGTCCTTAAAAATTTACAACCATGGTTAAGTGATTTTAATTAGAGCGTGAAAAGCTCTAATTAAAGATTCGTTCTTTAAATTGCTGTCCTCTTCTCTGAAACCCGTTTTTGCGTGAGTCCAGCTTCAAAATAGTCCCATGATGTACAATTATTCTGCACAAATCTGAATATGAATACAACCAAACCAGCCTTCCAGATAACCAGACTAAATTTCTCCAGCATGCAATTAAAAAAAAAAATAGATACGATGCTAAAACGCTGTCTGAGAAAACCAGGAACGCCTGAAGGGAATCCTTTGAAATTTTATCAAAACCGAGTGGTGTTTACAAAAAGCTGCTGGCGTTACACTTCTAATATTTTTTTTCTTTTTTTATGCTTAGTTCCTATGTTTATCATGACCATGCCCTTAAATGTTGTTGCTGCCTTATGATGTGAAGCAGAGTTACGACATTTCAAACTCGTATAAAAAAGGCACTTTTTTGAATAAATATTAAAACAAATCTGAGTGTAATTATTACGGAAACAAAAACACGTAAGTAGAGAACCACGCGGGTCCTTCATATATTTATTAAAAAAAAAATAAGAACGCGCCTCGGATGCATTACAAGTCTAGAAACTTGGAAAGCGTAGAGGCAAGTCTTTGAAAATATCAAAACTTGTACTTTTTTTGTTTTGTTACTGTGCGTTAAGTTTGGAAAAATGCGTGTCAGTATCTACACTAAGACACTGATGATGAATTGGCCATTTATTTGCGAAAAAAAAGGAATTACGTGGCACGAGCACAGACGCCGCATTTGCAACGCAAACAGGAGCGTTAGCACAGCTGCCACCGGTATTATGGTTGGGGCCGTGGGACCGCCGCCCTACAGGGAAAAGCCAACGGGACCACTGTTCAATGACCGGAATGTACTGCAGTTAATGCAATATTATTTTTTGCGATTGACAAAGCGCAGATAGCCTTTCAATCTGAACATTGATATCTGCCGCCGCATTTAGTAGCAGAGGATTAGTGACATAAATTATTACTATATGATCCCTGTCATGCACTGTATAGTCACTGGAGTTGCCTATTATGTTGACGCTTCTTGCTTCGTACCTTCTTCCTCGGCATTCTCGTCGGCTAATACGCCAGTCCTCATCGGCTGCGGAGCAGCAATTGGATGCTCGCGTCTCGCAACGCCTTGCACTTTTTAAAGAGTCTCTGACACGCCAAAAAAAAATCCAAAGTGCTCGCCAGTTCTTTGTGACGTAACAATGTACCGCAAGGTGTCGGGGAGGTCAGAAAGGAGGCATCGGCTTACGTCACTAAAAGTGGGTTCGCCGGAAGTCACGTGAGTTTCACTCCTCGTGCTCTCCACGACCGTGCCTAACACTTTTTTTTACTTTTATTCTGGTCTTTTCTACGAGTGATCGTAGAAATCGAAGTTTCAGTTCGAGTAGCTTTTTATCGCTGCACTGTTGGTTCGTTTGCGTGCTGTAAAGTTGAGGACGAAGAGTCAGTGGATCTACGTGTTAGAGGTCAATGATGAGAGCGTAGCGAGTACAAGCCAGTGCACGAGTGCATGCCATCGGTCCGATGGTACAGAGCCATACAGCGCACAAAACAAGCTATCGAGTTTTGAAGAAAAAAATGTATAACGCTCGCAGAAATTAAGATTGCTAGCATACGACACGCCCGATCGCATTGCTGAAGGTTCAGACACCGAGGTCGTCGAATCATCGGATACTTTCCAGGCTGAAGATGCCTGCCGTCTGGAGAAGACAAACTGGTGAGTGTACTAAGTACAAGTAAACGTCGAGCATAAAGTACGTGTTTTATCTAGAACATGAGTAGAACTTGTTTACTGGGTGCTCATGCGGCCGATGTATGTCTCTCAGAAATGCATGCAGAGTGATCTCTTCTTCAGTTGCTGAAATACCGGGACAGTCCCTCACACGGCACCTTCTAGGCATTGTAGTTGATCACGTCAATTCACTGACTTCTCTTTTTCTACCTTTATAGCAACATTAGACGATGAAAAGCAAATACAATAAACCTTGTCTGCTTGGATTGTTTGCGGAGGTGCGGAGCATGACAAAAATATTTTAAAAAATATTACACGTGGTCGCGGTAAGCACGAGGAGTGATACAACTCACGTGACTTCCGGCGATGCCTCCCTTCTGACCGCTCCGACATATTGCGGTACATTGTTACCTTCACAGAGCACTGACGGGCACTTTGAATTGGGCGTCGTATTTCTATTTTTATAAAAAAAAACTACTCAAATCTAACGTGAAACATTCTTTTGGTGATGTTCTGATACACAATTTTAGCGCCTAGCATGAAAAAAAATTTTTTTTTTTTTTTTGGGGGGGGGGGGGGGGGGCGGGTCGGACATTTTCTAAGCTGTCGGCGACTATACGACTACAAATTGTGAGGGAGGAGAAGACGAGGGCGCACGTGGACGCACGAGCGCCGAGCTCTGGTTGGAACGACTAGTGGGTAGACGCAAAGCTAGCTGCCTTTGATTCACTGTTCGAGCGCCGAACGCCGGCGTCCGGCGTTCGGCGTTCGAACAGGGAGTAGAGACAAAGCCTCCTCTATACTCCCAAAGCCTGGCAGTTCGACGACGGAGGCATAGTGTCCGGTCGCAGATTTGGAGCGTGAGGATCTGGTAGCACAGAGCATTTCTCGGGAGCCTGTAGTCAGCGCACAGCTTTTGCAGCGGTCAGGACCCGAAACATGGTTTTCAAACCCGACGAGAAAAGAAGCGGTAGCCCAAGGACCGCGAGCAGCACACGCGGACGTTTCACCGCTTGGGACAAGTGTTTCGGCGTCTCGCCGCAGCGGGGCGCCCACTACATGCCTCTTGTCTGCCGCTCTATACCTTTTCACTTTCGGCGGCCGCGTCTCGTGGCGATCTGTCAGGCTTTGTCAGTATAGAGGAGGCTCTGGTAGAGACGAACGTGGCTAGCTTAGCGCCTACCCTCTAATCCTTCCAATCAGAGGTCTATGCTCTGCCGTCTCCGCGCGCCCTTGTCTCCTCCTCTCCCACAATTTCTTACCGTATGGCCTTTTGACACCGAATCTTAAAAAAGTATTATTTTTTTAGGCGAAATTGTATTTGGTTGTTTGAGGACGAACTTCCTGATGACCTTGTGCTTGTGGCACACAGCACAAGCTGCTACTGCTTTACTCGGAGGAACAAATTGTGTGTTTATTTAGACAGCGCCAAGGGGAAGGGAAGGACTCCCCACTAAACAGAAAACGGAACATTTCTTTAAAAAATATTAAGGGGCATTTTAGTACATTTTTATTTAAGGATTCAAATCATGACAACATCGCAAATATTACTAAGGGTAAAAAAAATTAAAAAATTTAATTAAAAAAATTGCGGGACGTGAAATCAGATCCTGAGCTTTCGGTTTCACAGCACTTGCCGCTCTTGAGGGTACACAGCATGGCGGTAGGGAGAACAAGAGGCGACGTACCGGCTCAAGCTAGTCAAACGAGCAACTTCCAAGGGAAGTCGGAACTAGAGGACGCGGCCGGTAGGAACGCCCCCGAGGGTGAGTGACACAACAGTTGGCGCCTAATCAGCTGTCCTTTCCGTCCATTAGCGCCTTTTGGTTTTCTTCGTTTTCGACCATCTTTGGGGGTGTGTCCCTCCAAACCGGAAGACTTCCCCGGATTCACCTCTGGTGGCGTCATGTCGCCTCCAGAGGCTTCCTACCTCCATGGTGTACAGACATGTACATCCGCAAACCTATCAACGTGGCCTTCACGCGCACTTTTGCGTGTGCTTGCGGGACAAAATAATACGTTAACAGATATGAAAAAAAAAAGTGAGGAGTGCTCTTCGATAGAAGGTATTCACTGGTGGCCATAACTGAGTGCGTAATTGCTGAGCGCGTGCCGTCGGCGTGCTTTTACAGTTCTATAAAAGGCCAGCTGAACTTAGGCGGTATGCCTGTTTCTTTCTCTCTCTACATTCTATCTTCTACAGTTCTTTGCAACCTGCATCACACACACTCTAGATTGCTGGTCTTGGGAACCATTAAGTTTGAGCTCGTTCTGAGCATGCCCGTGAACAGTGCACTCAGATGTGGCGTCCAGGGAATACTGAACGATTTTATAGCTTTCCTAAGCGCTCAAGGTGCGCGAGCGCCCGCGCGTCTCCCCTACTCCAGGACGGCATTGTGATGAAAGCCACATGGAAGTTAGGCCGGACCGGCAACTTATCCCGTAAACAACCACAAAAAAGTGAAAAGAATTCCCACAACATATATACGTTTAAAAAAGAAAAAAACAACTTGTTTACTTTTTTTTTTCTTAAAGAAATTGTCCGGTCAAATCCTACTTCTGAAAACAATTAAATTATATTGTCATTGCTTTTAGTAATATCATCCGCGCAATATCTGAATTTTAATCCTCCGCGACAGCAGTAATTAAATTTTAAAGAGATCCTTACTCACCTGACAGCACCCGCAAAGCACACGACGTTTTCGTTGGCAACAGCGAAAGTTCTGACGTAACATCAGGCAAAGAGAGTCGCCTCAGCTTTTGACAGCTGTCTCAGTAAAATAACTTCGTTCTAAGAAGGACAATACGGTATTGGCGACGTGAGCGAACGAAAGCATCGCTGTGGTCGGCCCACCACAATTAGCTGAATGGTAACTATGACGTTAGCAAAGCATGTCTCATCGACGGAAATAAGAGGAATGTAAGAACTTTAATTTTGACGGTGTTGGAAGTGTTGCTTTGAGAGCGCTATGATTTCAGGCTCCCACCATGCCCATTACAAACACCATCGAACTTGTTGTTCACAAGGTAATGACGTCACGAAAGGTAACCGAACGAGGGCGCCACCGAAACATCTCGCCGCTAATTGAGGGAAGCAATCAATTCTTTGACCATATGGTCTCTGTAGGCACCATGAACAGTGTTGATCAAAACCGTGAATAAGTCAGCGCTCTTGACTCTCATGTAACCATGCCTGATGTGACGTGCACGACACGACCAGCCGAGCGTACTCGCGAAATATAGCGTGAAATCGCGTATTGCCGTTTATAATTCATTTAACGAATATTGGGGCGTCTTTTAATGCAATAAATATCACATACGACCATATATTTAAGCCCTCTCTAAGTGACCAGCGCAAAACCTTAGTAACTTCCGGATATCACCGGGCAATTCCCTTAACGGACTACACCGTGATTTGCTACAGTCGGTCCCATGTTAAGAGCCCAGCAGATGCTGCGCCTCCAAGCACGCGCTTGTTGCCTGCAAGTGAGCCGGAGTGTTGTCAAAGGCAGAAAGTTAGCTCGCGCTCAAGGAGGAGCATCTATGGTCGTCTGCCACTGACGATAGACTTAAGCCTGGTTCAGACAGTTGCGTTTGACTGCGTTTGACTGCGTTGCGACAGCGAGAAACCAGGACATCCCTGCTGCTTATAATGTGTGGCAAGATGATTCCTTGATTTGGATTCCACGCTTCATACGAGGCACAGATGTGCCGGTGACTCGCTTTCGGTTGTCGACGCAACGCAGTCAAACGCACTCGAACGCAAGTGTCTGAACCGGCACGCGGCTCTGACGCCAAGCTGGTGCAGTGGCACTGCTGTTGACATTGCGCGTGCGCGGGGGCTTTACCTGACGCAAATCTGGTTTCTTCTCACGCGCAGTACACCTCGTGTGAGAACGACGTGTTTTCCCCCACCTCGCGTATGCATGGGCAAACGCGGTCTGGTTTGTATAGACCTTTCCAATGTTTACAAAATCACAGTCCAGCGTGCGATCTTCACAGCCCAGCACGTGCGTGTTCGTCGCTTCGGAATGCGAGCAAAGCACGCGCCATACGCACGAACGCTCAAAATGACACCGGCCACAAGCTCGTTTTTGGAAAGGTCTATTGAAATGCATTATTTTAAAGAATGTAAAAAAATAATCTCCCATGAATAATTTTTTTTTTTTTTTTTATGTTGAGGAACATTTATTTAGGCCTTTCTTTTCCGAATTAATTAGTTACCATTATAAGTCCCGTCTATTATGACAGAAGAAAAAAAAAACGGGGAGAAGGAAGGCTAATTAAAAGTGGCTTATAGTTAGCCCTCTTTTTGTTTTTCTTAAAAAAATTAATCCCAAGCGACCCACCGTGTTCTTTGATAACTTCAGGCAAGATATAGGCTTAGCTGATGGGAAAAAAAGACGTGCTTTCTATCTCATTTTTACTTGGGTGAACTATTTCACCCTTTCGTATATGGAGTAAAAAGAATTAACTAATTAATTATACCTCCGTTAATATGTTAAGCAATCAGTTAAGAAACCGATTTACGCGGTTCCTTCGGGATAGCACAAGCACTGTCGCTGAATTCGCGGCTGCAACTTGACGCCGTTTAAACTCGGGTCGTAATTTTCCCGCTAGGGAGCGCCGACATAAAAAGCTACGAAAAGTTCGAAACTGCAATCCGCATCCGGCGCAACCCACGCGCCAGCGACTTAAATAAAGTAGGCAGCAATTCTGCAACTTTAAGCCATTGAACGCGCAGAGTTTGGAATTTCAAGCAGGAGCTGTTACGCAGTGCCTCGGGGTTACAAAACTATTTCAATGAGGTTTTCGTTTCTGAATCTATATTGCGCCGTCAGTGGTGCACAACGTCACCGTGGAGCGCGCTTCTCGCACTTAGAACGGCGCACAAAAGTCATCCATTATTATCCCTCTTGCCGTGAATCTATGGTGGGCTAGAAGAGGGAGGTGTTACGATCGCGCTTGCGAAATCGACTCAGTGATTCAGCATGCGCAGCTGTGATGGATTATAGAAGGCAGGAGGAACATCAATAACTAAAGCCCCTCTATTCTGGGAAAAGTGCCGCCATTCATTGTTGTGGAAATGCTCGAGACACGTGCCGCGCGCCACTTCTAGGAAGAACATGGCGTCTGAAATCTAGCTCAGTTAAAGGGGCTATGCAACAATTTTTTACTTTGCGCAAATACCGCTTAGAACGGATCCCTGACGTTAATGACCTATGAAACACGCCTTCGTTTTTCACCCGACGCATTAGAAGTCCCAGAAAAAAATTAAAAAACAACGAGCAGCGTTCACGCCCTCAACTCGCAGCCAGAACAAGCGGCCACGTGATCTGGAGCCGATTATATGCCGCCAATGTTGATCATAGCCACGCGCTGGGGTTGGCAAAGCACAGGACACGCGCTGAGTTCCAGACATTGTTATGGCTCGGCTATTGTCGTCGTTGCAGCGATTGGACACGGGCCACTACTCGAATGCTTCTCGAGCTATCAATTATCACGAGCCTAAATCGAGTGCCCACGCAATGCTCGGGTCCAATCTATGAACCGCATTCAAATATCGTCATACGGGTGTACTGCGATCCCCGCGTTACGTCATCGAATTTTGCAAGGGAGAGATTGAATGAAAATGATCGCTTTTGTCCTTGAAATTACACCGCAACAAAGGAGTTTCTTGGCCAGTGGCATTGCATGCGAGTATCCTTGAGTCCCACTAGTGCCAGTAAGCTCGTGTAAAGTGAAAAACATTCCAATTGAATATCGTTGCACAGCTCCTTTAAGGCCGGTTCTCACATGCAGCGAAGCGCTGATGTAGCGCTGCTCACGTGTCGTCAGCTACTTATTGTCTGCCATGAGCAACAGTTTTGACGGTGCGATACAAAGCGGGTGAACGCTCCCATGTGCACGCGCTTAGCGCGAGGTCAGCGCTATGCTTCTAGCGCTCCTCTGCATGTGTGAACAGGCCTTTGGAGCGCTCGTGCAGCCGCCGAGGCTTCGTTCGAAGCAACTAGCTCGCGCTTTTAGCACGCGCGGCTAACAATAGTCCATACTAAGGTGAGACGAAGTATAGGAGGTATTCACTGGCCGCCATATTTGAGGTCACTGTTTAGAGCGCATGCTCAGAACGAGCTCGCATTAATAGGCTGCCAAGACCGGCAATCTTGGTGATGCGGAATGCACGTGGCGAAAGAACTGTGGAAGCTCGCGTTCGGCACGCGCTCCACAGCCGAGCACACAGCTATGGCCGCCAGTGAATACTCCCTATAGACCTTTCCAATGTTTACAAAATCACAGTCCAACGTGCGATCTTCACAGCCCAGCACGTGCGTGTTCGTCGCTTCGGAAAGCGAGGAAAGCACGCGCCATACGCACGAACACTCAAGATGGCACCGGCTACACGCTCTTTTTTGGAAAGGTCTATAGACCTTTTTCGCATAACCTCAAACCAGCCAGTAACTGACGTACCCTCCACCTGGTGCATTTTTGGATTGCCCGCTGACACAGGGTATGCAACCGCCAAAGGTATGGGCGAAAAGGCTTAAAAACGGACGTCGTGCATGAGGTAGTTCCGAGCGCTCCTTTTTACCGTGCTACAATTTCCGATAATCTACGGCTGTCTGGCTACCACTGCGTGGTCGTCGGACGGATAAATAATTTTAAAAAGCATAAGAACAATAGCAGAAAGTGTGCCATGAGCACAAGCAGCTGCAGCGCGAGTGTGGCTGCAATGTTATCGAGTTTCGCATTTTCCCCAAGAATCCTTATTTATGAAGTCAGTTGATTGCGAGCTTGAATCGCGAGAGATTCGTATCAGACTCAACGTCACGTTTAAGCTCACGACCACTTCGTTTACGACAAGAGGACCGATTTTAATTCCCGGTGCAGGTGTGAGCGGCGTTTGGCCACTTCCGGTTCCTTAGGAATTTTTGTTAAGCTTTAGACAAACGATGACGATCAGCTGCAAGGCTGTCTAAGTATGGTTCTGAAAACTACAGTCTGGAGGTTTCATAATTATGCTTGCACAGGCTTGCAGCTCATTGTCGTCGCTTGCCACTAGTGAAACAAAATTTCCTAAGGAACCGGAAGTTGTCAAACGCCGGTCACTACGGCAAGCCCCATGGTATGTGAAAGCTATGAAAAAGTCTACATGCCACCACTCAAAATGGAGCTATCAAATGCCGAGAGCTTACCTGCATAGACTACATTAAACTGCTCATATATACTTCGCTGTGGAAACTCAATCAAAACACCCCACCGTCTTCGTCGTCATTCTCTCGAGGAGGCAAGGTGGCAAGGTGATGGCCTGTAGGTAGCCAGCTGGATTCAACCGGACAAGCTCCAACCAAGTTATTGCAGCCCACCATAGCCAAGTCTAGCCAAGTTCCCCCCATACCCACACCGTTGCCTACCCAGATAGCTGTGCTGCCAGAACTAGCCGGTATTTCTTTTTCTAAACCGCTAGACGGCGTCGTCGGCGCCGCAATTCTCAAGATGGCGGACGAGTTATTGGCAACATGCGCGAACGAAAGCGTCGCTGTGATCGCCCTTCCTTGATTGGCCAAATGCTGACTAGGACGTCAGCAAAGGATTTCTCTTCAACGAAAATAGAAGGAATGAAAGAACTTAAATTTTGGCGGTGCTGGCAGTGTTTGTTTCAAAGCACAATGATTTCAAGCTTCCACCATGCTCGTTACAAACACCATTGAACTTGTTGTTCGCGAAGTAATGACGTCACGAGAGGGAACCATAGGAGGGCGCCACCGAAACATCTTGCCGCTAATAGGCTCCGCGCATGCTTTCAGCTGCACCTCAAAATGTGGAAAGCGATCAGGTGGAACCAAGCCACTTTGAGCGCAGCACCACCTTCGCTGCGATCAAGCAACGACACAGGTCAAGGTCATATGAGCAATATGTCCCCTTAGGGGCTATATTGTATTTGTATGATTTTGACGTCAGAGGTAAAGTCAAAGCACCACGACACGACGACGCCACGACGTCATCGTCGACGACGTTACGCGACGCCAAACTGCTGTCGTAATTCCGTCGTGACATCGTGTCGCGTCGAGGACGACGCCATTTGGCTACATCAAGTCGCCGTTGTAACGCGGTCGTGACGTCGCGTTGAGGATGACGCCATTACGCCACATCAAGTCAGCGTTTTGACGCGGTCGTGACATCGCGTCGTGTTGAGGACGACGCCGTTACGCGACATCAAGTCGCCGCTGTAGCGCGGTCATGACGTCGCTCGCCACATCGAGGACCACGTGGACGTGGTCGTCGATGCCGACGCTGACGTCGACGCCCCACACAACGTCAAGCATCGCAATGACGTCACGTTAACGTCGTCCTGACGTCATCGTGAACGTCAACGTCACGACGAAGCCTCGACGGCGTGTAACGTCGTCGCCTTCGCCAGCATCAACATCGACGCGCAGTCACGACGAAGTCTTGACGTCATGTAACGTCGTCGACGATGACGTCGACGTCGTGAAGCTGTCGGGACGTCTTTGTGACGTCGAGTTGTATTATGTCGACGACGACGTCAACGAACTGACACCAAGCGTCTTTATGACGTCCCGTATAGAAATCTTATCTCTGGGGCATATCTGGCCATATCAAACATTATATGATTATATAGGCCTATATACAGCCTTATCTGGAGTGTATACAGCCTTATCTGGAGTATATACAGCCTTATCTAGCGAATATAAAGCCTTATGTGGAATATATATAGCCCCCAAGCGCATCTGCCCGTACTCGAGGAATCATGGGGACGGTGTTTCTTCAGCTGCCTAGTAATCGGAAATTTCTACCAATTTATGGTTACACAGTTTTGAGTGTAATTCGGAGTCACCTGAACAAGTCTATAGAACCCAAGTACCTGTCATATCACTTTTAAAATTTCTCGCCAATGTCAGTACTGTGCATTCTGTCCAACCTTGAACCTGGATGAGCTGCACACATATCTCTTACGTTACTATCATTAAGACGCTGATAATACGTTAGAAACGCTAAAAATGCTATAAACAGCTCCGCTGAATCCGAGCTAAATCCCGGTTTTGGTTTTTGTGATTTCTCGGCTTTTAAGTAATTCCTGCTAAAACAACAATCACGAGAATGATAATATTGTAAGAGATTTCTGCAGCTCAGCCAGGTTGAAAGGTGGATCGCGTGCACAGTATCATAAACGCTGCCATTGACGAGAAATTTTAAAAGTGATATGACAGGTCCTTGAGCCCTATGGGACGCTTCTGCAGGGTGACTACGAATTACACTCGGAATTGTGTAACCATGTATTTAGCGATGACGATAGGTTAGGTGCACCGTCCACTCCTGGAGGACCGGAGGGAGGAGATGATTGATGAAAATACTAGTGTTCGGTCAGCAGGTGCTGACGTCCTCGGGTGGGTCCATTCCCGTAGGGTCGTCGGTCGGAGGGGCGGCGGTAGACTATTGATCGCCGCCACCCGTTCACGAGATGTCCCCGGACAAGACCATACCAGGTGATGGCAAGTCGCGGGGACGCCACAGTGCATGCAATTCGAGTCAGGGCCGGTGTCCTGCTGGTCCGTTGGTCTGTGGAACCTGGCACGCCAAACGGGGGTCACCATGCTGCGACTCTGTAGTCTGTGCAAGGCCACTTGCTCCCATCGTGGAAGCCCTCGTGGGATTGGGGGGGGGGGGGTTGGAAGGTAGGAGCGCTCCTCTACTCCTCCCCCATGCCACATGAGGTCCAGCAGGCCAGGGTATGGTTCACATAATAAACGTTTCAATCAATCAATTGTGTAACCATAGAATTGGTCAAAATTAGCGATCACTAGGGAGCTGAAGCACCATCGTTCCCATAATTCCTCGAGTGCGGGCCGGGGCACTTGGGAAAATTGTAGACAATAAAAAGATATAAATTGCTGATTTCAGGCTTGTGTCCTTTTGATATGCCTGAAAAGATCTGGAATTTCAATACCTCGCCAGCGATATCAGACAATATTTGGCATTATGAGGCTATATCTGGCAGATATACCATATCAGGTTATATGTGGCCAATTTTTTATACGGCCATATCTGAAATGTTCAGATCTGGCCAGATAAATTTTTTGTAAGGGGTCGCATAGACAAGGACGCCGTCATCCTGACGTCCCGTGACGTTGTCGTCGTCGTCATCAACGTCAACGTTGACACCGTCGTCGTTGTAAACGCAATATGACGTCAGAACGCAGTCTAAAGGTCGTATAACGCACGTTGTCAACCCCTTACAAAAAATTTATATCTGCCCAGATCTGAAGATTTCAGATATGGCCATGTCAAAAATTGGCCACATATAACCTGATATGGTATATCTGCCAGATATAGCCTCATAATTCCAGATATAGTCGAATATCTCTGGCCACGTATGGAAATCCTAGATCTGGCTGAGTATGGAAATTCCAGATCTGGCCAGGCATATCAAAATGACATAAGCCTGAAATCAGCACTTTATATCTTTTTATTGTCTACAATTCTCCCAAGTGCCCCGCCCCGCACTCGAGGAATTATGGGAACGGTGATCCGTCAGCTCCCTAGTGATCGCTATTTCGAGTATAATTCGTAGTCACCCGAACAAGCGTCCCATAGGGCACAAGGACCTGTCATATCATTTTTAAAATTTCTCGTCAATGGCTGCGCTTATGATACTGTGCATACGATCCACCATTCAACCTGGCTGAGCCGCAGAAATCTCTTACAATATTATCATTTTCGTGATTGTTGTTTTAGCAGGAATTACTTAAGAGCCGAGAAATCACAACAACCAAAACCGCGATTTAGCTCGGATTCAGCGGAGCTGTTTATAGCATTTTTAGCGTTTCTAACTTAATATCAGAGTCTTCGAAGCTGTACGAGAATGATAATAAAGTAAGAGATATGTCTGCAGCTCATTCCAGGTTGATGGTTGGACAGAATGCACAGTACTGACATTGGCGAGAAATTTTAAAAGTGATATGACAGGTACTTGGGTGCTATACGACACTTGTTCAGGGTGACTCCGAATTACACTCAAAACTGTGTAACCATAAATTGGTAGAGATTTCCGATCACTAGGCAGCTGAAGAAACACCGTTCCCATGATTCCTCGAGTACGGGTTGAGGCGCTTGGGAGAATTAGCAAATTGTCGATTCGGGCGTATAAAACTTGGAAATAATTAAGCTACATTGAAATCCTTGTGAAAATTAGCACAAATAATCCCAAACTTAAGCGTGCCAAAGCTCAAGTTTGGGATTATTCGTGCTAATGTTTAGCTCGCGAACAATGAGTCATTCACAATTTGCTAACACAGCACTTTTTTTTCTACTTTTTTATATATTGAAAACCGGACGCCAGATAAAGCTGTATATACACGAGAAAGCGAAGTATATAACTCAAATAAGGCTGTAGATATGCCAGATAAGTCTGTATATACACCAGATTAGGCTGTATATATTCCAGATAAGGCTTTATATTCTCCAGATAAGGCTGTATATACGCCAGACTAAGGTCGTATATACTCCAGATAAGGCCCTATATAGGCCGTATATAATCATATAATGTTTGATATGGCCAGATATGCCCCAGATATAAAATTTACATACGGGACGCAATATGACGTCAGAACGCAGTCTAAATGTCGTATAACGCACATTGTCAATGCAATATGAAGTCAGAACGCAGTCTAAATGTCGTATAACGCACGTTGTCAACGTCGATGACGACGTTGACGTCAAGGCGTCGTCCTGATGTCGCATGGCTTTGTGACGACAAGTCAGGTCGCGGTGGCTTTATGCACGTGACGCCTGACGTCTAGGTTGTTTAATAAAATATAGTCCGGCGTTCTATCGTTTCTATGACCTTCACCAGTGTGCCGGTCGAGCTTGGCTTTGAAAGGAAACGCGTTTTTTTTATAAAAAACGGCTAATCCGAACCACTTCGCTCGTAGCGTCCGAGAGGGCGCTACGAGCGAAGTGGCTTCTGAGTGGCTTGGGTTAGGTGTTTTTTTCCACATACGGAGGTACCAAAATAGCACTCCGGTGGCCCCACTCGTCCTTTCTCGTACACTCTATAGACCTTTTTCGCATAACCTCAAACCAGCCAGTAACTGACGTACCCTCGACCTGGTGCATTTTTGGATTGCCCGCTGACACAGGGTATGCAACCGCCAAGGGTATGGGCGAAAAGGCTTAAAAACGGACTTCGTGCACGAGTTAGTTCCGAGTGCTCCTTTTTAGCGTGCTGCAATTTCCGAAAGTCTACGGTTGTCTGGCTACCACTGCGTGGTCGGGGGATGGATAAATAATTTTAAAAAGCATAAGAGCAATAGCAGAAAGTGTGCCACGAGCACAAGAAGCTGCAGCGCGAGTGTGGCTGCAATGTTATCAAGCTTCGCATTTTCCCCAAGAATCTTTATTTATGAAGTCAGTCGATTGCGAGCTTGAATCGCGAGAGATTCGTATCAGACTCAACGTCACGTTTAAGCTCACGACCACTTCGTCTACGAGAAGAGGACCGCTTTTAATACCCGGTGCAGGTGGTCCAATTAGGTTATCACTGCAAGCCCCATGGTATGTGAAAGGTATGAAAAAGTCTACATGCCATCACTCAAGATGGAGCTATCAAATGCCGAGAGCTTACCTGCATAGACTACATTAAACTGCTCATATATACTTCGCTGTGGAAACTCAATCAAAACACCCCACCGTCTTCGTCGTCGTTCTCTCGAGGAGGCAAGGTGATGGCCTGTGAGTATCCAGCTGGATTCAACCGGACAAGCTCCAACCAAGTTATTGCAGCCCACCATAGCCAAGTCTAGCCAAGTTCCCCCCATACCCACACCGTTGCCTACCCAGATAGCTGTGCTGCCAGACCTAGCCGGTATTTCTTTTTCTAAGCCGCTAGACGGCGTCGTCGGCGCCGCAATTCTCAAGATGGCGGCGCCGTTAAAGAAAAGGTCTATTAGCGGCGAGATGTTTTGGTGGCGCCCTCCTGTGGTTCCCCCTTGTGACGTCATTACCTTGCAAACAACAAGTTCGATGGTGTTTGTTATTAGCATGGTGGAAGCTTGAAATCATTGCGCTCTCAAAGGAACACTGCCAACACCGTCAAAATTAAAGTTCTTTCATTCCTCTTATTTCCGTCGATGATAAATCCCCTTTCCGACGTCATAGTCAGCTTTCGGCCAATCGTGGAAGGCCGACCACAGCGACGCTTTCGGTCGCGCACGGGGCTAATACTCATAGCGTTGGGAGCTGCCCTTAATGCACGAGAGCTTGTGCCGCCGATATCTGTCTCAGAGCAAGGAGCTCGGGCTTGTAGCGCTGTGCCGCCATGTCTTCCCAAAGGCTGCACGTTGCACGTGCCTCGTGCATCGACGCGCCTTGCGCTATTTTTGAAACATGGAGGGGCTTTATCGATAAGCAGGCTCTGTCGATAAGGAGGGGCTTTATCGATAAGCGCCACCCTGCATTACACGGAAGGTAAAAGAAGAAGTACACCGAGGGGTTTCACACGCCCACCACTGCGGCCTGTCTTCATTGCGTCGAGCTCAATGTGCCGTGCCCAATTTCGTTATGGCTAGCAAGAAAATATTCACTATGTGGCGCTTCACGGTCCAAAAACGAGCTTGTGGCCGGTGCCATTTTGAGCGTTCGTGCGTATGGCGCGTTCTTTGCTCGCTTTCCGAAGCGACGAACACGCACGTGCTGGGCTGTGAAGATCGCACGCTGGACTGTGATTTTGTAAACATTGGAAAGGTCTATAGGAAGTATTCACTGGCGGCCATAGCTGTGTGCGCAACTGCAGAGCGCGTGCTGATGGCTAGCTTCCAGGGTTCTTTTTCAACGTGCATTCCACACCGTCAAAATGGCCGGTCTTAGCAGCCTATTAATGGAGGCTCGTTCTGAGCATGCGCTCTAGGCAGCACCCACAAATATGGCGCCCAGTGAATACTCCTTATAGGCTCCCTACGGGAGCCAGAGTTGCGCGTTTGATTCCACGTGCCGCGTGCCGCCCTCGCCGCTATTCGCCGAGTTCCAATCACGTGAGGAGCCGGATCAAGTGTCGTGCAGGAAAGTAGACGTTGCACGCGCCCCGGCGTACGTTCCCCTGCTTTCGAGCGCGCCACGCGCCACGAACGCGTGGCGCTGCTATTCGCCGAATTCAGTCACGTAAGGAGCTGGATTCACATGCCATGCATGAATGCGCAACTCTGGCTCCCGTAGGGAGCCTATACAGGAACTCTATTGACGAACGGTGAAGACCTTTTCTTCTTTTTTAGAGCTCACAGTGTGGTGGCGTGCCGTTGTGGCGCTGCCGCGAGCATATCAATGCTACCGCCTAGGGTGCCTTCATGTGCGCTTCGCATAGAGTGATGCCAACTGCCTGTTTCCCTTTCCCACACCCTCTTCCACCGCCATTTTGTTCCTCTCATTGTTTCCCCGTGCGCCGGAAAGTGGCCTTTGTGTCCATCGGTCCTCCCATTCGAGGGGGAAAATGCTAATCCTCCCTCCGTGGGTTCCACAACGCTGCTCCGAACTTGTGAGATAAGGTGCTTGTTTCCGGGAGGGTTATAAGCCCCACGAATTATCGCCGAGAACCAAAATGGCCGCTGGTTTGTCGGCGAGTGGTATTACAAAGGGTGGCATCACCCTAGCAAAGCGCACATGAAGGCTCCCTACTACCGCCGCGTGCAGAACAGCCTCTTCATTTTCTCCAGCTGGAGGAAGCGAGCGACTGTCACGTATCCCCTTTTAGCCCACCACAGTGAAACCAAGTGCTTCGGAGCACCGATTCGCTAGTGCATATGTCGCAACGCTCGATGCAATGATAATGTTGTCTTCTTTGTTTTCGGGAACGTAAATGGCGGAGAAGTAGATGCGTAGACAAGTGTTCGTTCTGAACTCTAGCCTAGTTGTTGCTTTAAGAAATAAAAGATCGAAATCCAAGCAAAGAAGAAAAAGAAACAATGAAACTTTTTGAAGAATTGTGTTTTTCGTGTTGTATTTTTTCTTTCACTTCGCTTTTTCCTCATTCAAAATACGCTAATTTTCCATGTTTTGTTTTTGTTTTTTGTTGTTTTATAACGGCAGAAAATAATTATGCGAAGTTGGCTTTTTTATGTTGTGCATTCAGTGCCGCTGCGTATTTACCTCTTGGGGTGTACCAGAAAGTATGTTCGGAACTGGAGTGGTTGCCTGCCTTTTTGAAGCTGTCAATGATCAGAGAATTTTAACAATTCTCACCGACTCTCAAAACCTTACAGGCGGCGTTTTATCGCCGTCTTCACTAACATCGTCAATATTTTATTGTACATGTTCAAGTGAAATGTATTGTACATTATGAATCTTTGTTCAATGTGAAACTCTTGCAATAAAGAAAAAAAAAAAAAGGATCGGTGGCCGAGTGGTCTAGCGCACACCAGCTCGGAGCACGTGGAGCGAAAGCTCGCGCTGCAGAACCCAGGGATCCTGGGTTCAATCCCCACCCCTGCCCGTTTTGATCTGGATGAGCATCGTATAGGCGTGCGGTCACTAACACTACTGCATGGTGCACGTTAAAGACCCCAGGCTAGCGGTTGTACTGCACTGGCTAAATTGCTCATCTACACCTGGGAGACTCGTAGCCCGTTGAGGCAGACCAAGTTCTAGGCTGTATAAACATACACACAACCCATTTTTTTTATTTATCTCTTCGGGAAGCACGTTGAAAGCGCAACTCGCTTATACAACGAACCATAGTTTTGGTCTGGTCTTAGTGAAGGAAAGCTAAAAACAATTTTAGTAATTAAAAAAAAACGTTAGTTTTTTTGTTTTTTGTGTTTTGTTTAGCGAGTAACCTATTTTTTATTATTGTACTGGGTGATTCAAGGAGCGGCCAGGCTCTTTAAACCGACCGCAAAATTCGGTTTCTTAACCTATCGCGCTACGACTTTGTGCAGCGTTGCCCACAGATGGTGCTTTTTTTTTTTGTAAAATTTGCAAGGAGCGAACTTACCTGAGGAAAAAGTGAAGAAAGAAAAAGGCTTAGCTCCTATGGAAACGCAGCGAAGCCACCGGTCTTCAAACAATACAGCGCCGCTTCGCACGGGAGCCAAGAGATGGCGCAAGCGGTCGCGACGCCAACTGCCGCCACCGAACGAGCATACTTCGCCGAGAGCCGGCGTCTTTAGCAGACGATCGTTTCGACTAAAAAACGACGCGCGTTCCGCAGGCGGCGAGAGTCTCAGAAACAAAAACAGGCGCGGAACAACAAGGAACTGCAAAGCAGACGATATAAGTACCACAAAAAAAAAACAGTTAAAAGAACCCGACAAACCATTTTTTAATCGATTATGTGTCTATTCAATGTGTTTTATTAGTAAAGGATGATAAAATAATGCGTTGGCAACTAGTATGAGAAAAGCTCGCGCCGCTTTTGAGTCGAAAGGATCGTCTGCTAAAGACGCCGGCTCTCGGCGCCGTATGCTCGTTCGTTGACGGCTTTCGTTGCGCCATCTCTTGTCCCCCTTGCGAAACGGCGCCGTATTGTTTGAAGACTGGTGGCTTCACTGCGTTTCCATAGGAGGTAAGCCTTTTTCTTTCTTTACTTTCTCCTCAGGTAAGTTCGCTCTTTGCAAATTTTACAAAAAAAAAAAAAAACACCATCTGTGGGCAACGCTGCACAAACTTGTAGCGCGATAGGTTAAGAAACCGAATTTTGCGGTCGATTTAAAGAGCCTGGCCGCCCCTTGAATCACCCAGTATAGTGGCAAATATCTGGACTCCAGCAGCGTCATACAGTTATAACTAATAACGTCGTTTTCATCGTAGGCGGATGTTTACCGGTGTGACGGAGTACCACTAGTGTTTTTCAATTAGAGTTTCTGCTTGCTTGTTTTATCCGAGAAACGGTATAGCCAGACGTGTACACATTACTCAAAGCGAAGTGACCAGGTACCGTTGCTCGTTACTCGCTCGAAAAGTAACTAAGCAGATTACTTGTTAGAGAGATCCAAAACCGACGCGGTGCTTCAGCTCAGAACTAACGTGCTACTTTCTCGTTACTCTGGATGAGTCGTTTCTTTTTTTCGAATAAGTAGCCGCCTTCCAATATTGTGTGTCATTAATAATGTCCATAGCATTCCAACGCATTATTAATCATTATTTTATTAATTTTTTTGTTGGCTTTTTTTTCCTGGTAAATGCGAGGTTGGGGAGGGGGGGGGGGGACTAAATAGGGTAACTTGCGTTGTGCACGTCCCTCTCCAGAACTATCTAAATACCATTACTCGTTACTCATCAAAAAGTAAACTTTCCTTCTCTGGAAAACTAAGTCGTTACTTCGTTACAGAAAAAAAAAAAAGTTACCATCGTGCAAGAAAGGCGTCACGCAAAGGTCAGGGTATAACGAGCGATGCCGTGCTCCATTTGGCGTGCAAAAAGTCGCTCTCTATCCTAATTGCTTTATTTGTTTGTTTAGACATTGGGAAGTTAGAGCCAGTGAGCATCTGGGGGTGACCCCGCCTCGGAGGAAAAAAAGTTTCCAGCGCAGCAGAACCACTCTTAGCCTGGGGGTCTTGAACGTACACCACTCAGTAGCAACACACGGCCGCGCGCCGGTGTGCGTGTATGCTCGTCCAGATCGAACAGGGCAGGGGTGGGGATTGAACCTAGCATCCCTGTGCTCTGCCACTCACTCCGCTTGTAGCGCCCCTATTTGCTCACCGCGAAGATAATTTTCTTCCGGAACGTCTTCCTTGTCATTTATATGTTTATATTTGATCAAATGTATCTTGAGGAAGGCCGTGCTGTTGGGCGGACAGTTCCCCGTCGACAAGAGCGAAGACACGGGCCTATCGATTTCCCCCATTGTCCGGGATACGGATCCCGGGGCTCTCTCCACGTTCGGATCCAGCTCCATGTCTTGCCATTTTTTTTCTCTTCAATGTTGTTTCTTTTCTGTATTATTTTTTTCCGCAACTTTTCGCTGCGTTCCTTCATTAGGTTTGTTCCGTTCCGTGGGCACAGTTCTTTTTGCAAAGACAATCAACGTATCTCGAGCAACCAAAAAAAGAAAGAAGAAACTGCTTAAACAAAAAGCGAGACGAGGAAGAAAAATGTGTAGGGAGAGGAATCCTTTTTTCAAAAGGAGTCGCAAATTTTTTTTCCTTCTTGTTTCGCTTTTAAAGGTTGCTTGTTTTAGTCTGGAGAAAGAGGGCGTGACTCGCAGGATTGCGGTCCCTGGAGAATAAGGAGGAAAGGGAAGAGAGGGTCAGGGACATCAAAGAGACGGCCGGAACAATTATCAAGCCCGAGACCCCTTTGAGCACAGACGGGGAGAAAGCATATCGCTGAGTGCCGAGAACATTTTTGCAACCTTTGGAATAAATGCGTCCCCTTTCTTCTGTGCGTTTTTTTTTCTTTTTGTTTGTTTGTTTGCTTCATTTTGGTTTTGGAAGAAATCTCGAACGTTATACAGAGATGGGAGAAATAAAAGCAAGGCTGGCGTCCGGTTCTGAGGGAACTGCGGCCGGTGGCAAAGCGACTGGTGTAAAGATGTTTGCGGCACACCCTCTTTAAACACGGCATCTGTTCAGTTTAATGCACACTAAAGTCGCTGGCACCTCCAGAAAAGCACGGCGTGATGGATTATGTTCACGCTGCTTGCTTCGGGATTTGTTCTTCGGTGCGTTCCTATCGACTGATGACACAACCTGATTGGCTCCGAAGCAATGATAGCAGTGTAGGGAAAAGTAGTATACATCTACAAAAAGTACCTGCGCCGCTACTTACCCGCAAAACACTCAAAGAGCCAATCTTAGCGATCTACGAAATCAGCTCAGCGAATGAAGAGGCGGAACATTCGTTTAAAACTAAAAATGAAGTCTGCGGTGTGGCATTGCGCAATGCAAAGCGACATGCTTGCATTGCGTAATGCCACAGCGCAAAATTTACTTTTCAGGTCTGAAGAGATGTTCCGCCTCATCATTCGCTGAGTTGATTTTCTAGATTGCAGAGATTGGCTCTTCGAGCGTTTTACGGGTAAGTAGACGCGCAGGCATTTTTAAGCGAGTACTGGAAGTAAAGTACAAAGTAAGTAAATGAGAGTAAGGGCCCTTAAGGGCCATACGCACATTCGCGTTTGGACGCGGTGCGTTAAGTAACGGAAAGTCGTTGCGGTGCGTTGCGCAACGCGTACGCGCGAAGCTTGTAGGCACAGTTTCGTTGCAACGCAGCCGACCGCAGTCAACAACCACTAGAAGATTGCTATCGGCGCATTCACTTAAGGCCCGTTCACACTCTTGCAACCGAGTACGACCGAGAGAGACCAGACCGGTGTTTAAGCCTCTTCCGACCTCTTAGGACCGGATGCGCTGCAGCGGAGCTGGTCCTAAGAGGTCGCAAGAGGCTTAAAAACCGGTCTGGTCTCTCTCGCTCGTACTCGGCTTGCAAGGGTGTGAACGGACCTTCAACCAATAGCAATAGACCTCGTTGAGCAACCCAAGCAAACACGGCGGGGCCCCGCGGTAACACGGGTATGGCAGCGGCTCTTCAGTCTTCACCTAGGATATCCTCAGCGCTCGAAAGTGAGCAACTAGAGGATTTGTTCCTCGAGTGTGTTCGTGGGTATGAAGCATGGGCGGGCAGCGAATCCAATTGGCCCTCCTTGCGCAATCCATCGCCGCGAGGATGCTCCTCCTGCGTCGACAACATCCCCGCCACGAGTGGGTGCGATATCTGCTTGGCTCCTGCTTCGCTGATGAAGTAGGAGCCCCCCTTACTCCGTTGCCTCCTGATACGCACACGCTGCCACCGACGTCGCCGTGCTGGCCGTGCTCGCTTGCCGCAAATTGGGTTCCGCAAACCAAACAAAATGAAAAACTGGACGCAGTGGACCCGTGGACGCACGTGGACCCTTCGTTCGTCGAACGGAATCACTCACGGCTGGCCCTTGCGCATGCGCCTGACCCTTCTCGTTTCCCGGCTTCTAATTGGTCGAACCATAGCCTCCTCAATACTGACAAAGCCTGGCAGATCGCCACGAGAAGCAGCCGCCGCCGAAATTGAAAAGGTAGAGCGGCAGGCAACGGATGAGAGGAGAGTCACGTGACGGGCGCCCCGCTGCGGCGAGACGCCGAAACACACTCGTCCCGAGCGATGGAATGTCCACTTGTGCTCCTCGCGTTCTTCGCGCTACCGCTTCTTTTCTCGTCGGGTTTGAAAACAATGTTTTTGTCCTCACCGCTGCAAAAGCTGTGCGCTGGCGTCCAGGTTTCCAGAGAAATGCGCTGTGTTACCAGATCCTCGCGCTCCAAATCTGCAAGCGGGCACTCTATAGCTCCGTCCTCGAACTACCAGGTTTTGTGAGTATGGCGGGAGCCATGGTCGAACGCACCGCAACGCTTCGGAAAGTTGAGCGAATCTCTACTCGCTGGCGTCGCGCTACCAAGCGCTGCATCCCGGCGCCCGTAGTACCGCAAGCGACCGCTCCTGACCGCAAAGACGCCGCAACGTACTCAAACACGCTGAAACGCGAATGTGTATGGGCCTTTACGCACAGGTGCGTTTGAGAGCGTTTGAGTTGGTTGCGCCCAGAAACGAAAGCGAGCCACCGGAACATCTGTACTTTGTTTGAAGCGGGGAATCCAATTCAAGGAATAGCTGGGCACGATACATAAGAAACGCGGATGTCCTGGTTTCTCGCGGCCGCAACGCAGTCAAATGCACTCAAACGCTCTGAAACGCAACTGTGGCGATGCGAGCTAGTTGGTGCATACTTCGTAAAAAAATGGAACATAACGCGCAAACTACGATGAGAGTAATAGAAGGACACGGGACAAGGGCTGTGTTACTTTTGACTGACAGTTCATTGAAAGAGACAAAACAACAGCTGTAAACAACTCCGTCATGGTCTATCAAAACTTGTCTAGGAAGGCAATTTCCTTTCGAAGTCAGGGCGACACTCACACTCTGTGCAGTGTAGAAAAAGGTGCCCCCCCCCCTCTTTTCCTCCGACAAACACAGATACACTGTTGATCGCATGTTTCAGTCATGCTCTTTCGTTCGGTTTATGCAGCTTCCTATCTGGTCGATGTACGCTATCTCACAGGTCAGCGGTATCTTGTAAAAAAAAACCTGGAGCACAGTCTGTATACTTGTTTCTACGTTTTCCTTTCACTCCGGCGCTTACTCTGTGTCCTATTACTTTCCGTTCTCGTATTTGACCCGCTGTGTTCCATTTTTCGTAGTAAATAAGAGCTTATATGCCTCAAGTAAAATAGCAAGTAGTACATCGGGCGCAATTTACCTGACGGGAAGTACAATAAATATACAATGCACATCAAAGTAAAGTACAGCCTCCAGATTTTTTAAGACATCGCGCGAACGCCGACCGGCCGGTAGATCAGCGCCTTATCGCGGTGTGAAACGGCAAGCCAGCGAGGCTAGGCGTGTGACTTCTGCCACACGCGCGTAGTTTCGCTGACCTGCTCTTTCACGCCGCGATGAGGCGCAGATCTACCGGCCGGTCGACGTTCGCGCGATGTTGTTAAAAAATCTGGAGGCTGTACAAGCACTTTTCAAAGCAATCTTTTACGATGGAGAGAGCATGACTAGAAAGAGAGCATGACGTCAGCCCCGCAGCTTCCGCAAGCATTCCTCTCGTGGAGAAGAGTTCTCTTTTAAAATGTTCAACCTCCTCGCCTACGCTGACCGAACGAAACGTATGGAGAGTTTGAAATGCAGCGGCAAAGCCGCCCTTAGTACAAACGGAGAGAGATGCGTTGTCTGCTCGCGATTTTGGTAAAAGTAGAAACTCCCACCCAGCTCCTTTTTTTTTCTTTTTTAGAGTTGTTAATGCAGCTTTTTGTGATACAAAATTAAACAAGACCATATTTGAGGAATGTACTTTGAAGTCAGGAGTTGTACTTCCCTTAGAAAGCACCAGCCAAAAAATATTTTTAAAGCAAAGTAGACACGTGCCTATCCAGAGAATGTATACTTCTCGGAAAGTAAAACATTTCTAAACCTACTTGAAGCCTAGTATTTTAAGTACAATGTACACAAAGTACTTCCCAACACTGTACGATATGATATTCGAGACTCGAATCGTCCCGTGTTTCTTTATCTGTCAATAACTATAACGCTACTGTATTGGCTCCGATATTTACCGCAATGTTTAGGGAGAAGAAGATCTTGGGAAGAAACAGCGGCAAAGAAACTTGGACAAGAGTAAAGAACAAACACGACAGGACGGCGCTGAACTAACAACTGATTGTTTATTACACAAAATCGGAAAAAAGAAAACAAGAAGCATCTTAATCAGATAAAAATATATAGACACACACAAACGTGCGTACCAAGCAGCATATCATGTCGCGATAGGCTCAATCAGTGGCTACGTAATGCCCGTCATAGTCGATCACAGGTAGCCGAACTCTTTGTCAGATAACGCCACTGACCGTTCGCTGACGCACCTCCCGCCAAGTTATGAGATAAACAAGGCCTCGATAACTTCCCTTGTCACCCTGTCTCTATGTCTTTCCAAAACAGTGGCTTCACTAATATTAGGCTGGCACATGCAGTCCCTGCAGTGTAAAGGTAGCAACCCCCCGACTGTAGCCCTGAGTGAATACGAATGCTCCCTAGGTCTATCACTTAGGCAGCGGCCCGTCTGTCCAACATACACCTTGCCGCAATACAAGGGGATCTTATAGACCACGCCAGACACTCAGGCCACAAACGGCACTGCGTGTTTTTTGGTGCATTTGTTTTTTGACCGTTTTTCGGCAATAGCATCCACCTTTGCACATATCTGACCCATTTTTTGGGGGGCAGAGAACACAACCGGGACACCATAACGACCTTGTTCGTTGCACTTTGAAGAAAAACGTGTTTGTTGGCCACGTGCAAAAAAGGCCATTCTGGATTATAGGTCATGCCACTCTAAATTGGTAAAGAGGAGTATAGCGGTCTCTTTTCTCGGGTCCACCCTAAAAGAGTCCTGCGTCGACTTGATGAAGGAAAGCATCAACGGCCAGGTTAACAGATTAAAACTGTCAGGATTTCCATCAGCCCTTTTGACCGAGGTGGCTAGCTCCCTGTTGAAAAAAGCTAAAGGGAGGGAAAGGAAGACTGAATTCTACAAAAAACAAATGGGGGTCGTCCCCTATCTTCATCAGGTTTCCCATAACCTTAAACAAGTTGGAGGTCGCTATGGTGTCCCGGTTGTGTTCTCTGCCCCACAAAAAATGGGTCAGAGATGTGCAAAGGTGGGTGCTATTGCCGAAAAGCGGCCAAAAAACTAATGCACCAAAAAACACGCAGTGCCGTTTGTGTCCTGTGTGTCTGGCGTGGTCTATAAGATCCCCTTGTTGCAAGGTGTACGTTGAACAGACGGGCCGCTGCCTAAGTGATACACTTAGGGAACATTTGTATTCACTCAGGGCTACAGTCGGGGGGTTGCTACCTTTACACTGCAGGGACTGCATGTGCCAGCCTAATTTTAGTGAAGCCACTGTTTTGGAAAGACATAGAGGCAGGGTGACGAGGGAAATTATCGAGGCCTTTTTTATCTCACAACTTGGCGGGAGATGCGTAAGCGAACCGTCAGTGGCGTTATCTGGCAAAGAGTTCGGGTACCTGCGATCGACTTTGACGGGCATTACGTAGCCACTGATTGGGCCTATCGCGACATGATATGCTGCTTGGTTGGCACGTTTGTGTGTGTCTATATATTTTTATCTGATTAAGATGCTTCTTGTTTTCCTTCTTCCAATTTTGTGTAATAAACAACAGTTGTTAGTTCAGCGCCGTCCTGTCGTGTTTGTTTCTTTACTCTTGTCCAAGTTTCTTTGCCGCTGTTCCTTCCCAAGATGTTCACCTCAAACCAACTAGCCCAACACGCCACATTGTTGTTGTTTTAGGGAGAAGTCTCGCGCGCTTCCACTTATTTGCATAGCGCACCCAACGTCATTCATTTTGATCTATGGACTAAGATGGTTCGTTAAAAATAACGAGATTCCTTTGCATTGCGTTGTGGAACATCAAGTTACTGCTCAGGTAGCATATCTGCGTCTTGAAAACCTGCCTCGTCATGTCTCATCCGGCAAACCATGACGATTGGCGGTCTCTCGAAAAAAACATGGAAGAGTCTTGTTTATTATAACGTGGAGAATCACTCGAGTCAATACTTATTTGCGAATGAATGGCGCATGTACTGAAATTAAGTGGAATAGGGTCTTTCTTTAAACCTACGCATGTATTTTTTTTTTCAGAGGGTACAAGTAATGTCGATCATTGCCTCTGGACGTTTCACTTTGGTTTATAGTTGTATAACCTATCACTAGAGCCTTGCATATAAGCGGATTATCCGCGGATCTTCCGCGGATATCCGCAGTTTACTGGCGAATGTGGTCAAAAAATGAATCAGATTTTGCGGATTGCGGATTGGATGTGGATGCCTGGGGCTGCGGATATATGCGGATCAGGTGAGGATATCCGCGGGTCCAGATTTTTATTATTGCCGAGGCTTCCCACAAATGTGTGCGATTGCAGAGCGTAGAGTGAATAATTGAGTGATATACTATGAAGTGCATAATCGAATGTTGAGCTGGAGAAAATTACGCTCTTAGAAAGAAGTAGCCAATATGGGATAAAATTGTTCTTTACGCCACGAAAGACCTCATTCTCACCAAAGATCGCTTTAGAGCGTTCTATTTCGTCAAAGATGCTGTCCCTCAATAAAGTAAAAAATGCAGAGACATCAACCGTCTTGAAAAAGCGTGTTCTTGGTTGCCAGGGAAACAGCGGAAAACGTCCTTCGGGCAAAGCAAACCCAAAACGTTCAAGCCACAAAAAAGTAGAAGCCTCCATGGAAGAGAAACTTGGCGTGTGTGTGCGTTTTAATTTTCTCGAACGTTGGCTAGCTGCTGATAAATATATTGTTCGAAGCGCGCAGCTCGAGATAGAGTTTAAAGCTGAAACCGACGGGGAGCTCTAGGGGCGCTTCTGTTTTTCTCACTATGGGTAGTGCACGCGCTATCTACGTGGTTATGTTTTAATTTTCGTAGTGCATAGAAGCTTGGCATGGCACGTACTTGCACCAGCAGAAAAAGTTGAAGTATCCTCACTCTGGGTTCTGAAAAAATTCCACTAGGCGGCGATACCCAAACTTCTCACCGTTGCTGAGCGCGTGCTAATAACATGCTTCCACAATTGTTTTTTATACGTGCATTGCACATTATTGAGATTGCCGGTCTTAGCAGCCTATTAACGTGAGATCGTTCCGAGCATGCACTCTAAACAGCGCTCTAAAAAAGGCGTCCAGGGAATACCCCCTATTGGTGTTGCCATTATAGGGTGTTTTCACTGAAGTCATCATGTTCATTATTTTGTTGTTGTGAGCTTCCTGGCGCGTGCCGAAGGCGAGCGTCCGAAGGATCCACCTGGCACCATCGAGTACGTAGTGAAAACAGGTCTATAGGATGTATTCACTGGCGGCCATAGCTGTGTGCACGACTGCTGAGCGCGTGCTGATGGCGAGCTTCCACAGTTCTTTTGTAACGTGCATTTTGCACCCTCAAGATTGCCGGTCTTAGCAGCCTATTAATGTGGGCTCGTTCAGAGCATGCGCTCTAGACATCACCCACAAATATGGCGCCCAGTGAATACTCCATATAGATCTTTTTTGCATAACCTCGAACCAGCCAGTAACTGACGTACCCTCGACCTGGTGCATTTTTGGATTGCCCGCTGACACAGGGTATGCAACCGCCAAGGGGATGGGCGGAAAGGCTTAAAAACGGACGTCGTTCATGAGTTAGTTCCGAGTGCTCCTTTTTACCGTGCTGCGATTTCCGAAAATCTACGGTTGTCTGGCTATCACTGCGTGGTCGTGGGATGGATAAATAATTTTAAAAAGCATAAGAACACTAGCAGAAAGTGTGCCATGAGCACAAGAAGCTGCAGCGCGAGTGCGGCTGCAATGTTATCGAGCTTCGCATTTTCCCCAAGAATCTTTATTTATGAAGTCAGTCGATTGCGAGCTTGAATCGCGAGAGATTCGTATCAGACTCAACGTCACGTTTAAGCTCACGACCACTTCGTCTACGAGAAGAGGACCGCTTTTAATTCGCAACTTTCACGACCTAAAGGGGGCGCACTGGCGCCTATCAAAATGGCTGTCATCTGGATGATCGTTGTAGAACAGCGGTGGGAGGCTGGGTCTGCGACGCGTAAGTAATTCTAGTTTTGCTACATACGCGCAGTCTTAGAGCCTTAGGTTATTTTTTCACGCGAGAAAGGTGTAGGCATGCCCATTTATTATGAGGCCAATCATCCAGGAGCTAGGGAGCGCGATTCTCACACCGCGGTACCACCATCGATGGAAGTTGCGAATTCTCGGTGCAGGGGGTTCAATTAGATTATCACTGCAAGCCCCATGGTATACGTAAAAGGTATGAAAACGTCTACATGCCACCACTCAAGACGGAGCTATCAAATGCCGAGAGCTTACCTGCGTAGACTAAATTAAATTTACTGCTCATATATACTTCGCTGTGGAAACTCAATCAAGACACCCCACCGTCTTCGTCGTCGTTCTCTCGAGGAGGCAAGGTGATGGCCTGTGAGTAGCCAGCTGGATTCAACCGGACAAGCTCCAACCAAGTTATTGCAGCCCACCATAGCCAAGTCTAGCCAAGTTCCCCCCATACCCACACCGTTGCCTACCCAGATAGCTGTGCTGCCAGAACTAGCCGGTATTTCTTTTTCTAAGCCGCTAGACGGCGTCGTCGGCGCCGCAATTCTCAAGATGGCGGCGCCGTTAAAGAAAAGGTCTATAGGCTTCATCATGTTGACATCTAACAACAACATGGAGGATTGATGTCACATAAGAACAACTTATTGAATATTGCTATATTATCCCAGTGATGTACTCGCGACTTTCCGCGCACATACGAGTACTTCGCTGCGGTGTGTGACCCCCTTTTTTCTCCCACTCTATTTATGCTTCTTCCTAATTAAAATGGCAAAATGTTATTAGTTTGCCTTTTATTACTTTGCATGCTTTGAAAATACGCGTCCACTTGAAGAAAAGAAAACAAAGAAAAGAAAAACATCCTTTGTTTTTTTTTTCATTTTTGCGTATTTGTTTGCAGAATGTCGCAGACTCCAGGACGATCTCGAAACTGCGATCATCTTTCCAGCGACGCGAAGTGTCTCTGGAAATATGATTGATTATAAGTTGTAATATAAATACGATAAAACAAAATAGGATAAAATGACCTCCCCCGTGTCTTGATTCGAAGAGTTATTGTACAACGATAATCAAACGACTTACAAAATACCATCCGACGCTCTTTTTTTAAAATTTACGCTTGATATAATGATGCAACATGAATGCGTGGATTCCGGGTAGAATCCGGCTCCAAATTTTGCGGATGAGGTTCGGATGCGGATGCTAACCGCCAAATTCACAAACCTCACTCCAATTAAGGGGCCCCTCCACTTTCTCGAGGAAAGCGCGAGGGCCGGCGCTGGCCAATCGCGATAACGGATCCGCCGTCGCGATTGGCCAACGCCGGCCCTCACGCCTTCCTCGAGGAAGTGGAGGGGCCCCTCAATTTGAGTAAGGTTTGTGAATTCGGCGGTAAGAATGCGGATGCGGATCGGACGCGGATGCCCAAACTGTTATCCACGCAGGGCTCTACGTATCACGTATAACGAATAACGTATTAACGTATAACGTACAGGGTATGATTCTTAACGTATAGCATAAAATGTATAATCAAAGATGTATAACATATTAATGTATAACGTGTTATGTATCCGGCTCGTATTCAAGGGGGGGGGGGGGGGGGGGGGGGGGGGGCATAGGGCTTGGGCTCCTCCTTCCCCGAAACAAAATCCTGGCTACGTATAGCATATCTATAACGAATACCTTATAATGTATAATCTATGTCGTATACCATATTATCGTGAACGTATAATGCATACTCAATAACGTGTATAATGTATGATCTATATTATAATAGGGGCGTTCAAGGACGGCACCGTCTCTTCTCTTTCGCAATGTGCAGTGGGTCGCATCCAAGTCGACCTCGAGCTTCGCCCCGGCCAGTTCCGGCGTCGCACGGGCTGGCCCAAAGGAGCGGCCAGGTCCACGCGACACCGCAGTCCCCCGTCGGGACCCCGGGTACCCTCCGGGTCAGGGGGCCCGGCCTCGCCCCTGTGGAGCCCTGCCCTGTGCGCGCCCCTGCACCGGGTGGCCGTGATAGTGCCGTACCGGGACCGCCGCCTCCACCTCCTCATCTTGCTCAAATACCTGCACCCGATCCTACAGCGGCAGCTGCTCAATTACCGCATTTACGTTGTTGAACAGGTACGTGGTGCGTGCGCTTATTCACATGCGCGCAGCTTTTGAGACGCTGCTGGGGCACACGAAGCTTTTATGACAGTGTTGAGAAAGTCCATTGGCAAATTTTGAACTTTTCTTTGTTCACTCTTAAGCTGAGACTGCTGCCAAAGGTACAAGCACGAGCTAGTTCGCGCTTCTGATTTTGAGACGTTTATTTCTAGCGCGAGTGCTCGGTCTGTGGAAGAACGCTTCAAAGCAGCGACTTCGAGCTCTCGTGTTTCTGACATTGGCTGCTGTCTCAGCTTAAACTTGAACTTGAACTTATGCTTGTTTATTTCAGCACTATTGTGATGAGGGCACGAGACAAAAAGTTTCCATACGGTAACTTGACTGGCTCCGGTGCCCCTGCACTTACAGGGGCAGGGCATGGTAATAAACAAACACTATACAATATAATTTTTCTGAACAAAACACGGACGTACAGTCAGCACGGAATGAAACCCGAACGCCGGAACGCGTGGCCATCGACACAGGCTGCTATACCTGGAAGGCCCCTGAGAACTAATGAAAATGTGCCGGGGTGCGAGAGTGTGTGTCCAACAAAGACGTGCTCGACCCTCACGCGGCGTGGCTGTCACTTCCGCGTTTCGCCGGTGGCGCGCTGTAAGCGCCGTCACTCGGGGTGCTTTTGTGTTGCCGCACTGTCGCCCGGTCGACACCGGCGGCTTGTGCGAGGCGCGAGAAGGTCGATGCTAGGAGCAGCAGCAAGCTGCTTGCGCGCGCGTCAGTGGAGCACGCCCATAGTGTCTTCACCTTCTGGCATGCGGAGTTTTTATTGTTTGTTATAAGTATCGTAATTTTATAATTAGCACTACCTATAGCAAAACAGTGCGACATAACGAGACAGAAGAACAAGTTGGGACACATGACGAGTGCTGACACCCAACTGAAGGTTGCTACTACGAATATTTAGTGTATAATATATGAGAACATCCATACGTCCACTTCAAGAGCTCTCTTGTTCTTCAGGTTCGTGTGCCTCGCTGTGAATGCCAGAATGCAGGTCTACCAAATCGTTCACTCAGCAAACATTTTCCTTAATTATAGTGACTCGAGCGTTGAACAATACGTCACTCTGTGCAGATTCTGCTCCGATCTGTCAACCGCACCCATTATTTATCGATTTGTGTATCCGATGCGCAGCGATATCTCTAGAGCGCTGTCATTAATTATCCCTGTGTGTATCGCAAGGGCGAAATGAGAGTTGAAGCATTCCGTGCACAAAAGAACCGTCGTGCTTGATGACGTGTCACCGGAACCACGCGGAGGCTCCGGTGAACAACGTGGCATACGCGGTTTCTGAGAAATAGTGAAACGTCATAGGCGCGGAATAAAATTCGTTTACTGGCACAACCATACTCTTTATAAAAAAAATGCGGCAACAGATTGACGCGGATGCCTTGGTTTTTATAAGCAATGCGCATGTTTTCGTGCGAGGTTATCAGTCGATGCTTATAAAAAACGAGGAATTGCTCGCTCACGCTGTCTTTGGTAACCACCGATATGCCAGGCGTATCAATGCCGGAGCGGAATAAATGCATCACCCTGCCTAAGCAGGGCCTATCGCAAAGAGCTATAGCCAGGTTAAGCGGCCGCCCGGTGTCGACCGGGCGACAGTGCGGCGACATCCCGAGTGACGTAGAGTGACGTAAAGCCCCTCTATCCTGGCAAAAGTGGCGCCATTCATTGTTGAAAAGTGCTCGAGGCACGTGCCGCGCGCCACTTCTGGGAAATTCATCGAGTCCGAAATCTAGATCAGTGCTGCGCTGTGCCGCCATGATCTTCCCAAGGGCCGCACGTTGCACGTGCCTCGACGAACATTGCGCTACTTTTGAAACATGAAGGGGCTTTAGAGTGACGGCGCTTACAGCGCGCCACTGGCGAAACGCGGAAGTCCCAGACGCGCCGCGCGAGGGACGAGCGCATCTTAACTCTGTTTCACCTTATGATGTACCGCAGGAAAGGCTACAAGCGCGAGCTCCTTGCTCTGGAGCACATCCCGGCGGCACAAGCTCTCGTGACTTAAGAGCAGCTGCCAATGCTATCAGCTCACGCTTCTAGCCTTCGCTGCGGTACAACATAAGGTGAAACGAAGTATAGACCTTTTCTTTAACGGCGCCGCCATCTCGAGAATTGCGGCGCCGACGACGCCGTCTAGCGGCTTAGAAAAAGAGATACCGGCTAGTTCTGGCAGCACAGCTATCTGGGTAGGCAACGGTGTGGGTATGGGGGGAACTTGGCTAGACTTGGCTATGGTGGGCTACAATAACTTGGTTGGAGCTTGTCCGGTTGAATCTAGCTGGCTACTCACAGGCCATCACCTTGCCTCCTCGAGAGAACGAGGACGAAGACGGTGGGGTGTTTTGATTGAGTTTCCACAGCGAAGTATATATGAGCAGTTTTATGTAGTCTATGCAGGTAAGCTCTCGGCATTTGATAGCTCCATCTTGAGTGGTGACATGTAGACGTTTTCATACCTTTCACATACCATGGGGCTTGCAGTGATAACCTAATTGGACCACCAGCACCGGGAAATAAATCGGTCGTCTTGTCGTAGACGAAGTGGTCGTGAGCTTAAACGTGACGTTGAGTCTGATACGAATCTCTCGCGATTCAAGCTCGCAATCGACTGACTTCATAAATAAGGACTCTTGGGGAAAATGCGAAGCTCGAAAACATTGCAGCCACACTCGCGCTGCAGCTTCTTGTGCTCATGGCACACTTCCTGCTATTGTTCTTATGCTTTTTAAAATTATTTAACCATCCGACGACCATGCAGTGGTAGCCAGACAACCGTAGATTTTCGGAAATTGCAGCACGGTAAAAAGGAGCACTCGGAACTAACTCATGCACGACGTCCATTTTTAAGCCTTTTCGCCCATACCCTTGGCGGTTGCATACCCCGTTGCCTACCCAGATAGCTGTGCTGCCAGAACTATCCGGTATTTCTTTTTCTAAGCCGCTAGACGGCGTCGTCGGCGCCGCAATTCTCAAGATGGCGGCGCCGTTAAAGAAAAGGTCTATAGTAGGACCCGCACGCTTGCACTCCGGCGCTATTTCATTAGTTCTCAGGGGCCCTTCAGGTGGAGCAGCCTGTGTCGATGGCCACGCGTTCCGGCGTTCGGGTTTCATTCCGTTCTGACTGTACATTTTTTGGGGGGTTCAACAGTGAATATCAATTCGGTTTATATTATACTTGACAAGCAAACTAGGCAAGTTACGAGCAATTGACTGCAGTGCGTAATTGGTACGAGGATGAGGCACATTTCGGATATGGGTTAAAAATTCGCGTTTTGTCAGGTGGAATAAATTAGACAAAAATAAATAAATTCATCAGTTGACAATAAATAAGAACATAGCAAACAGTACTCGTATACAGTAGGAATTCTCATGACGTTGAATTTCGAAAATAATGGTTCCGTATGCGTGTCGTCAGGCACGTTTACAATAAAATGCTGCATTTTATTTTTGAGGACCGTAAGCTTGTTAACATTACATTTAGTCGTAGTACACCAAATCAAATGACAATACTTAATTTGTGAGCTAAACAGAGCGCGGTAAATTTGCATTTTAATATTCATAGGCAAAGAAGAGCGACAGTGACAAAGTACTCCAACCACTTTCGACAGTTTCTTAGTTAGGTATCCTACGTGATTAATTATCCCATTGCATATATTCTGAAGAAATGACACCTAGCATTTTGTGCTGTTTGGCTATTTCAATCTGGTCGGTACCAAATCTTTATATCATAATTACTACTAACGTGCATATCCGCAGGTCTAAAATCGATTGCTTTAGATTTTACAGTGTTTATTTTTAAACCAATAACTGTTGACCACGAAATAAACTTTTCTAAAAACCCCTGTCGAACGGGCACCTAAAAGGACCTTTACGCCAAAGGACCTTTAGTGTAAATGTCATTTAGGCAGTGCCACACGGCAACTCAAGTGGCATTTAACGTGAAGGTCCTTTTCGTGTACCTGAGTTCCCGCAACTCCTTTACGGCTGCTAAGGCGTACTCTGGTCAGCAGCGGTCTACACTACCGGGTGGATCAAGGAGACGGCAGGCTCTTTAAATCGACCGCAAAATTCGGTTTCTTAACCTATCGCGCTACGACTTTGTGCAGCGCTGCCCACAGATGGTGCATTTTTTTTTTGTAAAATTTGCAAAGAGCAAACTTACCTGAGGAAAAAGTAAAGAAAGAAAAAGGCTTAGCTCCTATGGAAACGCAGCGACGCCACCGGTCTTCAAAGAGCACGGCGCCGTTTCGCACGGTACACAAGAGATGGCGCAACGAACGCCGCCAACGAACGAGCATACGGCGCCGAGAGCCAGCGTCTTTAGCAGACAATCTTTTCGACTCAAAAGCAGCGCGCGTTCCACAGGCGGCGACAGTCGCAGAAACAATTACAGGCGCGGTAACAACAAGCAACTGCAGTTCCTTGTCTGCTAAATAAGCCGGCTCTCGGCGTCGTCTGCCCGTTCGTTGGCAGCAGTTGGCGCCGTGACCGCTTGCGCCCTCTCTTGTCTCCCGTGCGAAACGGCGCCGTGTTGTTTGCAGACCGGTGGCGTCGCTGCGTTTCCATAGGAGCTAAGCCTTTTTCTTTCTTTACTTTTTCCTCAGGTAAGTTTGCTCTTTGCAAATTTTACAAAAAAAAATGCACCATCTGTGGGCAGCGCTGCACAAAGTCGTAGCGCGATAGGTTAAGAAACCGAATTTTGCGGTCGATTTAAAGAGCCTGCCGTCTCCTTGATCCACCCAGTAGAGAAGCGAATCGAAATAAAAGATTGTACCGATATCTAAAATCAATGCTTTTGCATTTTTAATATGGAAGAAGAGCATCTCCCACGTATATTTTGTAGAAACGTCGCTCTAGTAATAGTTTCCTGTACTCACGGCCCCAGCTATCTAGTAAGCCTCGTCGTCCAGCTGCTCGCCTGCTCGCATCGTCCGCTTCGGCACTCCGGGTTTCCTCCACTCGATTTTCCTTACAACCATAGTTATCTAGGTTTTATTTCTTTACTTTATATTTTATCATTATTTAATAGTGAGTGAATTACTTTCCGTATTGTACATATTTAGTGTTTTTCTGTACATCTATATATTTCTGTATCTCACACTCGCGTCGTGCGACATGTCGAACGACGGAGTAGCGTCCACTACTAGGAAGGGGTCGCCGCGCTTCCATTGTAGCGATGAGGCGACCTGGACGCTGATACGACTTAGGAAGTCGTATCAGTGACTTAGAACTTAGGCTGGAAGACCCCCGACGCGTGCGATGAAACTCAAGCGCGAGCACGACGCCGACCCGAACAGGGCAAAAGCGTAGCAGAAGCCCGGAAAGGAGCGGGAGCACTGAGCAACGCGTTAGGACTGAGTGAGCGGGAGGCGCCCAGGGTTGCGGCTAATTGACAAAAAAACACTTTGCTTGGGCTTAAAGTGGACTTTGTTGTAATCACTGAACTGAAGTCGTCATTTTTTTAATATATTATTTGCTTAAAAGAACTTAAGAAAAATTATTTATATCGCCAAAATATTACTTTTCTGGCGTGAACGTGATCTATACGTTTGAACCGAGCTACGAGACTTCAATCGCTCGAAACATAATCTAAATGACATTTACTTGAGCTGTCTGGCGCGGCAAAACGTAAAGGTACTATGAAAACGCTAAAGGACTTGGCCGTAAAGGTCCTTTTAGGTGCCCGTCTGGCAGAGGTGTAAGTCTCGCTTGGTTATGAGTTCGTCCATATTCGACGTAGACAAAAATACAGTCGTGTCGTCTGCATACATAACAAAACGTGATCGGTTTCAATTATTGACTGCATCGTCTATATACACATTGAACAACAGAGAACAGAGTATGATGCCCTGGGGCACACCAAACTTCAAGAGTTGCAAAAAAGAAACATGATCGTTATCTGAGACGCATTACTTACGATGTTTTAAATATGAGTGAATAAGTATCAAAGGAATTCCACGTATACCATAACACGAAAGTTTAACAAGGAGCGTTGAATGGTTAAGACAGTCAAACGCTTTACTAAGGTCAACAAATATTCCTAATGTCAATTGTTTACGTTCTATATTATGTAATTATTTATTTCTGCGATACCAAAGCGCATTCCCTCGACTTTGCCTTGAGGGTGAACGAAGTCTACAAGGTGCTTTCACGCGATGTTAATCCGCCATCGGGTTGTTTTGTGTCAGCGCTATAAAGCCTGTAAACCTATGTGCACTGCATATACGAGTGTGTCAGATGCATATTTCAATGCTCACCTTCAGCACTCGCAAGACGGTACATAACAACAATACGGTGGACGTAACGACGTCAGTGATAACACCCCATACTCCGCCGCCCCTTAGTGCGAGCGAAGCAGATACTACAACAACCTCGATCCTCACCCCTGCCCGTTTTGATCTGGATGAGCATCGTACCGGCGTGCGGTCGTGATGCACGTTAAAGACCCTAGGCTAGCGGCTGTACTGCACTGGCTACATTTCTCATCAACAGCTGGGAGACTCGTCGCCATTTGAGGCACACCGAGTTCTAGGCTGTATAAACATACACGCAACCCCAAGTTACCACGACCTCGCTTCACGTGCGCGCGTGCATTGGAGTTCTCTCAAGTAATTGCGCTCGCCCATGCAGTTTCTCTTTCGCTCACGCTGAGCAAGTTAGGATAAAATGTAGTAGCACTTCTTGACTCATCTTTCCTTGGGAGTGCAATCACCGGTTAATAAACAAATATGCTCTAGAAGCACGAGCATATAGCTCGCTTCAAATTCACGACCGGATCGTGCCATAGCTTCAGAAATTATTGAAAGGAGCGTTTTATATTACACAAACATGGATATTGCCCGTTGACAGTGACCAGAAACTCAGTACTGATTTTCAGTCAATATTGTCAGAACAAGCAACGGGGTCCGCTTTTTTTTCTTTATTTTAAATCACTTGCATTTGCATTGCGCGTGTACAGGAATGCAGATTACACTGACATTTATGCTTGAGTGTTCGGAGCCCGACACAGCTACACACAAAACAAAACAAAAAAAGACTTGTGGGCTTTTTTGAATTTTCGTTTCAATTTAATAATCGTGTTCCAGTTCGAAGAAAATTGCTTATTTGGAGCACAAGCTAAGTGCCATACGGTCGATTTCATTTGAGTGCACGTTAGCTAACTTCCAAACTTAAACGACATCGCTAACAAAAGAAAACAAAAAAAAGGGGCAGCAATTTTTGCAAGACAGTCGACATTTGAGTTTAGGCTGCGGCGTTCGGCATCGCACTCTCAGTGGTGTGTTCACGTATTGGAGTTTGCCGTTTGCTATGCGGAGAGCGCAAGTTCGTCTGCTTCTTGCGCAGGAGTTGTGGCGACGTCAAAACAACGCCGAGCTCCGATTGGCTTTGACTGAAAGGATAGAGGGTAGACCTATAAGTCTATAAATGCCTTGAGCTTTTCCCGATATTTTTGTTTTTCAGTCAGCCAATCAGAGGCCGGCGTTCTGACGTCATCGCAAACCCTGTGCAAGAAGCGGACGAACTTGCGCTCCGCATAGCCTAAGGAACGAAAGGCGTGACTTGTGACGTTCACGCTTCGCAATTGGTTCTTGCGTGTTCTTGTCAGCGAATTTCCACAATCTGATTGGCTGTGGCGCGATAATAAGATGCTCGGGGACTCGCCATACCTTACGTTGTTTAAGTTGTCGGTGAGTATAGCTGGAACTATTTCTATGAAAACAACTACAAGACGTTGCCGTTTTGTGCCCCTCTCTTTGTCGTGAAACTTGCTCGCCACACTGACGGAAAAGTTTGAGCGAGGAAACGGTAGAGTGCAAGACAACTGTGAGGAAAGGGCACTAGCTAGTCGCCAGTTACATCAACGTTGAAAAAAAAAAAAAGAACGAAGAAAAGTACCTTAACAAAACTTCACTCGCAGTGAAAAAAAAAATACAGTTCCTCTTGGTAATTTCGTTTTCGAAATGCAATCAGAAGAGGAACAACGTTTGTTTTGTTTTTTCTTGCAGCTATTTCGTTGGCCCATGCCGAGATAACGCTTTTCTGTAGTTTTTATTTCAGTTTTCTAAGTTTATCTATTGACTCATGTTCCCCGAGGACGGTCTGAGTTCTGAGGAAACTATTTCTCCGGCTCTATCCTTCCCTAGGATTATTTATGTTAGCCCGGGCGCGCCAGCTGTACCAATATAACGCAAGGTTCCTTCGGGCATTCCATTTGTTGCAAGGTTCGTGGATTTAGCGACCCCTAATATAAAAGAAGTAACAACCAATAGCGTAGAAATAAGAGATAAGAAAAGTTATCTTTCTAAGAAACTGGGAAGAGACTTCAGGGTAAACCAAGTCAAGTCTGAGTCACACACTTGCGTCTCACTTCGACCAAAAGTGCTGTTATCTGGTGCAACCACACTGGCTGCACACTAGCGCTGTTTATCTAGTAACCATGGAACTCTTCTGACCTGCGTATACCTTTCTTATTATTTTTTTACGCATCATTGTTCTATGGTGGGCTTTAAAATAATCTTGACAATTTTATAAGTGACCATTTCCAACCAACAGTGAGCAGGTTTGATCTCGCAAATACTGCAAAATCTTCGGTCAGGTTATGCGCACGTCAGGAGTCTTCCAATGTTGCCCGACAGACGGGTCCTGCGTTCCTCTGTGTTAAGCGGTTACGAAATATCACAACGTACTCGGCCGCAGTCAAAAGCAAATGTGTGAATCAGCTGTTAATGCGAAGGCAAGCTGGTGGACGTTTACCACCATAAAACTAACCCAAGAAAGGGTCACAAAAACAAAAAATTAAGGTGGCGGATAAGAAAAAAATTGAGACAAACAATATATCTAATCAATCTACTACGTACATTTTTTGCTCTTTTACTTAATTACTTAATTTCGTTGTTTGTGCCATATCCTCGTGGTGAAGAGAGTGAAAGTTGCGCATCTTTAGTGACGAGGGCTACGAGAACGCTCAAGGGTGTTTGAAAAACACCCGTCGCTTCTGAGAAAACAATGAAAGAAGGCGATTGGAGCAAACGTCAAAACTGCAGCGCAGAAAAAGAAAACAAAAACTACTATAGATACATTGCAGGAAAAGCAGGCATCTGAGAGCCTTACATGTGTCTTCAACTATGCCATCGCCCAAAAATTTTAATCAGAAAGGAATGTCTTGTTTTGAAACTTTTCGTAAAAGATGAGTTTGCGCCAGCTGGTGCAGCATGGCAGCAAACAAGAAAACAGTGCTGAAATCGTCAAAGAGCTCTCTGGAAGGAAAGAAACGAAAATATCGCTGACACTTGGCTTAACTTTTTTTTTAGTATGTTTTTTTTTTTTTTGCCTCGAAACCTTTAACACTTGGTTAAAATACACACTTCTCGTTATAAGAAATTAGGAATTTATTTTGTTCATTTTACGTCGGGGATAATTCGCGTATCCTCTAAAGAGGACTAACATCTATTTTCCTTCTTTAATAAAGGCTAGTTTTTTCGTTTTTTTTTTTTGGGGGGGGGGTTGTTTTTTTAATAGGAAGATTGGTACTCTTTGGGCAACTCCCATAATTTGTTATAGCAATATTTTCCACTTTCTTAGTGCTTTTAACACATGTGTTTTATCAGGCGATTTTGATGAAGTTTTCAAACCTTTGGCTTAACAGCCGGTTGTAAGGGCCGACTGCAACAGCCGGCTGTAACGGCCAGACTGTAACAAGAAACCGTCACAGAAAAGAGTTACGCCCATATGGAATGATATAAAAGGTATTTAGTACCTCGGCTGGATATGAAGGCACCAACTCGAGATTGTTAGCCAAATGCTTCGCCGACAGAGCTATCCTAGGGTGCCTCAATGTCCTTTGTTTAGAATTATAGACGTTTCCGCTCTTTACAAAGATCACACTCCACACGTGCTAAATCACAGTGCAGCCAGTGCTCGCTTGAAATTGCGGACAGCCAGAAAGCGCGCGTGCATAACAGACAAACACAGCAATGAACGCGCCCTCAAACGCTTTTATGGAAAGGAGTCCTTTGAAGTGCCCGAAGCCGACAGCACGAGCTCACAAAGAAAATACAAAGAAATCGTCGAAAACAAAATGTCGCCTTAGCACAGTCGCCGCCTCGGGCGCGTGCAGGAACACGCTCTTTAACGCGTTTCAGAACAAAACTAAAAAATTGACCGCATCTCCACGTGGTGAATGATGTTGCTTGGGGCGAAGCTCTGGTGGTGCTTGTCTGCGTAGACGCCGAGCCGCAGCATGCCGAGCCTTTTCATTCATGTCAGTAGGAGAATGTGTGGTTTTCTTCTTTTTCTTTTTTTAAGCAGACAGATGGGATGGCATCTCAGAACCCCCTACTCTTTTTTTTTCTTCTTTTTCTTTGAGCCTTTTCATTCATGTCAGTAGGAGAATTTGTGGTTTTCTTCTTTTTCTTTTTTTTTCTTCTTTTTCTTTTCATAATTTTTTTCATCTTTTTTTTTCAATTTTTTTTTTTGCCCTACACGAGCACGTGAGCATGTGCTCACGTGCTCGTGAGCACGTGATCTCACGAGCAGAAGCACGAGCACCCGGCGCCGGCCTGCGGTGGACAACGGAGGGCGGACGGACATGGCCAGCCCCTAAGGAGCTTCGCCCCTAAAATAAGTGTTCAAAACGAAAATGCCAGATGTCATCACCCTAATAAAATTGGGTTTTGTGTAAGTTTATACAGCCTAGAACTTAGTCTGCCTCAAGGGGTGACGAGTCTCCATGCTGTAGATGAGAAATTTAGCCAGTGCAGTACAACCGCTAGCCTGGGGTCTTTAACGTTCATCACGCAGTAGTGATACACGAGCGCACGCCGGTACGATGCTCCTCCAGATCGAAAAGGGCAGGGGAGGGGATTGAACCCAAGGTTCCTGGGTTCTGCGGCGCGAGCTCTCGCTCCACGTTAGGGCTGGACAATTGATCGATTAACCTTCCGATTAATCGATTAAGGCTTTAATCGCGAGCAAATTTGTTAACCGATTAATCGGTTTTTTAATTGGTAATCAAAAGAACTCCGTTCCCAGCCAGGTGCTATGAGCAAGGTTCAATTCTCGCGCTCTCGAAGCGTCACGTTTTCGAGGATATACATTACAGTTCTGCCGAGGCTAGACGAACAAGCCGGGCCCGCAATTGATCCCCGAACGACCGCTAAACTTGACGTGTTGAGGATCTATTACACATCCTGACCAGGCAAGACAAACAAACAGAAAAACAAGCTGGGAAGCTAACAACGCCATGGTTACATGTTCCAGTATTCGGCACGTAAACATGGTCGAGTTCACGAGTGTGAAAGGCAATCTCGCTGGAAAGTTTTGGTTTAAAATAAACTCCAGCGGTGAAGTTTTTAACTCGAAGGAAGTCCACTGCATAGTCTGCCAAAAGCCATTTTCGTACAGTGGAAGCGTAAGTTCGCTTCAGTATCGCCTACAAGCAAAGCACCCATGTAGCTGCAGCAAAGACTATCCGCCAAAACGCAGACAACAATCAACGCCTTCTCATCGATGTTCCTTTCTCTGAAAAAAGAAGAAAGCATCGCCCAAGCTCTTACTTCTTGTCTTTATGTCGAAGAATGTGGACGAACGTCTTTCTCTTCGGAGCTGGAGCAAAAATATGTGAGTTTTTGAATCGTTGAACTATATGTATTTTTAATTCTAAATGTGCTTTGCGCCGTGTAACAGAGAGTAAAATAAGTCTTCAAAAGCAAGACGAGTTGTTGCATTCTTTTTAAAATATTATTTATAAAACTTAACGCAACCGATTAATCGATTAATTAATCGATTAAAGGGTGGCGATTAATAGGGTTAAAATGTTTAATCGAGGCCCAGCCCTACTCCACGTGCTTTGAGCTGGTGTGCGCTAGCCCATTCGGCCCCCGATCCCCCCATCACCCTAAGCAAAGCGCACATGGCGCCCTAAGCTATCCAAGGTTGGTGGTTGGAGCAGGCTAGGACGAAGTCATTTGCGCTGCACGCGACGGCGCGGTCGCGTGTTAGAGGACTTTCCTGTCACGCTGCGCCATCTCACGGAGTGTGTCGGGGGGGGGGGGGGGGGGGGGGAGACGAAGACGGCGTGAAGAGATGACGCTTTTTCTCGAAGCTTTGATTGAACCTCGGGTTACCTATGAAGTAAGCAAACCACAAGGCCTCTAAAGAGGCAAGGGGGGGGGGGGGGGGCTAAAACCATCACGAAACATTTCAACAGAACAACAGGGGTGAGCAAATTTTTTTCCCTTTCTGAGGAAAGCGAACCAAAAGCCCGAACACCGGGTCGTCTTAGCTAGGCCTAACCGCTTACTCTAGATTGCTCATGACTACTCTGGCTGCCGAGCAGGCCGGGCAGCCCAATTTTAACGCTGACACTAACGACACGGACGTCGCACCCAACTGTACCGTACGAAGGGCTGTGATTCTCAAAAACGATTTCGACCGAAAACGAGAATTACGACCTCGAAGACGTGACCTCGAATGACAAGCAGGAAAGCAGTGACACCGATGGCATGGAGCTTCTGCGTGAGGCTGGAAACAGATTGAACACAGTCAGTCATGCATAAGAAAACCAAACCTGCAAAAGGAACCCACATTCCACGATTCAACGAGCCGAGATAGTGATAGTCCCATCAGAACCAAAACACAGACAAGGATAACAGACATCCCGCCCAGCCACTTCACGGGTCAGGTGAAACGGGCTCTCACGATACCTTGTAAACGAGACATAGGCTTTATTTCGACACAAACCCGAACAACATAGTCTACGTCGAACGTCATAGTCTACGACGAAAAGCACGCAAGAAACATTGGAAAACGGCAAGGAAGTGGAAGTACAGGCGTAAAGATCCGGCACAGGTGTCATGCCCAGAGGGGCTATTCACCACATGCGCCCGTTTACTGCAGCGCAAGACATTGTCGATAATTCGGTCTTCGACTACCACAACGTAATACACGCAAGGCCACTTGGATGGAACGGCTCCTTTCTACGTACATACCTACAGCTGTGATTTGCGTCAAATGCCTCGGCATTGGACACGGAGCAGCTGTGTGCACAAAAAAAAAACAACGGTGTAGGAAGTGTGCAGAAGCCCATCCAGAAGAAGAACAATGAGGGACATCCTTCTGCCCTAACTGCCACGTGTCCGGCCACACAGCCTTAGACCCCAAATATACAAGCAAGATGTGTACTGATGCCAAGCTACAGAAACATGATGACACACACAAGAGGCTCACCAGCAGATGGTGCGAAAATAACGATAACCATTCCTCCCATCTTGCGCACCCCACACACGCTGAAGGGTGATATGCATCCAACAATAATAGCTTTGCGCTACTGCAAAGCCTTGAACAGTTTCCACGACTAGAGCTAAAGAGCAAGAGAAATGGCAGAAACTGCAGCGGTAGCATCATCGCTGCGGATGCCACCACAATCGCATCTAACAAGCAGAGCCTGCAGACAACCACAGCCAGGACTTCAAAGAATGCCCCCTCAAGCAAAGCAACGCATGCGTTCAAAGAAGAACGACACAAGGAACACGAACAGATCATTGTGAATATCAAGAAACAAACGGATCTATTCAAGGCCGAAATCGAAGACAAGCTAATCTAGGGAAGAGCCAGGCAAAAAAAAAAAAAAGCAACATCTTCCCGAGGGGAACCATGGGGTGATGCGGAGCATCGTGTTGGTTCCGAGGAAAGAGTCAGTTGCATGCTGACGTCGAGAGATGGCGCCACCGACTGCCCTAGCGTTACCCCCTACGCGAGCCTTCGTCGCGGCTCGCGGCAGAGAAACTTGGAACGCTCGCCGCTCGCCGTTCATTTTTTTTCACACTTGAAGGAGAGGAGACTAGAGGAGGAGAGTTGCGCGTGCGCGCGCGGTGTGAGGAGAAGCGAACGCACGCGCAGTGCACGCAGCTGGTAGAGAGAGAGAGCGGAGAGAGTAACGCGCAGCTGTTGGAGAGAGGGAAGGAGGAGAGTTGCGCGTGCGTAGTTTGAGTGCCGACTACAACGCCGACGCCGCGGGACATAGACCCGAGCAAGAGATGCTCCGCATCTAAAAGTCTAGCTGAAATCTAACATAAGCAACAAAAAGACGTTAGGCAGAAACAAGAGCAACCACAGCAGGTGCAGATACCGATATATCAAGTATTTGTACCTCCAAATTCTCTAAAAATTCAGTACAACGACCCTAAACTCACCTGCAGCTACTCAGACTACGCAAAGAGAAACCTGGGAGGAGCAGATGCAAAGTATAGAACAGCAGATTCAACAAGTACAACAACAGATACAATTACAACGGCAACAAACGCAACAACAGATGCAGCAACTACACTACTTGTTCGCGCTGTACCAGGCTCAACAAACACAAGCACAGCAATGCAACGTAGAGAGTACCCCAGTTCCTGGTCAACGTGGCTTCCAGTCCACATAAAAATGACAGCAAAGCTACGGCCCTCAATATTTTCAAGAAGAATTGTCCGGGCCGTCGCAACCGTAAAGCAGGACTCAACATAAAACTACAAGATGAAACTAAAGACGTACTATTATTACAAGAATTTAACGGTGATAACGTTGGCATCAATGGTTACAGATGCTCCACATTACCATCCAAATACATAAGGCAAGAAAGAGAAAGTGCAGGCTGAAGCAGCGGTGTATCTAAAAAAAACAAGTATCCCATCAACAGTTAAACACTACTAAATAGTGCAACGGGAGCCAAGAAATTGTAGCGATACGAACAACTCAAGACAAACAAATTACTGGTGTCTGTTTACTACCGACCAACCTTGTATAAGCTAGGATGACAATCACAGATGGCTTGCCCACATAGCGCGTGCATTCCCCGGACATAATGTCATTATATGTGTTGACTTTAATTCCTGGCACAAGGACTGTGGTCAAGAACAACGCAATGCTCGAGGAATTCAGACACAAGAGGAACATGACACAGCAGGACTCAAGTTACTAAAAGACCCACAAATTAAGTTGCGATTGAGACAATGACATCGACAGAAGGACTCGACTCCCGACTTAACGCTCTCCACGCAACAATCGAAAATCTCCTGGTCTTGCGGAACCACTGACCCATCTGGTAGAGATCACTTCCCGACACACATCGGATTACACTTAAAAGGCAAGCTCGTGCGCAAAAGAGACACACGAACAATAATTTGGGACGATTTTAGGTCTGTTATGGACCAAGAATTCCACATAACCAGCATAGAAGAGCTCTTCGACGTGATGCGAGATGCAACCGAAAAGACCACTGTCCGGAAAGAAGTCAACGCGGATGGCCCGACACCAGACAGGCATCTCATGTCGCTGTGGCAGCGCAGGCAACAACTGGTCGACAAGTACCATAAATCCCGAAAACACCAGGATCTCACAGCAGCCTACAAGATTGCTTAAGTAGCACAAGTCTACGCCAAGAAGCTGTGTCTGGGGAACTGTAACAAGTTACGCGAGTCATTTAACGAGCACACCTTCAAAACTCATGTGTGGAAAGTCTGTAATTTCATGCTCGGCAAGGGGAAGGAATATGGTACTATGGCAAACATAGCCCTTCGAAGCAGCAGGACACTAAGGGAATTCCTTGAAGAAACAGGTCCTAGTTCTTTCCGCAACCCGCTAACACGCCAGACGAAGCAATCTACACACCAGCAGCATTTGATGAAGAATACGGAGCATCACGACAACTTTGATTTCATCCTATAGGAACTTGAGGCGGCCATAGCCAGCAGCAAGATCAAGAGCGCTCCAGGGTCAGACCAGATAACAATTAGCATGCTTAAGAACCTGTCAGAAGCAGCGAAAGGCGTGCCATTATCACGACGCTGGATAAACTCGGCATAAATGGACGACCACTCAACTTCATTAAAACATTCCTACAAAGCCGGAGATATGCGGTCAAGGTTGGCAAAGACCAGAGTAGCACGAAAGGAAACGCCACAGGAGTAGTACAAGGGTCCGTGTTATCTCCCGCACTATTTAACTTCGCGATGGTACCATTGCATGGAAATTGGAAAACGTCAAACACCTACAATAAGCGATATATGCAGATGATATCACGCTTTGGACGAATCATGGGGCCACAGAACCACAAATGACCACACTACAGGAAACACTTGCAACCATCGAGAACGTTCTGGCAGTGGCAGGAATGAAACCTTCCGCCGAAAAGAGTAAATTCGTGGTATTCGAAAAAGACAGGGACGCAATCAGCCCCACCCTAACATTTGACGGGACACCTTAGAAACGACAGACGAGCACATTACACTCAGGATGCATGTCAACACGAAGCTCAATCCCGACACATGGATCAAAAGATTGGCGAAGACGTGGAAAACAGCACTTATCCCAAAAATCATGTACGGATGCCGCTTATATAGGCTCAACCAACACAACTGGAAACGTCTAGAAACGTTGTTCAACGACGCAAGAAGAAGAATTTCTGAACTTCCGAAATTTAACACTGCAAGAATTGCACAAATCTGTGCCATTTCCCACATTTAATGAACTGACCAACAACCAGGAACGAGAATACCGCATCAAGCTCCAGCACACAAAGCAGGGCAAAGAAATTTCTAAACTGCTAGGCTGTAATGTATACACAGCAGAAAGCGAACCCCTTCCTGAACAGCTACCCCCATAGGAAAGAAAAGTAGTTGCACAATCAGCTCCACTACCCCGAAAAACTGGGTCGAGGCAACCAAGAACGACGACAACAAAGCCAAGAGACACATCAAAGAAGTGCAGGCATTTCTGGAAAACCAAACTAAAAAGACGGCAATCTGTCACACGGATGCGGCGTATTCCGAACAACGAAGAACGGCGCTAGCGTGGCACATTGCCAACACCAAGATGACGCGCACGAAAGACGCTAAACACTGTAGACTAGAGCAAGAAGCCAAAATTACGGCAGTAGCAGAGGATCTAGAGAAGGTAGGCGAAAACGCACAATGTGACACACACATCGTGATATACACTGACTAGCAACAAGCCATTCGTTCCTTGAAAACGCGTCAGGAAAGATGCAAAGCAATTCGCGACATCGTGACTATGGATATCGAGCTGAGGACGCGCAACGTTCAAACCTCTGTGCACTGGACTCCAAGGCACGAAAGAATTGAAGGTAATAAGCTTGCCAACGAAGCAGCGGGATAGTTCAATCGTTCATTCCTCCCCTGCTTGAATTGCAGTTCGGAAGCCTCCGCGTCCACACTCGATCCTACGAGGTCCTTAGAAGAACAAAGCACCCTGGAGAGCCGTAAAAGTTAAATAGGCGGCTTTTATGAGCCTGTGTGGAAGATAATGGCGGCCAAGACTGCGCTCAAAAAGAAATCGATAGGCACAAGGAAATTGCACGCGAGAGTCTCCCCAAAGGTTTCAGAAGACACGAAACTCTTCTACTTCGAAGACTTCAGGCGGATGCAGCAGTAACACCTTCTGTAACCAAGAAATGGCACAACACTGCTAAGAGAAGAAAGCAGCCCGACTACCACCCATAACCAGACAAGTGTAACTACTGCCTAGAATATACCCCTGCAGACACACACCACTTACTCTAGAGCTGTAAGCAGCAAGAAGAAAAAGAACACCGCTATCGGTGCTCTTAAGCCGGAAGACAAGCTTACAACGCTACATGAACGGATAAACCCGTGGGAACAGCAAAAATACGCGAGCTCATCCTAGGAACCTTGCTTGACATTCTAACGACGACCGGCTTAGGAAGAGAGGTGTAACAGCACCTGCTCTAGTGAAGGAGCCATTTGTGTGAGAAATTTATTGTTTCCAATAAACACATATGAATCATACAAGATATATAATAACATATAAGAACCATATAACAACTATATAGGAACTATATAATTTATAGAACTTATAGGAACCATATGTTAAACTTTGAAGAAACTTCTCACATGTTTCTTATATGGTTCTTATATGTCCTTATATATCATAGATTTATCTTATATGGATCTTATATATAGATCTTATATATAGATATTATATATAGATTTCATACAAGTGAGATTTTTCATTAGGGTGGGCGTGTTCAGATTAGATCGAACAACCATGTCCGGTGACCATTTTTAATTATGATAAAAATATTTTGCTGACTCCATGCCCAGAAAAATAAAACCAATTCTTGTTTTGAAAAAAACAAATTGTGTTTGCGAAAACAAATTGTAAGTACCCTCTCAGTCACGTGCGCGTTCTGCGTATCACGCGATGTTGGCATTTCGGGCGGCTACCCCGCAAAACTGTTCTGACTACGGGTCTATAAATATTTACTGACAAATTAGGCATAGAAAGGATTGACAAAAAGAATTAATCACCGACTATTAGGATCGTTATTTTGAGAAACAAAATCGCGAATGCGGCACATTGCGCAATAACGCTCCGAATTATAAATTTTGTTTCTCCGTATACATAAGAGCTAAGATCTTCAAACATTGCTAGTGTATTGACCTCTATATAGTTCATCTGTGAATGAAATATTGTTGTCCTGGTTCCTCGTTAGGAGGAGAAATTTACAAGAATTTCTCACACAGGGGCATTTAACTAACCATGTATTATTTTGAAAATCATTTTAAAAAAGGCCATCTTTAATACTCTTTAAACTCTCCAAAATCAACGTTTATAATATGTGCTAATAGAATCTGCAAAAACAGAGTGCAATATTTGTGTAGGTTTGAAGTTATAAAGCGAGAAATATGGCCACATTGACGCTAACGCGGTTGCCATAAATGGGGCGTGGACATACCCGTTCTTCACAATTTCATTATTATTAAAAAGCCTAAAATTGCTACGGGGCAATCAAGAAAAGACAAACTGACACCACAGAGGTGGACGGTAGTTTTGAAGGGAAAAGTTTTAATACATTTTCGTACAGCCGACTCAAAAATTCCCATGGGCCGGAGCGACCGAGAGGTGCCACACTGTAACATGCTTCGCGGTGCCTGTTTCAACAGGCGGCGTATTCACCGCATTCGGTGGGAATTGGTACCACGAGGGCGCCACAGTATTTGGTGCCCCAGTAGACTTCCGGTAGTGTCATTCATTTGTTCTTCAGCAACACACAGCGATTGGGTGAAAAGAGTTTCTTTCGGAGAAGTACCTGTAATACGTTTGTAAGAACCTGCGTGGTTTGTAGAACGCAGTATAAATAACAAAAGGGTGTGAGACAAAATAAAAAAAAGAGGAAAACCGGAAGCGCGCAAGGGTACACCGATAGCGGGCGGCAGGGAGCTTGTTTGCAAACAAACATGGGTGAATAGCGTCTCCGCCTACGCAACGCAAAAGAAGCAACCGGGGCGACTTTGCAAACAGATCAGCCTACAACCTTGGCGGTAACATATGATATAGAAGCTAAGACGCGGCAGAACCTTAACCTGCGCCGCCTGTGAGCGCCAATAGATCCGCGGCTGTGTAAGGCCGCACAACGCAAAAGAACTAATAAATAATAATAATCATAATAAAAATAATAATAATAAATAAAGATAGTGCAAAAAGAGAATTGCGATTGAATGAGATTGTGGGTAACTTAATTTAAATGACAACGGTTTGGCGAATTGTGAAATCCAATTTGGGTATGCACATGTGACCTACGTCAGTGATGGTGCAGCAAGCCACTTTAAGAACTACTACCAACTACACGAGCTACAGAACAACAAGTGCACGTCAGCGAAGTGTATTTTTTCCGCAACTGGACATGGCGAGAGTGCCTGCGATAGAATCGGGGGTTGTGTCAAGCACCAGGCAACGTTGTACAACCTTTGACGGCCCTCCAATGTCGGTGATCAAGTCGACGTCAGAGATGGTTGCCCCACTGAACACTAAACTGCCGAACGTGAAACTAATCCACCTCCCGAAGGCTGACGTCAAAGCGTTCAGGGACATGAAAGCAAAGGAGTGGGGTTCTGTTTCTGTTGTGCGTGGAAATCAGTCCTGTCACTTGTGGCAGTGTACGCGGTCCGACACCTCGCAACCACAGCTGCTTTAGCAAAAACAGTAGACGCAGAAAAGATATACCTTTGAAAGTAAAGTCTCTTCTGGCTGCGAAAAGCAGATCGAGGTCGCGTGCTTGCTGTGCCACTGAGAAAAAATGAACAGTGATCGCTGCAGGCAAACGGGAAATACATTTTCCTCCTCGGAGTAAAAGGAGAGCGCCATGACCGACCAAGGTCAGCGTCCTACAGAAAGAATGCACGCGACAAGCGCCGAATGTGCGCACAGGAAATTGATTAATTGAACTGGTTTCAAAGGTACTACTTTGAACATATGTTTTTTCTTATCACTATTTAAACCTTGTCGTCAGCAGCCCAGCCTCCCTACGATGGCTATAGGCTCCGAAATTCACTGATCGAAGAAATCTGCATTTAAATTGTTGACTTATGGTTCAAACTCACATGTGATCTTTTGTATCAATTCTTATTTTTTACGAACTTCTGTCACAATACTTTCTCTTCACAGACTTCCTACATTTTTCGACCTCTTTCTGGCCCTTGTTTGAAATCGGACACGTCCTATCTTTCTCTACTTCTGTAACGGCAATTCTGCATATTTAGCGCTCTGTAAAATGAAACTAAAAAATATTATAAAGCACTTTTGAGGGGCCTGAAAGGACAGATTATGAGCTTTCTTCTGTGAAAAGTAAAAAAAAAAAATTCAGATGGCCTTCATTTTAAACGGATTTTCCTATTATTGCAAAATCGGTAACCGGTCTACATCTCAGTGTACTTTTTTAGAAAGGTTATCGTTTTCACTTTCAACGAGTGTTTATGCGAATATTGAACAAACGCGTCCAAATCATGTTGAAAAATTTGAATTTCCAGTCTTTTAAGATCCGGATTCATAAAGCTCTGGATTGCTTCGTAATCGATAATACCCCTGTTGCAGATTCTCATTTGTATAAGAAATTTCTGTGTCAAATAAACACATATGAATCATACAATATATATAGGAACATATAAAAGTCATATAAGAGCTATATAAGATATATAAGAACATATTGGAACCATATAAGAAACTTGTGAGAAGTTTCTTATTAATTTCTTATATGGCTCTTATATATCTTATATAGTCACCATATTGTTTTTATGTGGTTTTTACATGTTCCTATACATCTTGTATGATACATATGTGTTTATTGGACACAAGAAATTTGTCGCACAAATGGCTTTTTCACTAGGGACAGGTTTACCTCCTTTTATTTTATGTAGAGTCTCTGCACGAAAAATATTAAACTTAAGGTGACAACAGTTTTTCTTTTATGAATATCCAAAGGAACGGTCTTACGCAAGTCGCAATAACGTGCGCGTATATCGACAGCGACTTTGTAATATTGTCTCTCAAGAGAAACTTCATTTTCCGAAAAAAAACGTTCGAATACGTTTTCGCGGTTGCACAACAAGTAAAATGTATTTTTCGGTAAAAATAAAAACAAACGTCGACCGGACATGATCGGTGAGATGGTATCTGAAAACGCCAAATACAGAAAATCTCAGTCAATCGGAATTATTTTCTTTTTTTTTTAAGTATCTTTATTTTCTACGCGTTGTGCGGCCCTCCACGGCGGCGGATCTACTGGCGCTCACAGCCGGCGCAGCTGCACGTTCTGCCGCATCCTACCTCGTGTAGACGGAGGCGCTACACGCTGGCTGTTGAAACAGGCAACGCGAGGCATGTTACAGGGTGGCGCCTCTCGATCGTTCCGGCTCATGGGCATTTTTGGATCGGTTGTATAAGAATGTATTAGGGATTTTTCCTTCAAAACTACCATCCACCTCTTTGCTGTCAATTTGTCTTTCCTTTACCACCCCGCATTATTTTTACGCTTTTTGATAATATTCAAATTCTTAAAAACAGTTATGTACATGCCCCATTTATCACAACCTACGTTAGCGTCAATTTGGCCATATTTCTCGTTTTATGACATCAATGCCACACAAATATAGCATTATGTTTTTGCAGACTCTGTTAGTACATATTATAAATGTTAATTTCGGAGAAATTAAAGGGACAATGCAACGATTTTTGTAATTTGCGCAGATACCGCTCAGGACCAATCCCTGACGCCAATGAACTATGCAACACGCAATCGTTTTTCACCACACGCAGTATCAGTCGCAGAAAAAATTAAAGAAAAACGAGCAGCGTTCACCTCCTCAACTCGCAGCCAGAACAAGCGGCCACCTGATCTGGAGCTGATTATATGTCGCCAATGTTAATCGTACCCACGCGCTGGGGGTTGGCAAGTCACAGGACACGCGCTGAGTTCCAGACATTGTATGCCTCGGCTATTGTCGTCATCGCAGTGATTGGACACGGGCCACTACCCGAATGCTTCTCGAGCTATCAATTATCACGAGCCCAAATCGAGTGCTCACGCAATGCTCGGGTCCAATCTATGAGCCGCATTCAAATATCGTCCCTGGAGGATGCTGCTACCACCAGGGTACGTCATCAAAATTTGCGAAGGAGAGATTGAAAGAAAACGCTCGCTTTTCTTCTTGAAATTACACCGCAACCAAGAGGTTTCTTGGTCAGTGGCGTTGCGTGCGAGTGTACTTGGGTCCCACTAGTGCCAGTAAGCTCACACAAAAAGAAAAACGCTCAAAACGAATATCGTTGCACCGCCCCTTTAAAGAATATTAAAGATGGCCTTGTTTAAATGATTTTCAAAATAATGCATATATAGTCAAATGCCCCTGTACGAGCGATTCTTGTAAATTTCTCCTTCTAACCAGAAGAAGAATATTTAATGCAAATCTAAACAATATACAGGGCAACTCACTGGCAAAGTTTGAAGACCTCCGTGTTTGCGATTTTGTTTCTAAAAATAACGACCCTAATACTCGGTGATTAATACTTTTTGTCAATCCTTCCTATGCCTAATTTGTCAGTAAATATTTCTAGACCCGTAGCCAGAACAGTGCTTTGGGGGGAAGCCATACGGAATGCCAACATCGCGCGATACGCAAACGCGCACGTGACTGAGAGGGTGCTTACAACTTGTTTTTCGAAAAGACAATTTGTTTTGTCTTTAGGGGCAAAGCTCCTTAGGGTCTAGCCTTGTCCATCCGTCCGGCGTCCGTGCTCACATCGATTGTCATCCCATCTGTCTTCTTAAAAAAGGAAAAAAAAATGTTTGCGCAGTCGAAACGATTCGAACCTGTGCGGGGAGACCCCAATGGATGTCTAGTCCAGCGCCTTAACCACTCGGCCATGTGTCATCTATCTGTCTGTCATGGATGAAACGTTGCATGTAGCCGCTCGACGTCTATACAGGAGAGGGCGCTGCGGTCAAATGCGTATATAATAGCGTTACACTTTGCATGCATTGGCTCAATGTTTATAGACGAGAGGGCGCTACGGTCAAATGCTCAAATGCGTATATAACCACGTTCCATACCACACATTCTCTTTCTGACATGCTGACGGTCCAAGCTTTCTGACTTTCTGACTTTCTGACGGATCCAAGCTGATTCGCTAGAAGAACCACTGGCTCTGCATTTCACCGACCATAAAGCAGTAATAATGAAGTCGAAACGCAAGCCGGAACTCAGCCCTTACCTATGGGCAATAAAAACAAATCAGCACCATCAGCACTACCTATGAACAATAAAATCAGTATCATCAGCACCACAAGAGCTTCGCCCCAATCTACATCATTCACCACGTGGAGATATTGTGATTTTTTATAACAAGGATTGATTTTATTCTTCTGGGCATGGAGCCAGCAAAATGTATTTTTTCATCAAAATTAAAAATGGTTACAGGACATGGTTGTTCGATCTTATCTGAAAACGCCCACCATTATCCCACTCCACTACCTCCAATGACCCAAACTGCCCCCTCTGGCCCTAGCGTAGAGTATATATACTGCCAGTTGTATCCTCGTCAATAAACGTATTCTGAACTGAACTGAGTGTGTCAGATATGAGATGGAATCTTCGGTAGGCGTTGCCGTTCAGACGCCCCTCCCTTTCTCCCTCGAAGGCCTATCACATCTTCCGAGCTTGCCGGTTTTTGTCAGCAGGATCAAGCTTGAATAATATTTATTTGCAGTTTTCGTGCGGTTTAAAGGGACCAGTAGGTTATATCGTGTCTTAATATTCGCACTGCACGCAATAATACTAATAGAAGTGTAACGCTTGGGAACTATCTATATTTGCACCTTTTTCCGAAAAGCTAATAGAACTAGCCGCGAAAGTCTGGAGGTCTGTGGGAGGCCTAGTTTGGACATAAGTTCTGCGTCAGCCTTAGGCTAAGCCTCCTGTTGTGCCTAATTAAACGCAGGCCTCAACCAAACAGTGACGCAGCACTCAAGTATATTTCGGCGTCTTTCCTGTCTTCTGTTTTCTTCAACAGTTTCCCAACGTTGTTCGCAGATTTAATCGTGTGTATCAAGTATATTTGCTTCACACTGGCCCACGGTAGGTGACATGAAATATTAAGCGCTTCGGCCTTGCTATTTAGGAGTCTGAGTGTGTGTGTGCTGGTCGCGAGTCGATGAGGTTTAATGCTGCTATGGTTTTATTTATTAATTACCTCGCACAATTGCTGGTGCACGCAGAGGAAAAAAACCTAAATAGCGTTTTGCATGTTATGAATGTCAAGATGCAGTCATAAACAAATGTTTTCCTAAAATGCAAAAAAAAATTAATAAAAATCTGGTTTTATTTGCCTGATAACAATAAGAATTTCTCCCTCGCTTTCCGTCAAATTGTCTCGGTTTAATAAAAAAAAGGAGCAGTCCCGGCAGTTTAGTTTTTTAATCGTGGCTATGCGTGCACGTCTTAGGCACATTTTCGTGTCGTGTCTTACTTATCGTAATTAATAAAGAAAATAACTAATTGGGCATTGAAATCACCCCTGTGCATCGTAAGAAGGCGACTCAACAGGCTGTATCCTAGGCCCTCGTTTCCTAGCCCTCTCCTAGACAAAAACACGGGAAAGCCCTCCACGGGGCTCTGTTTATTAATAAATGAGGTACACGGGAACTCACGCCGAGAATTATTTGCCGAGGGAGGAAAAAGAAAGCAAAGTAGCTGCAGGACGGTGTAGCAGCACGTGCGCGGGATATAAGATGTACATAATTGCTTCCCAAACTCCGGGAAAGCCACTCGTGCCCTACGCAGTTGGCTCGAAGGCTAGCAAAAAAAGGGGAAGTCATTTACCGCGGCATTTGCGGAGCGTTCTAGTAACCGGCTAATCTAATAGAAAACCCGACGGAATAACTGTGCGGACACAACAATGAAACTTGGAGCTAACTGGCCTACGCTCAGCGACACATAAGCACATCTCAAATATAATTAGTTAACCGAATTTAGTCTCATGGGTAACAGCACCCTTTGTGAAACATGTTGCCCATCTTAATTGTGCTGTGTGTATACGTTTGGACAGCGGGAATGTAGTCGGTTGAACTTTGCGCCTGGTGCCCCTTTTGTAGATTGGAAGGTTAGCCAGCGCAGCACGACTGCTAGTAGGGGGGTTTTAAAGCGTATCACTCTGCAGCAATACATGACCGTGCGTCGGTACGGTGTTAATTCAGATTGATACGGGCAGGGGTGAGGAGTGAGCCCAGGATTCCTGGGTTCTGCAGCTCGAGCTATCGCTACACCTTGTTCGAGCAGCGGTGCGCCAAGTAACTGAACCTCCGGCCCCCTACGTTGGAGCCCCTTTTACGCACCATAGCTAACCGGAACCATTTAATTGTAATAAATGCAATGCTAGATAGGTTCCTAAGCACAAAATAAAATCAACTGTCGTGTGAATGCAGCCCACACCGACCCGATGTAGCGCGCCTCTCAGTACGCAGTAGTGCCGAGACCATAATTTGCAATGAGACGCATACACAGCACCTCAACGCTCGTTCACAGACTTGCGTTTGATCACGACCGACTGAAACAAGACCGGCTTTTGAGCCTCTTGCGACGGCTTCGACCGGCTGCATTGCTGCGTAGCTGGTCGTAAGCCGTCCCGAGAGGCTTGAAAATAGGTCTTATCTCAGTCGGTCGTACTCAAATGCAAGTGTGTAAACGGGCCCCAACTCTGAGACTGCCGCTGTATATTGCCATTTAAACGAAAATTTCCGGATCCCAAGGTTACTGTTTACATGGTATGCACGTTATATGACGGTTCTTCAAGCGCACACATTTAATTTCGCATCATTCGACGTGGCGTCTTTGCTCCAATGGAGCGCTATCAACCACCTAAAACGCGACTGAACTTCAATAAATAGCACCATGAAGAAGAGAGAATGTAAAAAGGACACATAGTGCTAGCTCTCATAGGTAACTTTTTTTCCCTCCCCAAAGTAAGCACCACTTAAAACACGAAAAAACAGCTGGTCGAAATCAAGAACCTCAAGGTCTTACAGAAGTAGGCCTTCCTCTTGCCATTCAATCTCGTCATCTTAAAATGTCAGCCCATACAAAAATGTCCAATGGTCGGCCATAGAAAATTCTTTGTATAGTCGGCTTTAGCTATTTGGCCCAATTAGTTAAAAAAATTTCTATGGCTGCCTTTAGCATTTTTATGGTCGCCTTTATGGGCCTCTTTAGCTTTGTCTATGTCCCTATTGCTGTCCAGCCATAGCGCTCTTTAGCTTTTCTAATGATTGGCTAAAGACTTCTCTATGGCTTACCCTATGGCTCTCTTTAACCAGCAAACTCGAAAAAAAAATTTACTATAGTTTCCCCGACTTGTGAACGCTACATGGTAGATATATATACATCTCTGAACACACAAAATACACAGAACACAACCAGAACACAACAGCAACAACGCAGCGACACCGGACCCCCACCCCTCCCTACATATGCAATGTTCGCACTAGGTATATATATGGCAGTCTAATTTTTGAATCCGACTTTGCCGGTGACCCATCATTTGTCGCAAAAACACGGAGAGGCGGAGCAAATATTACTCGTTCTTAATACATTATTTGAATTGTCTCTTGGAATAGCCCCCATCTCTTAATTCAACACCCTGAGCAAAGAAAATGTAGATTATTAGGCTAATTAACTAAAACTTATTAATTATCTTTTTAATAAGTTTGACGAATCGTGTTGACAATGAAGTGTTGAAATGCAGTGCACTGGTGGTGAACATTGCAATCAAGCTATTGCTTGTTTGCATTGTAATCGATTTTCAGTTTTGGTGGGGTAATAGTTAATTTTAATTGTTGCACAAGTATTTTAATTCATTTTTCAAGCAAACACTATTACTGGTTTTCAAGACTCGTTGCAACAGCTGAGAACATAATTTGAGTCATGCTTTGTCACCGGTATTACAGAAGTTTAGTATTGCTTTAATTTTCTAACCTGGAGCGTTTTTCCTATAAAAAGTAGGTGCCGGGAGTGATAAAGACCCACGAACCATAACTTGGGTATCACAGCAGACGACTAAAATGAGACTGTCTTCGGTGACATAATGCGACCGCTTGAAAACATCAAGTTGCCCAAGTCAGAAAGTTCAAAAGCCCGTGTTGAGAGTTTTAGTAGATCGTTTAGCTGACCGCCGCTGCCGCCGCGAGCATGGAGGAGGAATTTTCAGACTCGTTGCCATAAAATTTTCAATGGACAGGTAAAGAAAATTTGTTGGTTCCCAGTCTTTAGACTCGGGGCCATAAAATGTTCTATAGGCGGGTAAAGAAGATTTATTGCTTCACTGTCTTTAGACACAGGGCTATAAAATTTTCTATAGGCGGGTTACGGGTAAAGACAATTTATTAATTCCAAGTCTTTAGACTAGTGGGCATAGCATTTTCTATAAGCGAGTAAAGAAAATGTATTGGTTCCCAGTCTTTAGACACAGGACCATAGACTTTTATATAGCTGGCTGTAGCTGTATTTATGGATTTCTATGGCCGACCATAGAAGGCCATAGGGGTGATAGCCTGCCATAGAACTTTCCATAGACGACCATAGACCATTTTTGTATGTCAGGGCAGCTGCTGCCCAGGTAGCATAGTTTTTTGGACCTATATCATAACTGTGTCTAAGGGGTTTAGTGTCTTAAAAAGTTGGAACAAGCAAAGGTAGGGCCAAACTTAAAAGTTTTTGGCCAGAGTCTGGGTATCTTGGCCCTACTTCATATAGCAAGTGTCAAGTAAGGCTTCAGTGCTGGTCGTTTTGATGTCATCAGGCAACTTTGGGCCTAAAGTGCTAAAGAAGTACCATATTTAGGCCTACCGCCGGTTTTTCGGTTCATACTGTCACAAATGACAGACGATGAGGCAGGCGAAAACGGAAAGAACTAAAGACTTAAGGGGCGAACTTGTGTCAGAAACAAAGAAGAGAACACAGATGACGAAAATAATCCCTGGAGAAGGGGAACAAGAGGGACAAAGGACAAACACAAATCTCCAAACACAGCTAGGTGACTGGTGCGTTTTCTTTTCTCTCTCACCTCTCCTTCTTGTTCCCCTTCTCCAGGTATAATTTTCGTCATTCTTGTCCAGCTCGCTTGCACCTTTGCATTTAATTGCATTATAATAAATAAAAAAGAGAACACACGGCGAGAAAGCAGTGGCGAGCGTCGACGGCGGCAGCGGCAGGCGACGGTTCGTCGTCGTAAAAGCTGGCTATCGCGAGAGGGAATCAGTGAATGAATCGGCACTACGGCGCTCGGCTCTTTATCTAGTATGCTCGTCATCTCGAATATTCCACCCAGAATGTTCTGGAAAGAGCTATGGCGACACTGACTACGCAAGGTCATTCTGGCCTCATTATTGTTTACGCTGGGGGTAAGAGTGTATGCAAATCTTCTAGATGAACGGAGAAGCGTATCTTCTCGATCATACGCGCGGCATATACTCCCCCCTTTAAAAGCGCATCGCCCCGATGCAACACCAAACAAGACAAAATAATGGTAAGCTAAAAGAAACGTCCTCTGGAAAACGAAAAGTCGTCAATGCTAGCGAGCGTAGAACGGCTTGAGTCTAACGACGTGAACCACCTCGGGTCGTGGTCGGCGTCGTGATGGTGGTTGCATTCCGTCGGGCACCACTTCGTATAGTGGAGCTCCCCGAGGCGACGAAGTACCTGTGCGCTCCGAAGTACCGTTTCAACAGTTCTTCGCTGAGGCCGCGGCGACGAATGGGTTTCCGCACCCACACCCTGTCTCCGGGCTGGAAGTGCACGTCCCGAAAACGAAGGTTGTAGCGGCCAGCGTCGACACACTGCTGGTTTTGGATCCGGAGTAGGGCGAGCAGGCGGATTTCTTCGGCCCGTTGAGGTACCACCTAAAGGTCGTCACTCCGAACGTCGGCTGGCTCGTGGGGGAGCATCGCGTCCATCATGCTCGTTACTTTCCGACCATGCACCATCTGGAAAGGTCTAGCTCCAGTTGTCTCTTGAACTGCTATGTTGTAGGCAAGCGTGACGTATTGTGCCCGTTTTACCTATCCTCATTGCAAATCTTGGTTCTTGGGCTCACGCTTCTCAATGTCAAGTTCAATTATCACGACCGAAGAACATTAAAAATTCTCAGAACTTCCGAACCAGATAGCGTTCTCCTGTTCATATAAGGCCGCTGCACGGCGCGCTCATCACTCAGACAAACAATCAAGTCGACTTGGTAAACACACAAAAACCGGTATTTGATCTATAAAAAATAAGAGTGCTCTTTCATATGGCATACACGAGCCAGTTCTCGTGAAACCAGCAAGCACAAAAAGTATCTGCAACGTTTGCGTGCTCCCTGTCCCTGTTTCCATCTCACGAAGCCGGATCGAAAAGAAAACGCGCAAGATGGAAACAGCAGTGCCGCTTCCCGGGAGTGCAATCTTACGAGTTTATTGAATCGGTCGCGCCGGGGTCATAACTGTTGTCGAAAGCGACGTTTTATGAGTCGAACTGGGAGCCGTCCGTCATACTCAGAGACACTACTATCGCGATATTTATGGGCCCAGAGGGCGCCTCGGAGCTCTGTGTGAAAAGGATCGCTCCCCGGGTGGAGTATATTTGGCCTTGTCTCGAGCTTGTTTTCTTTTACGCGTGGTTTTATGTTTTCTTTTTTTCTTCTTCTTTCCTTTCTTTGCTGCTGGCCAGTAGTATCGATTTCTGTTATCGGCACGTGCATTCGCAGCTCTAACCACGTGTTAATATTTGTATAACTTCCTTTGTTTCGCGTATCATACCCCTGTCAGACGGGCTAGTTTAGTGTCACTACAAGCGAGTGCACTTCGCCCTTAGTGTCATTTCTATAGTGTGCCACACGGCTCCTTCCTGAGGAACACACTTGGTTTGGAGTGAGTTTGACGAACTCACTTCGCTCGATCGAGTGCGTGGCATCAATAGGAGTGTTTCAACAGTAAAACATAACAACACAGAAACCAAAAGTGTGGCGTAAGTTTTATTTTATAAAGAAAAAAGAAATTCGTGAAAGAGACGACATATAGAAGAGTGGCATTGCAAAAAAATAGTGGGGTGGACTTGGAGTTTAGGCTGATCTGAATCAAGATTAGCGCAGCGGTCAATTGATAAAAGACGACGACAAAGTCAGTCATTCATGGCTATCTTGGTTAGCAGATAATGATAGAGCCTACTTTTGTTTCAGCATGTAACTATTCGAGACAACACGATAATTATGATCTGATTAGGCAGTGTCAGGGCCTCCTCGTAGACTTCCGTGGAACGAAGCGGAACGCCAAAGTTGGATATGCTTCGTTCTTTATCTTGGCTTGCGATGATCGATCAGAATCATCCGATTGGCGTAAAAATCGTTCATTAATGTAACCATGTTTTAGAGCACAGCTCCTAGGCACCCGTTTCTGAGTTGAGCGGCGTCGGCGTAACCGCGCGGTGCATTAAAGGACACATGCAAAGAAAAAAAACATTTTTTTTAAACAGCTTAGATGGAAAAAGGATATCATAAAACGATTTTACAACGAAGAAAAAAAATTTTTAGAGCTATATTTACGGCGCTATACGAATTTGTAGTTGGCGCCGACGGGCGCCGCGGAAAAGTGGCCCTTATTTATCACGTGACGGGCCCATATTTGTCACGTGGTGCTCGCGCTCTTTCGGAAGCTTCCTATGGCCTCTAAAAGTAACTTATTCATCTTTGTTTGAAGTATAACAAAAAACTAAGATTAATAAGTAACTTTTAGAGCCCAAAGGAAACTCGTGAAAAAGCGCGAGCAGACGTGATCGACCTGTGCGCCGGTCAGATGACGGCGGCGGCGCCCCGAACCAGACAAACTTATGCGGCGGCGGCGACGGCGGCGTGGAGAAACGCGTTGAAGCGGCGTTCGCACAACGCTCGGCGTGCGGCGGCGGCGTCGCTTTACGGCTCCGGCGACGCAGGGCGGCGGCGCGCGGGCCTACCACGTGACCAGCGGCGGCCCCGGCGGGCGCCAACTACAAATTCGTATAGCGCCGTAAATATAGCTCTAAAAATTTTTTTTCTTCGTTGTAAAATCGTTTTATAATATCCTTTTTCCATCTAAGCTGTTTAAAAAAAATGTTTTTTTTCTTTGCATGTGTCCTTTAAGGGCTGTTTCCCAAAATGACGTCACACGTGACGTCACGTGTGTCTTCACGTGTGACGTCACGAGGGTAAAATTTTCTCGCTAAATTTTGCGGTAAAAATTTTTGCCAAGTGTGGCGGAAAATTTTTTCGCTAAATTTAGAGGAAAACTTTTACCCGCGTCACGTCACGTGACGTCACACTTAAAATTTCAGATGACGTGTCATGTGATGTCACACGTAAATTCCGCGGGAAAATGTTCCGGCTAAGTTTAGCGGGACATTTAGCGAAATTTTTACGCTAAGTGGGATGGGAACAGGAGAGGAGGATGGGAAGGTGCGGAGGGGGAGCAGCTGGCTTACCCTCCCCTTCGTACCATTCCTCCCTCCTCCTCAAGAGCTGCGCTCCAATTCGGCATTACAGAGAATTGTAAATGTCTAATTTTTTTATCGTGTCTTTATTAAGGCGTATCGGTGGCCGAGGGGGCTAGCGCCCACCAGATCGGAGTACATGGAGAGAAAGCTCGCGCTGGAGAACCCAGTAATCCTGAGCTCAATCCCCAGCCCTGCCCGATGAACACACTTCCAATGAAGTGAGTTCGGGGAGCTCACTACGCTCGCTCCCGTAGACCGAGTGTGTAATCTCCATAGCAGTGTTCGAAAAGTAAAAATAATAGAAGAAATGAACGCTGCGTAAAATTAGTATTATTTTGATAGGAGTAATATTAGATGCGCACTTGTTTTCTGTTGGAAGAAAAGTAGTTCATTGTAGAAAAACAAGCGCCTAATCTATACTCTGTTTCATACTTGGCATGCAACGCCATCAAAGCTACTGGCGCGAGCATAGGGCTTGATCTCGTTGATCATTTGCGCGCGTTCTCGCGCAAACAAAATCATAGATGAAGCCACGTGCTCGCGCCAGTAGCTTTGACAGCGTTGCACGCTAAGTATGAAACAGAGTATAGTTTCCAGCATTGGCCAATGCGCGACGGCCAGGAGGCACCTGCAAGACTCCACCAGGAATCTGAAGGTGGCAGGAGAGACGCGAAAGGCTTGCTTGAAATGGAACTCGCCTAAATGGGGCAAGGTGTCTTCGAACCACCGTTCGTTCCTCTGGAAAGTCCACCGTTCTCGACTGATCACGGGTAGGTTGTCGGTCATGGGAACGGCTATGGTGAAGGCATTGGCCTGCACCTGCTGATCGATGTCACTTGAAATTCTTGCCTGTGCGTCGGCATCCAGGTCCAGCTACCTCTTATCTGAAAGTCGTTGGGCTCTCACGGAGAAAAGTGCCCCAACCACGCGCTTCCACTGTCCAACATTGCGGATATCGCCCTCCAGCTCGTCCTCCACACACTTCATAATGTTTCGTTGTGGCGAGTGGTGAGTGGCCGAGTGGGCTCGCGCACACCAGCTCAGAGCACGCGGAGCGAAAACTCTCGCTGCAGAAGCTAGGAATCCTGGGTTCAATCCCTACTTTTGCTCGCTTCGAAGATGTTTCGGTGGCGCCCTCGTTCGATTACCTTTTGTGACGTCATTACCTTGTGAACAACAAGCTCGATGGTGTTTCTAATGAGTACTCTGGAAGCCAGAAATCATTGCGGTCTCAAAGCAACACTGCCAACACCGTCAAAATTGAAGTTCTTACATTCCTCTTATTTCCGTCGATGAGAGATCCTTTGCTGACGTCATAGTCAGCATTCGGCCAATTGTGGTAGGCCGACCACAGCGACACTTTCGATCGCTCACGTCGCCAGTAGACAAGGCTAGGAGCGCGAGCTCATAGCGTTGGGAGCTACTCTTAACGTACGAGAGCTTGTGCCGCCGAGATGTGCCCTAGAGCAAGAAGCTCGCGCTTGTAGCCTTTCCTGCGGTACTACATAAAGTGAAACAGAGTTTTTTTGTTTTTTTTTAGATGAGCATTGTACCGGCGTGCGGACGTGTATCACTGGCTTGTAATGGCTGATCGTGATGATCAAATTGGATTTAAATTTGGATTAAAGCTCGTGACTTAGCGCAACAATGTGTGGTAACGTGTTTCTAATAAGACGACGAAGTCATTTAAGAAAAAATGCGTATGCACTGTAATATTTTGCGTGCCCATTACTTACCCATCATTATTGCCATCATTTCGGAGTGACACTAAGTTTTCCCGTGTAGCACCAACACACTTGGAGTGTGTTTCGACGGGCTGAAGTGCACTCGCTTGTAGTGACACCAAACTAGCCCGTCTGACAGGGGTATTACCCATGATGCCTCGCCGGTTTTGTTGCAAGTTCCAATAGGCCCGATCTTGCCGGTTTCCCAGCTTCACGTTTTCATTTCCGAACGGCGACGCTTCAACTGACTTGTGAAAAGTGCAGGTTTAGAGTTCTGCCTTTAGAAAGTGGTTTGTGTGCACGAGTGTTTGTGAGGAGAGCATGTTCTAGAACGATATTATCTAGCCTCTTCATACCGTTGATAGCCGTGCGCACAACATAAGATAAGATAGAAGCCTATTGCGATCATAAACCCTGTACGCAAAGAGATTCATTCAAGCATGATTAATTGGGCGACTTTAAACTGATTTACCAGGTATAATTCTTCATTCATTGAAACATTACGATGTTCGTAATTTCTGGATAATACCTTATTGGTACAATTCCTGGCTTAAAAGCCAGATGTCAGTGAGGTGAAAGTTATAAGTCCTCATGTATGAACAAATGTTTTTGCTGTAAAACAATACTCCACGAACAAGACACGCAACCCCATACCACATTTCTAGACCATTTTCGTCTCATCACAGTTGTATTTTTACTTGATCAAAAAGTTCTCCAAAGCACTATTTATTTTTCTCATTCACTCCTTTTTTTCTAATCTACCTCTCATTTTCTCTCTCTCCCTCTCTTTGCCAGAAATATTGACTGCAGCGTTTATACAGGGTCACAGTGAGGTTGCATCTCATCCCGTAATTATAACTGATTCTCGCTTTCTACCCAAGACATTTGCGCCTTGTTAGCTGTCTAATGCCAATATCTTCTTAGTATACCAAACTACAAAATTAGCTATAGTTGATGTATCAATCTAACCGTGAGAAACTGAATTTTACGGAAACTTAAGGTCTCTTAAAAAAAGGTTTTTGCCCTACTGCCGGCGCGGACAACATCGTGCCCTCGACAACCAACTTGCAGGACCTTCTTCATCTGATCGCTCCTGCATGGCGTCTTCATCGTGGCCCAGCTTATTGACATTCCCTGCCTACCGATCCAGTCGTTCGGAACAGAGCTCACAGAACACATATAAACACATACGGGACACGAAACAAAAACGTAGACACAAGAGGCGAAAAAAAAAAAAAAGCGGAAAAGAGGTTTCTGCTCAGCCATAAAAGCAAACGCCGACGTGACTCGATCACGACCGTGGTTCCACGTCGGCGCGAATCAACCTCTCATCTAAAGCGCATCGGCGCACGCTCTTCCAAGCACCTTGTGTTATTTGTGCGTGCGTCCGCGTGTGTGTTTATGTGTGTTTGTTTGTGCGTGTTTGTGTGAGTGTAGTTTTGTGTCTGTGTGTTTGTGTGTGCTTGTGCTTCTTTCTGCGCATGTTCGTGTGTCTGCCCGTCTGGCTCTTTGTTTGTATCTGTGTGTGTGAATGTGCAGACGTGTGTGTGTGTATTTGAGCATGAGTGTGCGTGTTCATGTGTGTGCAGCGTATGTGTTGGTGCGTATGCGCGTGCGTACGTGTGTCTGTGTGCCTCTCTGCGTGAATCTATCTGTTTTTGTGTACGTGCGCGTGAATATGTTGTGTATGTGCGTGTGCTGGAGTGTGCGTGTATGCGTCAACGTGCGTGTGCGTCCGTGGTAAGACGACGATGCCACCGTTCTTCGCCCCCCGTAATCCAGACACGCCGTGACGGCGAAAGAGACACAAACCGCCGGGTGAAGTGAGGCCGGCTGGGAGAAATTGGAGAGGCGTCTCGTAAATTACACCGTGTCCGCGTCCAGGAAGCGGGGAACGCTGTTCTCTCGAGCCGTCCGCGGAACTCCCAACCGAGTTGCCTCGGTGGCGGCGATGGCTTTCTGTTTGCTCTCAGAGACGTAGACAATATTGGGGACATCTCGCTGACTTCTGACTGTCTCCGGGGGAAACGCTAGGACGCCGTAGTACAGCCTGCGCGCGCCAGACTTTTTTTTTTTTTTTTTTGTCAGCATTTGGAGAGGCCGGAACTGGTACTATAGCTCCGGTGAGAGGATTATGTTATGACTGTAAGATCTTGTTCCAGTAGGAATGTTCGTAATGACGACGTTAGTGTCGAATGCCAGGGGGGAGGGGGGGGGGGGGGGGGGGCGGCCGGTTTTCTTTCTTCACCGGACGTAGTGTACAGGGTGCTGGATTTAAATTCGAATATATTTGTTATTTTTTACAGCGATGGCTTTTATGGATTGTTCCTTCCACAAGAAATGATATTTGTTGTCGATGTTGCAGTTGTTAATGTTGTAGTCATAGTTGTTGTCGTTGATGGTGCAACTAGCGTTGTAGGGTGCCCGTCGTTGATGTTGCCAAATCCTTGAAAAAGTTTGCCCGCCGCCCGCGATAATCAAACCCGGATCCGCTGCGTCCGAAGCGTATGTTTTACTACTGAGCTACTCCACAGTTTTTTATATATCTTTATTACATGGAAGTTATATAACTAAGAGCAGATCAAACTAGTCATTCATACATATTTACATATATACATCCTAAAATTATCTTATTTACAAAGCAGATTCATTCGGCTTTGTATATTTTATGGCATATTTCACAGTTCGACATGCTATTGAGAAGGTAGCGACACACAAATACACATGAAAAACTTAAAACAGTATTTGGAAAGAATTTAGCTGTCTAGTTTGATAGAAATATTTACACAAGCAATATAAAATTTAAGAAGGACATACAAAAAAGTGTGTTGTTTTTTGTAGTCTTGACGGAGACTGTCTTTGCGGGTGCTTGGCGGCGAGTGTTCGTTGTTAGGAGCGTGTCTAGTGTTATTCGCGACTCCAATTCACTATAGGTGGCGCCACTCGTTTTCCAAAATGGCGGGTTTAGTGAGGGTCGGAGATGCGTGTCGCTGCTGAGCCTGTCTAGTGTGCTTGCTTCACTGAGCGACAGAAAATATTTCTGGTAATACTAGGAAGCTAGGGTGTTATGAGCGCAGGTCACCTCTATATCCTGAAAACAAAAACGGTATTTAGCTTAATATTTACGCCAGGAGGCACGTTTTAATTCTGCAGCGAAACCAAAACTAACCTCTATCTTGGATTTAATTTCTCGGTATAGATCTTATTCAGATTCTTTCATAACTCAACATGTGTCTCACACCGTAATTATTTATTTAAAGAAGTTGTTCGCGGAAACTTTTGTCCCTTTAAATACAGGGTCTTTCATACGCCCTAGAGGTAACACAGAATATTATTATTTGTTGAAAAATCAGTGCTGGTATTTGTGCGTTCTCGTTGCCTTTTCTCGCTCAGATAATTGTCACGTGAAATATAAGGAACTGCCGGCCTTTCAATGGGTTTTGGGGTATTTCGATGATTAATTGCTTTCAACTTTTACCCAGCACAAGAGTAACAGAATAAATCCAATTTATGCACAATGTTCACAAAACGTATGAATTAAAAAACGCTGTTTTCAATAGAAAAAATAAAAGACAAAATCCAAGTCAGGCAGCTGAAGTGTGTGTGTTCTTTAAAACAATGTGTGACGCACAGGTGTTTATATTGCATCCAGTACTTGACTGTTCGTCTATCTTGATAACGATGTAAGAGGTTTTCATGTGCTTAAAAAAAAACATAATGATACCTTTCTGGAAAGACTATTATGGTTAAATGGCGTATTTTTGTGATCGTGGCGTTAATTGGGGGAATACATTGCCGCGATTTGTATTGATAATAATATAAATATCAAAATTAAGATATTTTAATATGTAAGTTTTCAAGCTCTAAAATAATTGGTTGTTTATGATCTAATTGGGAACGCGCGAACAAGTATGACAATCTAAAGTGTGCTAATTATCATACTGGTGCCAATTGCAGTATTTTCAAGAACCAAGTTATAACATAAATATAGTCTAAAATCAATGGAAACATTCTAGCTAACGTGAAAAATTCATGTAAAATTATGCTAATTGAGGGTGCTATCAAAGTAGCGACTTTTTACAATCGGCAAAACTTCCAAAGTCGCTGCCAATATCCTTCCAGACCGAATTCCCCCTCCTTTTTTTCCCCCAAAAACAAGAAAAAAATATTTTTTTTTTTAATAACCAATCTTTTTTAACATTTATTTACTTTCGTATTTTCGCGCCGTCGTTTCGCCAATCTCAGCCGTTTCATTTCGAAGGAACGCCTACCTGCTTGCGCGTCGGCTCACTGCAGCATGTTTCGTTGGCGTTGGAAGCCGGTGAAACAGTTGTGAGTTTTAGTGTTGCATCTACGGGCAAGCGCTGTGTGTTTGTGGTAGCTTTGCGTGTTCCAAGCTGCGCGTGCGCGAAGCACAAAATCGGGGTCATGGATCGGAGCATGGCAACGACGCGCACGCGCAACGTGGAGCACGCCACCCTAACGCAAACGCACAGTGCTTTCTTCTATGCGCAATACTAAACCTCTCTAATAAGGTGCAATCCCATACCGGCTGCAGCCCCACGTTGGGACAGTGAAGAGTGTTGTTTGTATTCGGAAATAACATTTAGCGACCCATGATCGCGAACAGTTCCGTCGTGGCCGCTGAGGGGGAGAATCGCGCGACCCTCACTATAGACTCTTTCTCCAAGGGCGCCGCCATCTTGAATTGTCGTCACTTCCAGTATGGGCGAAAACATTGTTTTGCCGTCGCCACGCCAGTAGAAGACACTTAGGATATAAGCTTAAACGTCACAGATTATCGTTTTGCCTCCCACTTATTTTTTTACTAGTTACAGGTTGAAACGTTTTAGTATTTTTTCGTCGCCCATACCGGATACGTCTATTAGATGGCTAGGGTCGAGAGTACACGGAAAAGGTCTATAGCGCTTCCCGTTTCCGCCGCGGGCGGGCGAGCAGCGAGCTGGAGACGCGAATAGGGATTTAGCCTCTCAAGCCACGTCTGGTCAATATCTTCGCGACGTCATGTTCTGTTTTCTTGATCTTTTCTTGCTTTTTGTGTGGTCGAATAAACTCAGCTGTTCGGTGAGCTTTTGTGTTGTGTTGCCCGTATTTAATTCTTTTTTTTTTTTTAATTCCATGATTTTAAGTTATGACTACTTTCTACGCTTTGCAATAGAGCAGCAAAATATCTCTTTGGAACCGACGTCGTGCGGCAAAGCCCATAGTGCGAAGACAAGCTAGCTCAATTTGAGTGAAGGCTTGTTGTCGCTTTTCTCAATTGGAGGTCATATGCCACTCAATCTTTGGCCATCAGAAGTCAGTTTAAGTGGCTGCAAGAAGATAAGGAGAGTTGAAAACAAATTAAAGGTGGAGTTTTTTTAATATTATCGCTTAATTTTCTTTTTATTTTTTAGAGAAATTACGTTCTTGAATTATTAACAAAACTACAATAATAGTTAAGCAATTATATTTTATATATGCGTTAAGCTGCATTTCAAGACGCACATCTTGACAAATTTGGGACGTTCTGAATAAAGTTGTTTGTTGGTAAATAATTTGTGAAAGTGTCTCTAAAAACATTTTTTTACGTGTTTCGTAATATAGTTTTTATAGAAATATGTAATAGTAATTTTTTAATGTCTCGTGCACGTGTTAAAAATTGTTAGTATAATAAATAAAAACATTTAACTTCGTGCCTGCTTTGGTGTGGCATTTGCGGCTGTGCAGACACCACAGTGAAATTTCGCAATGTCAACGCCTCGAGGTTCGAAATTATATATATCTCTAAAACTTTCGCTACGGCGTTAACATATGGCTGGTTGTTCCTCCCAAGAACGTGGCTTTTACATATATTTATTACCGAAATATAAAAAATAGGACCCGGATATTTATTGTACGATCTGACGTAGTAGTGAAAATCCCTGGATATTCTGACTTGCTAGTATACTCAGGCACAAAGGTTCCAGCTAAAGGACAAAAGGAAGAGGGCATAATGGACAACCCTGTCTAACATAAGCTTTTATGTGTATTTTGGCAGAGAGAATTTTGTTAACTATTAGTCTTGTTAAGCTATTTTGATAGCAAAAGTTAACTCCCTCTCAAGTTGTGGTGCCTACGTAAATGTGTCGTAGGATTGCTGGTTGAAATGTGTGGCTCACAGGTATGAAAGCCTTTGCCAAGTCAATTTGCACTAAAACAACCTGACTGTTACGTCTGAGACACAGTCAAGGACCGAGCGCGCGACATTGATATTTGTTTGTATAGATAGGCCGCGTATACCGCAGGTTTAGTGCTCCCTTAGCAAGATCTTCAAGTACCAGCTGAAGCCTGTCATTAATGATTTAAGCGAAGAATTTGTAATCCACATTGCAGAGTGAAATTTACCTATAATTTTCTACTTTCTTAAAGTTCTGTGTCTTTGCTTTTAGGTATTAGAACAGTATGACAGTCATAAAAAGAAGGTGGGAGTGTCTTACAGTAGTAAGAGTATTGATACACATTTAGTAACACTGGGCATAGTTTGTTTTGATATTGTTTTTTTTTTTTATAAAATTCACCACCGAGGCTATCGGGTTCAGGTGTTTTGCCATCTTGAAGAGGGTCCATTTTTGCCTTAATCTCAATAACTGTTATAGGGCCTTCTATGATATTTTTGCTATCTTCCTTAAGCGAAGTCATCGTTGATAATAGACATTCTATCTCTTTAGCATTTCCTGTGGAGATAATTTTATCAAAGATCTTCGAGTAGTATGAATGTAGTGCCTTAAAAAGTGAGGATAGTTCGTTGATAATCACGCAATCTTGGTCAATTTCTTAAATTTCCTTGGATAATGCATATCGTCTTTAATCAGCCAGAGAGCGTTTTGTCGACTGCTCACAAAGAAAATAATCTTTTTGGTGCGAGAACGAACGACACCTCCACGATATCTTTCGGATTCGAATTCTTGAAGTTGGGCTTTTTTAACTTCAATATCACCTTTGTGAAAAAAAAAAGGAGTGATGCACTCTAGCTGATGGAATGGAAAACGAGTTTGATAGAGTTCGCGACATTCTTGCTTTTTTTTTTCATATGATATTTTTAAGGAGCTTTCAATCGCCAAGTTTTTTTTTTTTCACTTTTTGCTTGAAATTGTCACAAATTGTGAAAGATTGCATAATTTAATTTTTAAGGCATTCCAAAATAATCATTCACACTTCCTTTGAAAACTTTTCAGCGTTTAAAAGCTTCACACTAAATTTCCACAAATCCCAATTACGCCGAGGAACTTGGCGAGTCTTGGCTCCACAGCGAATGGAAACCATGCAGTGATCAGAAGAAGAGAAAAATTGGTTTAACGTTAAATTTGGTCATTGAATCAAAGGCGTCGCCCGATACATATATTTTGCCAAGAAGAGCATGCGAGACGCCTTGAAAGTGAGTAAAGCGTAATAAAGTGTCTTTCTGACAAGCCATATCTACCAGATTGCGCTCTTGGAGCAATTCTTTGAGGTAGGCTCCACTTCTGTTGTATCGAGTATGCAGCAATGCTCAATCTTCTGCATTACATACGCAGCTAAAATCCTTCACTTGAACTACCGTTCTATCAGTGTTTAGAAAGTTTGCGAGGAACTTAAAAAAAAAATGACCCTGGCATTTGCATTATTAGTAGCGTATACACAAAGAAAACGCCAATTATTGCGTTCAAAAGTAAGGTCGCATTAAATTAGACGCCCTTCCTGGTCAATGGATAAAGAAACTTCCGAATGGCCAGGCGATTCCCGCAGAAACAAGAAACAACCAGCAGAGAGGCCCAATGCGTGACTCATGCACAGAGATCACAAAGTCTTCCTCAAAGGGCTCTAAAGCCACGTCAATGTCGTCGTCTGCTGATAATTTAGTCGCCTGTACGGCCGCTACGTCAACACACCCATGCTTCGAGAGTCTTAAAAGTTGGCATTGTTTACACATAGACCTTATGCCTCTAACATTTAAGGTGATAAAATGTAATGGAAGGGCAGGGGCTATGAGACTACTTTAAGGGGATTTGAAGTCCGTGCTTTGGTTGGAATCAAGCGCTTTTTGGTTACCTTGATGATTAAAATATTGCTGATGCCTAGGTCTTCCCTCCTTCCTATGTTTTCTGAGGCATGTAAGGGGCCTCTCACCAAGAGGCACAAAGTTAATTTGATGACCGAGTCCTTCTAGAAAGACTTGGATCCATAGCACCGCATCCGTCTCCTTGGCTGCCGACGCTGCCTCACAGCTGGCCACGGTGTCTTCTTCACATGCTGCAACATCTTTCCCGACGACTGTTGTGGTCCATGCGTTGTCATCATTGTCTCCAGTTGGAGGAGTCGGTTCTGGTAGGAGTCCTGGGTCGTTTTCCTTAACACCGGGGTAGGTCACTGTAGCAGGGCGAACGTCACCTTTGTCGAGCCTCAAGAACGCTGTGACGGGAGGAGCGTATCCCGAAGCATCAGTAACCTCCGAGATGTCCATTTGCAGCTCAGAGTGCTCTTCGGTGTCCCGGGACACAACTCCTCGACGTTTACTTGCGTAAGTTGCGATACAGGCGTCAGCGATGTAGGCCGTTGCGTCCACACTTAAAGCAGCGCGGCGATCTGCACTGCCGACGGACGTTGCCTATCCTGTTGCATCTGAGGCATAACGGAGGCCTTCCTGGGACAACAACAAGACACTTACATCCATACGCCTTAAGTGTGCGAGGAATACTATCCGTCGTCATTCCTTCGTTCATGGTCAGGTTCACTTTCCTGTTCAGGGTGTCCATGTGCTCAATGCGGGGACAACGCCATTTCTCCCGTGATATGTTACGTACTGTGCCAAAAGGCGCCAGTGCTTCAGCGAGGTACAGGGTGTCCCCGAAAAGAAATTACAGGGTTTTTTCACCTCAAAAATAAACTACGCATCGCAGAACGCTCATTCTCCCTCTGAATGTAGCGCTAGATAGAAGTCCGAACCAGATACCAAAGTTTCAGCGCGAACCGATATTTTATTCAAAAATTCTAAAGGATTTTTTTGAAAATGTCAATGGGTAAATGGCTACCGACGCTCTCGAATACATGGTGCTCTATGGCGCTAGAAACCGAAAAGGGCAAATATGGGCCCCATTTTCCCATTGAAATTTTCAGAAATTCTAACTTTTGAATAAAATATCAGTTCGTGCTAAAACTTTCGCATCTGAATCGGACCTCTAGCTTCACCTTTCGCCGGAGAATGAGCGTTCAACCATGCATAGTTTATTTTTGCGATGAAGAAAACCCCGTACATTTCTGTATATGTCTTCAAGGTAGTCCGGAAGCCAGAGAAGCTTTACCTTGAGTTCCCGTGTTTCTGCGCCGAGTACAAGGCACTTCTTGCCTTTCACGAGCAGCTCGCCACGAAGGCAAAGCTTTCGTGGCACATCTGAAATTGTCCGGTGGATTTAATATATTTTAAATCAATCACGTTGTAAGAGCACCTCGGAAGCCGGGAGTCGAGTAAGGCCTAGCGGTTATGTCGGCGTGAAGCAATACAGAAAGGAGGGCGATGGTTACCGGTTGGCAGACGTGGAAGTACGATTTCGTACTTACTGGAGGTGATATCCGAAGATTCAGAGATAACTCGGCCACTGGCCGATGGGGTGTTTCCACCAGAAAATATATCTTTACAGCCGTTGGGAACTGCCACTCCTTCTTCCCCATGTTTTTATCAAGCTTGGCGGACATTAGATGAGGAGATAATCGTTATAATAAAACAGCTAATTAAATCAAATTCGTTCATTAACTTTTCAATTATTGGTTTTTGGGGTCATCGAGCAATCGCAGTACTGAGCGTAATGAATATGTGTGGCCAAACCAATTGGGGAAAAAAAAGCGAAAATATATTTTTAGAAAATGTTTTAACAATATTCGCCTTTTATATTCCGTTTTAATTATTGCGCGCCAAAAAGGGCTCCGAAAGCCCTGCCCACAGTGACGCATGAAAGAGTGACGCGGTCGTTTTAATCATGTCGTCACCATCACGGCATCGTTTTCTTCGAGGGTTTGCCAACGACACGAGTGACGAAGTGACTAAAACGAATGCGTCACTTTTCTAAGCGAGATTGTAGGCGAGGTTTGAGTCACTCCTTTTGCGTGCAATTAGATGAGGCTAGAAAATGTGATAATTCATAATTTAATACCTTAAAAGTATGATATTTTTATAAATTATTTTATTTGCTTTGTCCTCTAACAGCAATTGCCGTCAATACTGCGGTAGCAACGTGATTGTCAAATCAATAATTTAAAAGAATGAAAGCCGTTTCCAACTCCCTGTAACGCCTAATTAAAGCGCAGCTCTTGAGGAGGGGGAGGGGAAGGTACGGAGAGGAGGCTGTGCCCCTCCTTCTCTCTTGCCCGCCTCCCATTTAGGGGGAAATTTTCCGCTAAAATTAGCCGGGAAATTTTTCTGCTAAATTTAGCAGGGGAATTTTTCCGCTAAATTTAGCGGGGAAATTTTTTCGCTAAATTTAGCGGGGAAATTTTTCCGCTAAATTTAGCGCAGAAATGTTTCCGCTAGATTTAGCGAGGAAATATTTCCGCTAGATTTAGCGGGGAAATTTTTCCGCTAGGTCTAGCGGGGAACTTTTCCCGCTAGATTGAGCGGGGAAATTTTTCCGTTAGATTTAGCGGGGAAATTTTTCCGCTAGATTTAGCGGGGAAATTTTTCCGCTAGATTTAGCGGGGAAATATTTCCGCCAGATTTAGTGCGGAAATTTTTCCGCTAGATTTAGCAGGAAAATTTTTCCGCTAGACCTAGCGGAGAATTTTTCACGCTAAATTTAGCGGGGAAATTTACCCATAATTCACCGCGCAGTTACGCCGACGCCGACGCCGCTCAAGCCGGAAACGGGCGCCTAAGAGCTGCGCTCTAAAAAAAGTTAATTAACGGATTTTAGTTCATTAGCCAACATATCGTGACGATTGTTCTCTCCTATAATGTGCGCTCAGCCGGATAAACCTAAGACATAGACGGCCATCGTGTAACTCTCACCCCTTTTCTTTTTTTAAGAAATCTGCTTGAAGTCAAAATCAAACACCTCGTACAGAGAACTGGCGGTTTCTCGCCGAGTGCGGGAAACGAGCTTCCGCAATAGCCGAAGCGCCGCACTCTATGCTGCAGGCAGTTGTGTTTAAATTTAGAGGCCTCACGCCAAGTTGCACTTGGCGAACGACGTTTATAGTAACACAATGACGTCACCTGACGCCATGATGTCGCGTCGCACTGAGACGTCACGTAAAATTGTGGTGTTACGTGACAGCATAACGTCACTTGGCGTGATCACGTGGCACTGTGATGTCACGCGACACTAGCTTGCTGCTAAATTTGGCTGGAAGTTAACGGGAATTTAGCGGGGAAATTATGACGCCGCGTGACCCTGCGACTTTGCAGTGTCATATGACGCCACTGCGTCACGTGGCATTGTAACTCTCCAATAAATTAGCCGAAAGAATTTTCCGCTAAATTTAGCGAAACATTCACCAGCGCGCCACAATGGACAAAAAAAAAAAGACACAGCCAGGAATTTGTTGCGAAACCTCGCCAATAACTGTAATCACCAATAAGAATGCACACACGGGCCTACTCGCCAAGATTCGTGCGCACACGTGCATGTCAGTGTAACATACTTGCAGAAGTGAAGACATAGATATTGGCATGCGTACACGCGAAAGCACGCATACATACATTCGTATATTCAAACATGCATACAGGCGAACAGCCCTATCCCCACTCACATACATCTGTGCGCACACAGACACATGCGCACAGACACATACACATATACCGTATATGCACATGCACACATGGACGCACACGCCCGTGTACATACCAATACGCAGACACAAAAACTCACATATACACAATTTGATCTTCAGGTGCACGTACAAGCACTCATCCGTGGGCAGAAATAAAGAAATTCATCCACGCGCATGCACCCACGTCGCACTCTAGTTCGGACGAGAAATTCCCGGAAGCGCCTCTCCTGTGAGGTGGCTTTCCCTCTATTTAATTGTCGTTGCTAAGAAGCCTCGCTGGCCCCCATCGGATAGCCTCCCAAGTCAGGCGGTTGAACGAACCCCACAATCTTTGACGTGAAGTTGGCTACATCAGTTCATATGGGCTGTTTTTCCGAATTTCGTTGTTAGGTAACTCCAGGCGACTTCCTTTGGGAACCTTTGAATTGCTGACAGTCAGCCGACTGCAGAATATTTATTGTCCACGCGGATATTTCGTTTTCGACTGCAGCTGTTAATTTAGTTAACTTAATACAGAGCTTACAAAGAGAGTCCCCACAACGTATAGAAAGCAAATTATTTAAAACTGAAGACATATTCCTAACACGCATATTGTTGATGTTCATATACAAAAGGCGCCTCGGAGTCGATTGCCATGCCCCGCATGGTAAGAGGCAGCGGCTACCGCTTAACTACTCGAATGAGAGAATTAACGGCCGCGTACGACAAGATAGGAGTAACGCGGCGCGCAGAGGAAGATGAACCTCGTTAAATCACGCAAAAGTCACGATTACAAAAAAAAAATATATATATATTTTTGACTAGGGCCGAGATTAATTTTGTCCGACCTCACCTTTCCCTAACGCTACCTCATTCGGAACAGTCGTCTACGCAACTTAGAAAATTCGAATACAGTTCAGTAGAGATGACCAAAAACGTGATTTAAATCAAAGCAGTTGTGCCATGATGATTTAAGCCAAACCTTTCCAGCAAAGTTATCCGCAACTCTATAGTTTTATTTATTATTTTTCTATGATTTGATGCCGTCTTTGTATGTGCATTTGTTTGTTCTAAATAAAATGATCATCTGGGAATAAATATTTATATCAGAGTGAACAGGAGCAAAAAGCAGTGCTGTTTTGAGTAATCGTGGCGTTGATCTTTCTTCCTACCATCCACTTCATTCGTCGGTGATGTGAAGCAAATCCGGAGGCGAATGAGAAAACAAATTGCGTCTTTTTAACTAACTAAACAATCAAGCTGCTTTTGATCTAATTTGGTTGGCTAACATTTATAAAATGTTGTTAATTAAACGACTTTAACATTACAGTAATTCTTACTTTCGCATTATTATCGGTGATCTCACACATTCGTTTATTAATCCGCCATGTTTAAAAATACGTCTTGTAATAAAGAACCATTTTAGCTACAGCAATTCAAATCAAACAAACCATCGACTTATTTAAACTTGTTTTTTTAAAAAATCAAAATTTTTTAGGCGGCCGCGGGCCACGACAGAACAGATTGACAGGCACGCCATTGACAGGTTGCGCGTGACGAGAATTATCACGAGCACCGGCGCCACAAAAAAGCTGGGGGTAAGGAGGGGGGGGAGGCAATGGGGAGAGGGGGGAGGAGGAAAACCGCGCTGTTTGCGTGGTTCATGTTCAATCTAAAAACGAACGGGCGGACAGCAACTTTCACTTCATATGAAGGTACTGTGTCGCTTTACGCCGTTTGAAGTGTCCTGTTTGGACAGGCTTCAATCATGTTGCTGCTAGGCATCTAAGTTAGAATATAGTCGCTGTCATCTTAAGAAACGAAGGGCGTGACTTATTATCTTCGCGCAATTTTCAGCACGATTTGTTCCCCGGCCACCTTTCCATCTCTTGCGGTAATCTCGTTGGCAACGATGCGATAATACGATGTTCGGGACATACCCCGTCCATGTTTGTACTGGCCCTGTTCCGCGAGAAATTTAAAGGCGTTCGGAGCGAACTACTTTAAATATTTCCATAAAACCCCAGAATAACTCGCGGAAATCCCAGATTGCACGCGAGACGCAGGTAAATGTGGGGGTGTTTTAGTGTACGCACATGTTGACTCGAGAGCTTCATATTTCCTGAAATCAGTACGATCTACTCCCTCTTATCCTTGTCATTGAAACCTGTAGTTTAGAACACACACACAAAAGAGAACAAACGCAAAAAACGAGTTTGATAGTACCCGGGTTTCTTATCGTCCGGACTTCTTTGCGTTCTGAGACCACAAATTGTAAAACCAACATCAACTTGTTTATCCAGTCCCGGTCAATCCTTCACGTTCCGCGTACATCGGATTATCATAATGCAGCCGAACTACAGTGATGGCGCCACACATTTTTTTTAATGGTCTATTGGTGAACCTGCCCACGACGCCGAGCACGCACACAGTCGAGATTGGGAGCTAATTCGCCGAATTCTTTATAGAAGCGCGTTCCGAAGGCCTTCGGTGCCCCTCAAAACAGAGTTATTTATTTAGCTCTCAGTGTCTCACTCACTGAAAGCCTAAGAGACGCAAGGTGCGGCCTTATTATTTTCACTCTCCTCGCTTCAAAAATTGTTAACCAAAAAAAAAAAATCTGCGCTCGCAAAAAAAAAAAAAGAAAAATTGTTATGAGGGAAGTTTTTAGGCCCTCGTCCCCGGAAGGACGACACACCCGCCACGTGGGTTTCTAGAGAGATTTGGGATCGGAAACGAGCCTACGTGTCGCTGCTCTTTGTTTGCCCGGCCGGGAAATGACGGCAAGGCGGGCGATGAACGCCGCCGGCCTTGGCTCGCACACGTACAACACTGGGCCCCGCAGCCGACGGCGAATGAGAACGCGGTTATGTACATAGCCTTGGAGCTTATTGCGCCGAACATCACTTGGGCCGAGTTGATGCGCTCCTCGGATGGGCTTGTCCTCCATTAAGCCCTCTCTGTTTTCGACTGGCGGGCAGGACGGTACAACTGACGCGTTATGGTGGCTCACAAAATCCTATACCAAAGACGTTCTTCGTAGACAGACTCGGTCGTGTTCGCCAAAGCAGGCCTCACTGGCTTGATTGAACACACAGACATGTGCATTAAAGTACGCACAAACTCCAACGACGTTTTAGACGTATACACTCGCTTGTGAATGCATTGCAGGTATACCGGGTATTTTGGAAGAAAAAGGTTCCGTGCTTTTATCTCGGCCAACATTAACAGTGCGTCACTGAACTCTGACCGAACGTAGCACTAGTGGTGGGAACCAAATAACGAAGTTTCGCTACTTGCCGTTTTTGCTTGAAAATTTGAAAAGTTAGAAAGGATTTGTGAAAATTTGCGATGAAAACAATGGCGTTAAGAAGCCCGCGAATACATGGAGATGAGTAACATCCACCTCCTAAAATAAACCCAATTTTCTAAATTAAAAACAAATCACAGCATGCACCAGGATTACGCTATGATCATATTGTGCATATGCACTTGTTTCTTGGTTTTTGTTTTGTAAGCTTAAGTTTTGGAAACTCTTTTTTTCATTTCAAAGCAAGAACTCCCAAACTTAGAAACAAATAAAGCGACTTTGTACATAATTGTGCTGTCGATTTCTTTTTTAAAATGTTAAACAATATGATTAGCCATTTGCCAAAAAAGCGCAGTTGATGATAAAATATTAATTTTGTTTCTGGTTAACTCAAAGGTTTATAAAACCGTATAAATTCAAAAAATAGTTTTTTTTAGAAGCTTTATTATTACGTTTTAAACCAGGGATTTTCAAACGTTTTGCCCAAGGGGCCCCTTTAGCTATCTCTCGCAGTCTCAAGGTCGGGAGAAAAGAGTAAATATAAACGAAGAAAAATGAAATAGATAAACCTAGATATGCATCTTAGAGTTTGTATGAAAAAAAGAAACCTAAGCTGGATTAATACGTAGACTTTAATTTCAACACCTGTGGCCAGTAAACTCGCCATGCATAAGCGCATGGGAACTTTGTTGACACATCCCCGCAGCGCAAACGACGTCGAGAGGAGCATACGCAAGGCACTCCGAGAAGCCAAGACGGAGATATTGGTGAAGCCCGATGCCCCCACCCCTTGACAACCACCTACTCAATCGCTGGGCTAGCCGGCTATGAGCGTTCCAGAGATACGGTAAAAAGAAAACACTACGGAACAAAATCAAGCTAAACCATGCGACGGTGAAGGCCAACAGGTACACGAAGGAACTGGGACGCACAAGATGGAGAACTCACTGCGAGTCTTTCTACCAGCGCACCGGGCTTGGAAAGGCATGGCGAACTTACCGGGGCCTCGACGGAAGGAAGCGCAGGACAAGGAATGCGGCACAGAACCTTGCCCTTAAGCTAAACATAAGAGAGGAGGAGTTGGCAATCAAGGCCGGTGAACTTTTCTTTCCCCAGGACGGAGCACCGACGACCCCCAGAGCAACGGCAGAGGACTTGGACATGCCACAAGAAGCTGGGATGGAAGATCAGCTTGGCATGGGAGAACTCATAGACGCGCTCTTCACAACAAAGACCAACAGCGCCCCCGGCCCGGATGGGGTCACTTATCAAGCACTCAGAAATCTTCCGGAAAAAGCCAAGAAAAGGCTCTTGGACAAATACAATCAGGCCTGAGAATCGGGGAGGCTGCCGGAGGATTGGAAGCTGTCCTGGGTGACTCCGATACCCAAGCCCGGAAGGTTCCATTCTTAACAGCCCCTCCGGGGCCAGGGAAATCTCGAAAGGCCGGTGGTACAATCGCTGGCCTGAAGAGGTGGGCTTGGAGTAGGCCTTGAGAAGAGCTGCAAGCACTAAACAACTCCCAACCTCTTACAACGGAGGCATTAGCGGAAACGTCCCCCACAACACCACACCACACCGCAGTCAAACGCTCGGAATTCGCCAGAGACCCGCCAGACGTGGATTACGGATTACCAAATTTGCCAAAACAATGCAATTTGACCCGCTGTCGCCAAAAAAAAAGCTCATTTTTCTAACGAGGTCACTATGAACAAAATACAAAAGACAAAATCTTTTCGCAATTAGTGAGGTCATTTTGGGGTTTTAACGAAGTGCCCCCACTTTGATCCTCATTCCTGTGGATGACGAAGACCTCTGAGATCATCCCTACTGTTTTTCGTGATGTCAGAAAAATCTGCTCAACCCATCGGCATTGCCGTTAAATTTGCCTTTCCTTTTTCTTACGCTGAAGTCATAGTGATCAATTTTAACGTGATTTCTAGACGTGAAAATGCGGTCCTTATAGCGCCGATAAAACAATCCGCCTTTTTCATGCCCCGTCACATTGGTCCTAGCAATCTCCTGAGCTGTACCGCGAAACCCTGACACACTAGGGTCGCTCTTCTGTTCGACTGTCAAAGACACTCTGTCTACTCGTAGCAGAGGACCAAAGTTACGTGACGCCGGAGCTACGAGAGATCTTTCACTGATCCCGTCTTCCTCCGCCTTTTTTGCCGGCGCGTTGGGACGGCGTACGCTTTCTAGTGCTACGAGGTCAGGCTGTTCTACAACCTGGTCCCTCTCATCCCGGTTTTCTGCCTCCAACTCTGGGAGTGCTTGCTCCCCGTCAGCTGCCTCTGGCTCTGGATCACTCGTCAACAAAGGGGCGACCTGACGCGATTTGGACCTCGTACACGACTGAACTAGCCCTTCTCCCAGTTGTTGACCCCTTTCGCGCAGCAGGAAATCTGACCGGTTAGAAAACAAATAAGGATACTCCAACGGGACTGTTTATTTATTATTATTGTTGCTCCCCAACCAGAGAGACTTCTCTCAAATGTTCACCTTCAAGTCCAACGGGACTGTTTGCGAGACAGCCGCCTCTGTCACTAGCTCTCCGAACGGGACAGTTATCCTTACTGTCGCCATAGGCAGACAGACACTGTGTTTTTCGAGCAGCTGCTTGATCCAAACTACCTTTCCAGTAAAATCGGAGGTCGTTACATACGACGGATGAACAACGTCCATCGTCGCTGCACTGTCCCGAAGCACCCTGCACGGCTTTCCGTTTACCTGGAGCTCGTGAAGATAGGGACGAAGAAGCTTCAGGTCCTTGTCACTACCGTTCACGTACGAGAACACAACCCGCGGTTTCTTACATCTGGCCGCTGTGTGTCCCGGCTCCTGACAGTTGTAGCACAGGAACGGCTTCCTTGCCTCGAACTGCCCTGTTGGGCTTTTCCGCGCCTCGTCTCCGTTCGAGTGTTCTGCGCTCTTTTCTGGGACCTTTTGTCCTGCTTCGGGCTTCTCGGGCCCGTTTTCTCGCGAGCCGTTTCCCTGTCGGAAGGTCTTGCGCTGATCGCTCCGGCCGGGTTCGCTTTCCTCTCCACTCAGCTTTCTACGCGTTGCGTACTCTTCGGCTAGCTCAGCGGCCCTTTCGACAGAGTCGACTCCCACCCTATCCTGCACCCAGAGCTTGACTGACTGCGGAATGCTACGAAAGAACTGTTCGAGGCACACACACTCGACTACCTTGTCTCGGCTTTCGTACACTTCCTCGCTCTTCAACCATTCTATCAAGTTGGTTTTAAGCCCGTACGCGAATTCCGAGTAGCCCTCGCTGCTCTCTTTGGATGCGTTTCTAAACCTTTGACGGAACGCCTCGGCAGAAAGGCGTTACCGCTTCAAAAGGCTGAACTTCACCTTGTCGTAGTCGACCGCGTCTCCAGCACTAAGGCGCGCGACAACCTCTGCAGCCTCACAGGGCAACAAAGTCAAAAGCCGTTGCGGCCACGTTTCTGGGGCGAAGCTCAACTTCTCACATGTACTCTCAAAGTTAACTAAGAACAGGCCCACGTCTTCCCCAACTTTAAACGGCTGCAGGAGCTTCTTCATTTGATACGACTCGGTCTCACTTGCTCGTACCGGAGCCCCAACTCTACTGTTCTGCGAGTTTAATCGCTGTTGTTCAATTTCTAGCTCTAGCCTTTTCAGCGCTCGCTCCTCTGTCGCAGCAGTCTGCGCTCGTTCCTCTCTCGCTGCAATCTGCGCTCGTTCCTCTCTCGCTTCAGCCTGCTCTCGTTCTCGTTCCTCTCTCGCTGCAGCCTGCTCTCGTTCTCGTTCCTCTCTCGCTGCAGCCTGCTCTCGTTCTCGTTCCTCTCTTGCTGCAGCCTGCGCTTGTTCCTCTCTCGCTGCAGCCTGCTCCTGCTCTCGTTCTCGTTCCTCTCTCGCAGCAGCCTGCTCTCGTTCTCGTTCCTCTCTCGCTGCAGCCTGCTCTCGTTCTCGTTCCTCTCTCGCTGCAGCCTCGCTCTTAGCGTTCTGAAGCAGTTCCCACGCAATTTTAATTTCCTCTGCTTCCGCGCTCTCTGAAATCGCTTTACTGATCTCAGATTTCTTCATCTTTTGCTCCACCTCCACACCCAATTCTTCACATAAACAGAGTAAATCTGTTCTCAGTAACCTCATTAGATCCATGATCGCTGCTTTTTAGCTTTGGCTTTGCTATAAAACTTGTCGCGAGGTTGTACACAAACCTAGCGCACGAGTCAAACACTAAGGATTCCCAGCAGTTCAAAATTAATTACCCATAATCTGAAGCCTGGCGAATCTCAAAGCAAAGTCCAAACGCTCACCCACAGATGTAGCACGATGTCGCATGGTCCGATCCCAACCGCTGCCAACCAGCTGTTCGAGGCGGGGTTTAAGCCGCACGTCCGGAGGCTTTCTGGCTCGTGACGACGACCATTCCCCGAAGTGGAGAACCCAGGGGTCCAGTGGAGGTGGGAGAATTGGTAACGTAACGAACGGTTTAATTACATGGTTGCGATACAGTCGTCAAATCCGAGAGAACAACCGGAGCAGCCTCACGCTCGCCTTATATAGGGTCCGTTTCTTCCTCACCCTCCGCCAGGGCAGCAGGTGCGACGTAGCAAACCGCCGCCAAGTGCGTTGCAGCAAAGACCGCCGCGTCGTAGCCAGAAGTGCGTCGTAGCCATGGTTCTCCGTAGTTAGGCCCTGCCTCTCTCCCTTTCAAGTGCGATGTAGCCAAAGTTCTCCGCAGTTAGGTCATGCCTCTCCCCTTCAGGAGCGCACGAACCCACACGCACGCACACACGTCCCGTTGACGTCACGGACGCGTTGAGACTCGTTTCGGGCAGGCCCCGACAGGCGGGCGACTGTCCTGAACAGATCGTGACTCGTTTCCGCAGCGTTGAAACTCGGAAGAAGGTCGCCGAAGGTTCCATTCTTAACAATACATAGACTTTAATTTCAACACCTGTTGCCAGTAAACTCGCCATGCATAAGCGCATGGGAACTTTGTTGACACATCCCCGCAGCGCAAAAGACGTCGAGAGGAGCATACTCAAGGCACTCCGAGAAGCCAAGACGGAGATATTGGTGAAGCCCGATGCCCCCACCCCTTGACAACCACCTACTCAATCGCTGGGCTAGCCGGCTATGAGCGTTCCAGAGATACGGTAAAAAGAAAACACTACGGAACAAAATCAAGCTAAACCATGCGACGGCGAAGGCCAACAGGCACACCAAGGAACTGGGACGCACAAGATGGAGAACTCACTGCGAGTCTTTCAACCAGCGCACCGGGCTTGGAAAGACATGGCGAACTTACCGGGGCCTCGACGGAAGGAAGCGAGGACAAGAAATGCGGCACAGAAACTTGCCCTTAAGCTAAACATAAGCGAGGAGGAGTTGGCAATCAAGGCCGGTGAACTTTTCTTTCCCCAGGACGGAGCACCGACGACCCCCAGAGCAACGGCAGAGGACTTGGACATGCCGCTAGAAGCTGGGATGGAAGATCAGCTTGGCATGGGCAGAACTCATAGACGCGCTCTTCACAACGAAGACCAACAGCGCCCCCGGCCCGGACGGGGTCACTTATCAAGCACTCAGAAATCTTCCGGAAGAAGCCAAGAAAAGGCTCTTGGACAAATACAATCAGGCCTGAGAATCGGGGAGGCTGCCGGAGGATTGGAAGCTGTCCTGGGTGACTCCGATACCCAAGCCCGGCAAGCCACTCGATCGAATTGAAAATCTCCGGCCGGTTTCCCTGACATCTAACGTCGGAAAGACGATGGAGAAGATTGTACTCAGGAGGATTCAGTGGTACTTGGAGAAGCGCGAGTGCCTAGATCCCAGACAGACGGGCTTCCGGGAGGCAATGGGTACCCATGACTGCCTCAAACTTTTCTACGAAGAGGTTATGGCCGACAAGAATAAGCAAGATCCGCGACTTGTCGTTGCTCTCGACATCCGAAAAGCTTTTGACGCTGACCCTCATTGGGCTGTCGCTAGAGGAGCCAAGGCATGTGGCATTCGAGGCAAGGCACTGAATTTCATAGAGGACTTCCTACGCAATAGAAACTTCCAGGTGAAAATAGGAGACACCAAAGGTCCCCAGACGCCGAACTGCAGAGGAGTACCGCAGGAGGCGGTGATATCGCCGGTCCTCTTCAACATGGTGATGGCAGGTCTTCCGACCCGACTTCGTACGATTGAAGGACTAGGTTTCACCGCGGCGGATCCTTAGCTGAGCAGGAATGGACGATGCAACGCGGCATAGAACAAAACCTGGAGTATCTCAAGGAGTTCGGAATGGAAGCGTCCCCTCAGAAGACGCAATACATGGTAGTAGCCAGGCCCCGAGACCATCGGAAAGGAATCGCCAACTCGATACGACTCGAGATAAGCGGGCAAGAGATTGGCAGAAAACAACAGATCAAAATCCTCGGAGTCACCTTCGACGAAACGGCGAGAAGTACGAAATGGCTCCCAGAGATAGAGAATAACTGTGTTCAGGACTTGAAGCTCATTAGAAAAACAACCAACAAGTCATGTGGCGCCGACGAGAAGGCTCTTCGCATCCTGGCGGAAGCCCTGCTCACGTCGAGAGCTCTATATAGCTGCAACTGGCTAAATCTCACCCGCGGGCAGTGGAAGAAGCTAGAAAGATTGAATCACCGATCCATGAGGGTGATCACTTTCCCAACTTCACGCCACTCGAAGAGCTGAGGCAACAAGCTCAGATGAGCCGTATTGAGGACAGAGCCGACGCACAGAACATCGCTCAATTTCAACGACTGGAGCGGACAAGGCAAGGTCGTGAACTTCTAGAGGATTTGGGGTACGACATAGGGAACAAGCCCCCACTTGAAGAGCACCTTCCACCGTGGCAAGATGAGGCAGTCACAGACCAACGGCCACTCCCTAAAGCCCTAAACGAAGGTAAGAGGACAGGGGCTGCTAGACTACATGCAGCGTGGTGCGAGGAACTTGGAAGGGACGACGAGATACGCTATACCGACGCAGCAAGGACCTAGAGAGCCTTAGCAGCAGCATGGCACGACCCAAGAAGGAACAGGGGGTGGACCGAAGCGCTACCGGAGGGCACATCTGTCAAAGAAGCCGAGCTCAGGGCGATTCTTGCGGCTGATCGAAGACATCCTGAGCATCTCAGTAACGACATGTAAAGCCAGAATTTTTACGGATTCTCAGGAGGCGATCATCGCGACCAGATGCAGCAGGGCCAAAGGCAGCACGACTAAAAAGATAAAAAAAAGATGGCGACGTAGCTTCGAGAAAGGGGCACCGAGTTGTACATAACGTGGCTTCCTGAACACAGTGGAATAGCCGGGAACGAGACGGCACACAGGGCCGCAGTGGAGGCAGCACATTATAGCTCCACGCTTGGCCCGACCTCTCCATCGGGCAGGCACGAGACGGTAGATCTGGAGGAGCAGGCCGAACTCGCCAGGCAGGCGAGGAAGGCCTACCTCAGGGGTCTCCTACCGCCACAATAAGACGAGATACCAGCAGGCTACAGCCGATGGGCTGCCGTCCGGGTCCGTCGTATCAGGACCAAGACGACGTGCACTCCAGCGAAACTGGCGAGCTTTGGCTTGCTGGAACCAGAAAAAGCTAAGTGCAAGACCTGCACAGGGAACAACATGGCGACACTTCAACAACTTCTTTGGAACTGCAAACGTCTAGATAGACACAGACAAGAAGCCCTCGAAGTCCTCCGTGAGGAAGACCGACCGAGGACGCTAGACGAATGGGCTCGACCCAGAGGCTCGCCACAACACCGCAAAGCGCTCCTCGACTCCCTGATGGATTACATCAGAAAATCGGGGACACATAACCTCATATAACCTCACCGTATTAATCTTCATAACCCCCCCCCCCCCCTCAACCCAAATAACCCTACCCCTCCTGCTTAAGACCTACTCGGAGAAGGCAGGCGATCCTCCTCTCCATATTAACGACATGTTTCACTCACTCACCCCCCCCCCCCCCCACACACTCTGGTGAAGAATGAAGAGCAGCGGAGCTGTACAATGTGCCGCCATCTATGAGCGACGGCAGCAACCAGACAACCGCCATGCCGGTTGTCTGGTTGCCACCGTCGTTTATAGATGGCGGAAGCTGTCCCGAGGGTTGTGTCCAAATTTATTTGTCTACGGACACGAAACTGGGGAAACTAGCTCTTAACAGCTCGGCTGTGAAAACGAACGAAAATGATCAAACTAAAGCTAGCGTTCAGTATGCAATATTCGTGACAGAGGACACTAAGCGCCATGCACAGTCCCGAACAAAAGAAACGCCAATGACGAAGCGAAAGCCACTCGTGCTCGTCGCGCCTCTCAACGGTCGTCAGTGGAAGCTCTCGCGGAGCCCGTGGTACGCTTCGAGAGTAGTGGCCGTGACAAGTGGCCTTGTTTCAGTTTACCGCCACATGTCGTACTAATCGCCTAGCCTTCGTCAGGTTGACAGTGCAGCAAAGGCATTTCAAATGCCTCGTGATGACACACAAGGATATTTTATCAGTCGCACACTTCTGTGCAATTCGTGATATAACGGTAATATCGATATAAGGCTGGTTTATTTTATGTGCCATCACTCATGATCCGAACCGGAGTTTGTAGACCCATGCCGTAAACCAACTTATCCCCCCTTCCCCCCTAAAAATAAAAAAGGGTTTGAAAGTAGCATTGGCAATATCGTATACCTAAAAAGTCCCGCCTCACAAAAAAAAAAAAAAAAGAATTTTCCGGCGAAAACAAAAAGTGTTTGGTTGAGTGCTAGCCGAAAATAAACATTTACTAAAAAAGGTATGCGGAACAATTATGCTTTTTACTTGAGCCTAAGCAAGGAGGTCACCCTGAAACGTCTTAAAATTTCGAGAAACAGATTTTGAAAGCCTTGCGCCAGCAGCCGCACATTCCAGACTTGAGATGGGAGAAGCGTCTTCAACTCCAGACGCCCATTGCCACGGTATTGACTATCTTCACGCTGTCTAAAATGTACACACAACCCAGTTGGGGACTCGCGCGCTGCCAGACCGTTCTAATTCCTTCGTCCACTGTTCTGTCTTCTCTGAACGCAGTACGGAAACGACACGTTCAACAAGGGCGTGCTGATGAACGCGGGCGTGCGCGAAGCCCTCCGAGACGCGGACTTCCAGTGCTTCGTCTTCCACGACGTGGACCTCATCCCGGAGGACGACCGCAACATGTACTCCTGCCCGCCCAGCCCCAGGCACATGTCCGTCGCCATTGACAAGTTCAACTACACGTGAGTGACACCCTCTAAAATGAACAAAACAAAGCTTATAAAAAAATAACGAGAGCTTGTCGGCCATTGCACTGGAAGTTCTTGGAACCAAGTTTCAGTTTAAACAACTGGCGCTGTTCTATACAACAATAGACAGATCTCACCAAGCGTTCCACGCATGTGTGAAGCCGCCTTAGCTTTAGTCGACAGGAGACAGGCGAGATTGTTCGAGTCAGTTCGTGCCGCCTCACACTCTGGTCGCGCAGTCCCGCAGCAAATGTTCTCGCACGTGCAGAAAAACTAAAGTTCTCCTAATGCATAGCGGCAGCGGTGCCGTAGCGAAATTGGCTAATAAAATTCCGTCTAAAAGTCCACCCTCAAATTTGGCTATTTCTACGCTCTAAGAAAGGTAGAGCGCCTGTATTCGCGTAAAGCAGTCGGGGCAACCCATATGCGGCAATCTACGGAAGGAACTCGGTTAATTGCGAGAAATAAAATTATATTTAGACCTAAAAAAAAAAACACCTCACGCGGTGGTACTGAAGATAGTATTGTTTTCTTAGGTCTAAACATATATCCAGGCACGTTGTCTGCCACATTCTATCCCTATATTGCAGCGATTCGCACTGCCAACTTCTTTGCGACAATGTATAGACGCTTCAAATGTCTTACAGTGTACCTGATGTAAATTAGGTAGATATTGCCAGATTAAATGGTGACGCCCTCCGTCATCGACGGCTTATTTACGGAAACATCACACGAATACGTGGCTTGCAAGTGCAGCCATTGCTGGGCATACTGATTGTTATTAGGTATATACTTACTGATTTCTTCGAACTACAACTTTTGCGGTCGAAGCTAACACGGCGAAAAGAACGCTCGCGCGGCGCATAAAACACTGGCATGGTCCCGAATGACGTCACTTGCAAGCCATATATATAAGAGCTAAAGAAATATTTTGGGAAGCCTCACAGCGACCATCCGTCGACGCTTCGCTGTTATCTGCGCTTCAGAAATAAGTCTCTTAGCTAAGTTGAAAGCTGTCGTCGTGAAATGTGTAGGTCACTATTACGAGGCTGCATCGGAAAGTAAGCTCTTCCTCGTTTCTCCGGGGAGCTTCCGCTACCTTTGTGCTCTGTTGAAACCGAAGACAAAAGCATGTCTAGAACGAGACCTCCGCTCAGAAGCTCGACTGGGCAACCAATTTACGATTTCATTGTCTCAGCGCAGGAGGTTGCTTATTATGTTCACGCACCTTTCTTCGTGATAGGTTCTACGGCGATCGAATCGACTAATGCTGAAATCGTATTGGTTCTTGAGCACCAATAAGATGCTAGACACTATTCTCGCCCTGCATCAATTTAACTACAAAGTTTTTTTTTTGTTTTTTTTTCCTTAAGCAAGTTTGTGGATAGAGTTTATACAGAAATTCCACGCTCACAACTCTCGTCGACTTGAGGTGTGCAGCGTCAAAATGTGCATCGCGTATCTATATAAAACAATTTACACTTCCGACCACATTTTTATCTCTTCGGTCTATTTATTATTTGCTAGATTTTGCTTTATTATTATGATTTATTACTAAATTGGTTTCATTCGTTTGTAGCAGGACGCAGCTAGAGGCCATCCGGCACGCTTCCACTTCGTTTCACCTTCAGTCAAGACGCAGCCGACGCTACCAGCCGATGGGCGACCAATCAAACAGCGTCAAAAGTGTAACGTCATGGTGTCCGCCAAGTGTCGTACGTGCTCGCTCATCGTCCGACCCAATCACGTACACGAGAGACCCACTGACTCGCGCTTTTTACGCCGATTGATTGCTTCCATGAACTCGTAGCGTCAACTAAGGCTGGACTTAAGGTGATAGGATGTATCATACGGCGTTCAGGTTCGTCTGCTACTTGCGCAGCTCGCACCTTTGTTTGCGGGACTGGGACGCCTGGTACCCAGGGCCCAGTCCCCCTCTTCCCCCCTCCCCTCCATTACTACGCCACCGAGCAGGACGCGGCGCGTTGCCTCTAGATCAGGTAAGATTATAAAGAACGTAGACGATTTGGTGACTTGGTTCATTATTAAAAGTACAAACGGCGCAACGACACGAAGAGAGTAAAAGAAGACTGACAAACGAAGGCCTTGACTCACAACTAAACTTCATTGGTGCTTACATTGAGTAGGAATATTGCGTGTGTCACAATCGTACGAGTCAGGAAAACAAAACATACAGAAGATAGTAGTCACGCGCTCTTAAAGTCACTCGCTGGCCTTATCCCAACCTAGAAATCGACACTCCCTGGTTGACATTAATAGTGAGGGGGCCCCTGGGCACACTTTGGTAGTAATTCAATTACAGTAATTGAATTAATGTAATTTATTTACTTTCTTTGTAACTCGTAATTGTAATAATTTACTCTCGGCTAAAAGGAATTGTAATTGTCATTTAATTACTTTCTAGCGTCAGCGATTGCAAAATTTCAGGCAGAATTAAAATTACTTTTGCGAGACTTTGCGGCGCTGACGGCATCTCTCTGAAAGCCTCAGCGCTCGTACACGCGGCCCTAGCTCTCGGTGAAACACTCGCACACATGGACACGTACTCTCTCACACACACAACAAAAACAGCAAACAGCGTTGAATTGTTTGTTGTTTTGCTGCTCACACTGCTGGCTGAGAGAGAATCCTCTTTGGAGCCTACCTCAACGGTGCCGTGTGGCGCCGTCTGCGGTGCGAGCAGAAAACAATAGTGTAGTAGACATGCCAAAATATTGAAAGAAGCAAAATTGAGCTTCAGCTTTCAGCATTGGTTGGGGATTTCATTTGTTTATGAAGATTTGTTTCGCCAGTCTTTACGTCTCTTTTTAGTACTATCGTATTTTTGTTTCTTTGTAATATTTTAAAGTTCATTTCGTGTTGGGTTTATTTCAGATATTATTTGCTTAAGCATTTTCGAGACTGACATCATATCCGTGGATATTGTCTCCATTGATTTGGGGGCGCCGAGTCGTTTCTTACATATTTCTAAACCATTATAATTTCAACTCAATGTAAATAATTTACAATAGCATAAAACGATTGCATGTTTATGTGGTCGTATTAGCGCTTGAGGATTGTACTTTTTTATTTACACAATTAAAATATTCAGATATGACTAATTGTCGCATTTTTATTTGCCTGCCTGACAGAAGTATGTCAACCCAATTTTACTTTAGCGATCTGGCGTCTTCGAATAAAAGAACTAATTTATTGTTAGTTATTGAAAACATAAGAACGTAGGACTCTTTACCTCAAACTGTCAAGTTATGTCATTAATTTAACAAAATTCACAAAAAGTAAAGTGTGAAACATGACATTTATACCGCGACGCTTAAGCCTCCCTAAACAATGGGGAAAGGAATGAAGAAATGCGTTGCATCCTAAACAACTAGTTTAGAGTTATATGAACCAGGTGGCGTCGCTCCCAGAAATAAGTAATTGCAAAGTAATTGTATTACTTTTTAGAAGTAATTTGTAACTGTAATGAATTACTTTTCACGTAGTAGCAATTGGAATTGTAGTTAAACGACTTTTGGAGCGAAGTACTTGTAATTGTAATTAAACTACATTTTGGAAGTAATTACGCAGTATGCCTCCAGGATGATCTGGACAGTAACAGTGAAGAGTTTGCCGATCTCGCGTGCTTCTACAACGTTGCAAGTTAGTTTGTCCTTATATTTACTAACGATTCTAAAACTTTTCCAAAGGCCGGGGTGCATCCACAATCCCATCAATAAATTCCAGGGTGTCTCAACACTGCCCTAGAAACATTTTACCGATGCTCATTCAAACATCGCCCCGTCAGTCCCTACGCAGGCTTCTGCCGCAGGACATGGGGATAGAGTACACGACCCTCACTACGCAAGTCACAAAGCGGTTTTAACGTGTTTTTTATGCAATCGTTGTTTTGTTCTGTTTTTAGGAGTTAACTATTTCGATGCAGCTTAGACAGTTTCTCCGGAGCCGAGAAATCCACGTCATCACCAACCGGACGTTATGACACGTGTATTATGTACACTCAATGTCAGCGCTGTTATTTGTCAGTCTTATTTCACTCGTTCCGTGTCGTTGCGATCGTGGTACTTTTTTTAATATTTTGATTTTGGTTCGTGATACCTACGGGAATATTAAGCAACTACGCGCGCATGTCCTCAAATAATGGGGTTCTCATAAAAATGAGAAGCGCACAAGAAATAGGCGCATGCGTTAAGCCGCGAAAAAAATATATCAATTAAAAAGTAGGCTTTTGAGGATCATCATATACACTCCCAAATATATCTTATTTCGTGATATTTGTCATAGATAACAAATGTCATTAAGAAAATACTTATGTACTTACCAAAAACTGAGATACGCGAGGAAAAAAAAACTGAAGCATTCAGGGCTGGCCATGCTAATGAGCCATAACGTTTTCAGGCCAAAAATATAAGGTAAACGTTCGTGTGTTTTTTTAGCTGTAAATGGCTTTTCTAAATTTCTCCCGCGAGCAGTCCAAACTTTCCCAGACATTTATAAAGTTTAGAACGGCTCGAGTTCACTAAAATAAGTGGTTCCCGCAAACTTGTTGAAAGTTAAAATTGATTTAAAAAAATAAAAATAAAAAAAGAGTGTAGGAATTTGAGTCGTTTCTAAGTACACTCGAGAAGTAGGCGGACTCTTACGAACATACCTGAAAAAAAAAACGTTTTAGGAATCTACGCTTACTATATTTTATCACGACGCGAACTAGGCTCTATTTGTCCTTAAGGCTAAGTTAACCTTCCCCGAAAGTAAAAAAGGAAAGTAAAATCAGCGAAGTCGGTATTGCCTTTCTCTTTTTCTTTCAGATGAGTCTTTCTTTTACTTCAGTCACTTTATAAAAAAAACTTTCAGGGAAGGCTTTTTCTTTTTTCGTGTGCGACGTGCCGTGTATGGCGTTCGTGTCGCACAAATGAACTTGGTTGCCAGGAACACTGATCAACCCAATCTTCTCCTGTTAAAAAAAAAACCACAAAAAACAAGTTATCCACGATTACGGGCGCCTTTTTCCGTCTCACTGTGGTTTCTTTGTATCTTTTCATATGAGAAAAGAGACGCGCTTGTCAGGCTTGGCAGAGCTCCGAGTTCTTTGTCACAAAGTAAAAACGACCTGTTTAATTGAGGGCGATCGCCCCAGCAATCCCCTAATCGAAACATGTAAGGTTGCTGATTTTTTTATGCATACTGGTGGTGGGGGAGGGCGGATGGGTTCGAACCAGCTGAGTAACTAGATGCGCAACAGGCCTTCATGTGAAAGTTCAAGTAAACGAATAGCACTGCGCAAGGACCCTTTTGTTGCGCACTTCGCAAAAATAAAGAAACAAAAAGTGTTGGTGTTTTTTTGTAATAAAATAAATCAGGTTATCCGCTTTAATTTTTTTCTCAATAAGTTTTTATTCGATCTGTTTATTCATGAACCTGGAACTCCAAGACAATTCTTCAGAAAAAGTAATAGATTCTAAGTTTAATTCCATGTACAAGCACAACTCCAAACACATTTAATAATGGCTATAAAAGATCAACCTGCGTTTTTTTCAAGTAGGACCACCTTATTTGTCTTGTTCTATAACGTGTGCTGTATACAGGCCAGCCAGTTCACATATACCTATATTATGTGATGAATTGAACAAATTCCTTCAACAATTCAATAACAACAAATACCTAGTTTTGGCAGGAGACTTCAGTATTGATATTATCAATTAGAGCAAACAGGGGATACCGAATTATCTTGATATTCTCGCTTCTTTTGGTCTAAAAAAATGTCATTCAAAATTATGCGAGGAAGGAATATTATAATGATAAAATGACAAAATCCTGTATAGACCACATAGTTATAAAAATTGGTAATTTAAAACACTGTCTGGAGTCATTAAGCAAAATGTAGCTGACCATTACGCTACTGTACTCTATATATTAGGTGAAATAACTGTTGCAAGTTTAGATCCAAAAAAAGGGTACAAAGTTATTCTAGATACTAAACAAATCGATAACTTAATACAATCGTTCGACTGGAATTCTTTATGTGAGTTAGATCACAATGTAGCTTAAGATAAACTAGTGGACACGTTTGAGTATATTTATTTCAGACGTACCAGAAAAATAAAGTTGCAGAAACGAAAACATGAGAATGTTTGGATAAACGAGGAAATATTAGAATTGTGTGATCAAAAGGAAAGGCTTTGGAGCAGGTGTTAGCACAATCCTAAGAACACACAACTAAGAAATGAATTTCTTCCAATGCGCAATAAAGTGACAGCTAAAAGACGTTTAGAAAAAGAGAAAGATTATTTAAATCAGTTAACCTTGTCGACAAGAAACACAAAAAAGACATGGAACCTAGTAAACTAAGTAACTGGTAAAAAGTCTAAAAATAGCGTGGATGATATAATTTAGAAAAATCTTCCTGGATTGGATTCTTATTCAACGCTATTAGAATTATTTAATAAGTGTTTCGCAGACTACGTAAGAAGTATAAAAGAATAACATTTCAATGATTGATATTAATCCTGTCACCTCGGATGACGGAAAGCGAACTTTTGAGGATTATAACTGCTATGCCAATAACTGAAACGCCTGGATTTTTTTAATATTAGAATGCGAGATATTCGGTATCACTTTGATAAATTAAAGCAAGTTTTAATGAAAATTATTAATGACACCTTTCATACCGGAAGAATTCCTAAGGGCTTGAAGATATTTATTATACGTCCACTGTATAAAAATGGCAAATAAGAGAAATTAGAGCTCCAGACCAATTTCCATTCTACCTGTATTTGATGATAAATTGAAAAGTTGGTGCCACTTACCATGACCAGTTTTTGTGATAAATTTATTCCATTTTCTAGCACGCAATATGGTTTTTGACAGCAAAAAAGTATTATTATACTTTAAGAAGCTTTTTCTGACTGTGTTAACAAAACGCTAGACAATAATCCGATAGCCCCAGCACTTCTTATAGATCTATCGAAGGCTTTTGAGACCATTGATCATTCTCTGTTACTTGAAAAGCTTTACAGTTTAGGTTTCAGGGGACAGTTTTTGAACTTTTTTAGAACCACTTTAAAGACAGACTTTAAATGGTTAAAATTAGGAATGATATAAGTACAGCTAAAGTCGAATGTGGTGCACAGCAAGGTAGCACTCTGGTACCAATCTTATTTAATGTTTACATAAATGATTTGGGTATTCTACCACTGCAACCTAAGTTATTTCAGTATGCTGACGGTACGGTGCTATTTTTACCCCATGAAAACTATGACCATGTTGTTTTAGACTTCCAAAGAGATATAGGTGCACTAATAGGTTCGTTTAAATCAAATGTCATTTCAGTGAATTTTGCCAAAACTAATTGTTTCCGAAATTCTCATAAATGTGTTGATATGTCACCTAGAATTTCGCCTCATTCGACACCGTGTAACAATTGTACTTGTAAACCTTTGCCATACGATAATTGTGTCAAATATCTAGGATTATACGTGGACGAATATTTATTATGGAATGAACATGTGGAACTTGTGACGAAATGACTACGTGCCGTTTCAGCTTGATTGTACAGTATAAGAAGCTTGTGCAGCGTAAAGATGACTACTGGTGTATAGGTCGTTATCTGAATCTTTTCTACGATATGGAATCACTTTACATGGGCACTGTTCTTCATACAAGACGAATGCAATAGACAGAATTTTAAAATATATGGCGAAAAAAATTACATACGGAACACCGTGCGGAACATTAAATTTGAAAGATAAATCAAGGAAGCTCCAAATTTTTTTTTTTCAGAAATTCGCATAGGTATGCTAGTTTATGAATTATTTCTGATTCTACGTTCAAGGTTCTAGCGGACAAGCCTAGGCACCTAAAACGTAAAGAAGGATTTAAAATCCCCAGAATTGACACACGGTGTGGAAAAATATATATAGCTCACTATATTCCCACCATATTTCATGAGCTCACTGATCCTTTAATTAAAAAAAATTCGATAAAAGTACTAAACAAATATTGGTGCATCTCATTAACTTCATAAACAGTGCTTTACTTTGATCCTTGTATACTTGTCTCATAATGATTTTTATCAGTTGCGTTCATTTCGTTTTGTGCTGAATTTCGGCTTTGTGTTGCATTAATGTTGGTATCGATGGCCACATTACTCTCGTTCGATTTTTTTTTTATCTTGCTGCATTGATATGTATTTCGCTGGATTGACTTGTCCTAAGCACAAGCAGGATACGGATTTTGTAGGCCAGCATTCTTTATATGTACTTGTAAAGTGAAAAAGAATTATTATTATTATTATTATTATTATTATTATTATTATTATTATTATTATTATTATTATTATTATTATTATTATTATTATTATTATTAATACTTAATAGTAATAATACGACACTCAAGTGGTTATATTTGAAATGTTGGTTAAAAATCTATTATTATTATTTTTTTTGGCTGCCACGCCCAATTTCAATTTTACCTTGCATAATACAAATATCGGAAAAACATAATCTCGAAACTATGACGGCATTCCTTGATAGGTTTGACATTATTTCGCCTAGACAATATGGCTTTGTTAGTGGGCGTGGGACCCAGCCGCTGTAAGAGAACTTCACAGATGGATTGCATCTCGCTTTCGAAAAGAATCAAGTCGCCTGCGCACTCTTTATTGATGTTTCCAGGGCATTTGATACTGCAAGTCATAGCATTCTGTTGAAAAAAAAATATTCAACCTTGGATTCAGCGGTCCTTTCTTTTCTTTACTACAAATTTTTTTAACTGGTCGGACACAAGTAGTTTCTATAGCCAGTAAGCGAAGCTCCAAAATTGACTTAAAAGCCGGGGTTCCCCAAGGATCTGTTTTATCGCCTCTCCTTTTCAACATCTTTGTTAATGACATGTCCAAAGCAATCTCCGCTTGTAGCCTTTTCCAATACGCGGATGACACGTACGGTTTTGCTCTCGGACCACCTTAATCCGGCTACTGCAAACACTTCGCTGCAAAACGACACTTACTGCATTGACTCCCCTGTCTGCTTGGGTTCGTTAGTGGCCGGGGTACCCAACCACTTCTGGAAGATTTTTCTGATGAACTGCATCTTGCTTTTGAAAGGCATCAAGTCACGTGCGCACTTTTTATTGATGTGGCGAAGGCATTTGACACGGTCAGCCACAGCATTCTACTTAAAAAATTGCATAAAATTGGATTTCGCGGCCCATTCTTTTCTCTACTTCAGAACTTTTTGAGCGGCCACACACAAGTAGTTTCTATAAACAATAGACGAAGCTCCAAAGTAAATTTAAAAGCTGGAGTCCCCCAGGGATCTATTTTGTCACCTCTTCTTTTCGACGTGTTTGTCAACGATATGTCCAACGCTGTCTCCACATGTAGACTATTCCAATACGTGGACGACACGGTGTTGCTCTCGATCCATCTTGATTATGATCCAGCAATGACGCTACTTCAAAAAGACAGTTGCTGCTTACTTGACTGGGTTAAAAGAAATTGTCTTGAGGTAATTATATCAAAAACTAAACTTATTTGCTTTCATAATCCCCTAAGAATTATAACATTTGTTCATCCACTTTACATGCATACGTCTGACTGTGCAGACAGCAACTGCTGCTCAGTGTCTTATGCAGATCAGGTTAAGTATTTAGGAATTGAGTTTGATAGTGCTTTGTCATGAAATTTTCACATATCTTATATCTGTAAAAAACTGAGAAAGGTGTCCTGCTTACTCTATAATACAAGATCATTAATTCCTACATCAACCAAAAAGATGATAGCTCTAGCGTTAGCGTGCAGTGTTTTAAGGTATGGCATAACGACTTTTGGGCATGGGTCTGTGATATGGTGCAAAAAAATTGATTCAATCTTGAAAGGAATGTTTAAGAGTATTGTCTACTGTTCATCGTCACAAACCGAAGAAGAAAAGATAGCAACTTTAGGTTTGCCACTATTCCATGCTTTATTCATTCAGACTGTTGTATTGAAATATTTTTGGAACGATGACTATAAAGAGCCTCATATAGTGTCTAGATCACTTCGTCGGACCGAACGCTATAAAGTGCCTTTTATCACCACGAACTATGGAAAACCTGTTCGCAATTTTTATGTGCCTTCAACCTTCAATGACCTCCAGAAACCATATATGGTGTGAACTCTCTAAAAAAACTAAAACAAGTGCTCCAAGATTTCAATTGAACAACACAACTATGCATGAGTGTGTGTGCGCGTGTATGGTTTTTATTTTTACATATTAATTTATTGCATCACAGTGTAGATATTGAACCTATGTATATGTTTTTTTTTTTCATTATATTTTATTTCATTCGAGAGTAGATACTGAATGGTGAGCTTGATACTGTTTGTGTGTGGGGATATTGTGACTATGACCTGTAGGGTGCTGTCCCACAAGCCTTTACTGGCTTTGACAGACCAGTGCCTCGATTTGAAGAAATATCTACACAAATAAATATATTATTATTATTATTATTATTATTATTATTATTATTATTATTATTATTATTATTATTATTATTATTAATTTCTCTAATCAGTCAACGTTCGAAACGCACTGAACCATAGAAATTATGACAACACCTGGGCGGTTTGCCGGTGTATTCTTCTTGCCGATAGAGAAAAAAAGGAGGGTTTCAGAAGTATTTAATTTGTAGGTCTCAGCTACACTGACGTACCGAAAGCAAAGGGTAGAGGTACACTTCAATTTACTATGTGCCTTTGTCTCAGAGGTGCACCACTTCGCATCTCTTTTCATTCTGAAAACGAATGTTTCTTATCTAATGATTGTTAAATCAAACCCCTATTCAAGTGTTTAAAGTACCGAATGGTTTAGACTCCGAATATCCATAAAGGATTAATAAAAAAATTTTTTTTCGAAATTACATTTTTGGGGAAATTATTGATTTAAATAAAGGTAGGAACTTTTAGACAATGTCTTTATTTCAATCATAGTCATTGTTTTCCCCACTCTGTTCCAAACGAATTCTAAAATATTTCTTCGACGATCCAAACTCAAATATATCTAAATTTACACGGCTAGGAAAGTACGTCTACATATTTGCTTTTCTGTATTGAAGCTCGCAATAGGATGATTCTCAAGTACAATAATCAATATAATAAATAAAGATGATGTTTGAACAGCACCGTTTTTACTATGATACCATAGTATCGATGACAGATGAGTCCGTGTATATCTTATATTCTGATACCGAAACTGTTCCAAACCAACAGGATGTAAGACCTTTTAGTTTAAAAGAAATTGATACTCCGATGGCTTTATTTTGTTTTATTATTATAGCCGTCAGGTACATGTTGCTAAAGTTATAAAATTTCAGGACTTTCCAAACAACATAATGTTATTCAGTCTCACCATTTTTCGTTCATTAGAATAAGATTGAAGTTTCTTGGTGGTTTTCTTTTTCTCGTTGAGCGAATGTAATCAAATGTACAAAAACACACAAATCGTGTACTTTTCTTAGTTGCAACACCAGCTGTCACGCTCACCATCCTTTTTGGAGACTGTAGGCGTTCCAGTCTATGAAGTCATGCCATTTCAAAATGCAGCCGCCAGCTGGCGACGTCGGCTTATCAAATTGTCAACGGAAGACCCGACGGACTAAGCTTCAAAACACCCCGTTCAATTTTTGCCCGTGAACTTCGAGGCTTGTCGTCGCAGAGGAGACTCTTAGAAGATTCCCATATACGTGTATGCTGTCAAGATCAGAAACGTTACATCGCGTTCTCGCAAAACGACGCCATCTGTCTGTGGAAAGCTGCCAGACGAACTTCCAGACCTTTAGAAGACCGTAATTTAAAAGCATCATATTTAGAGAACTGCAACACAACGTCTCTGACACAAGACGCCTACACTCACGTCGACACGCTCGAGCGCGTCACAAGTCAGGAGCACGCGTGGCAGCGTCTGCTGAAACCGGCTGTCAAGCACGTCAAGCTTGGGGAATGCCGAGGGCTACTTGTTACGATTCCAATGGAAAAGGAGTAACATACTTCACTGCGCCCCGGAACGCCGCATTTTGAGAGTTAGTGCAGCGTGGTTGTCTAGACTGAAACTTTATCGCTGCGTTCACTTTGTGAATTACAGTCAGAGGGAGCGTTTGCCACGCCATGAGCTTGCATCGCTCTCGAAGTTTACGATACATTACTAGACCTCTAAGTCAATTAAATCAGACGAGTTGCACGAATGTTTAATTGAGGTGAAGTTTGTCTTCCTTGGAGTATCCTGAAATGCGTTGCAGTTGTAGTGAGATATTTTCTAAAATGCGATACAGCTAGCTTGGGGCACTGAAAATATGGGAGCACGCACTATACTCCATTCCACCTTACGTTGGACCCCATGCCAAAGCTACGGAACGACAAAGCCAATCAAGCGCCGGTTTAGAAGTGGCGTTATCTTTCTCCTGAAGCGCGTATCTGCGTGTATCAGTGAGCGGGTTGCAATGGCGCTGTAATGGCGCCTCCAGAAATTCTGTGGCAGACTCACTGGAATGAACCATCCTCGTGACGAAAATAATCTCTGGGGAAGGGGACCAAGGGGACAAAGGACAAACACAAATCTTTAAACACAGCTAGGTGACTGATGCGTGACCAAAAACTCCGCCTGGTCCTGTATCGAAGCAGGGGCCTCTCCATTTCCAATGAAGCGCTTTACCAACTGAGCTAACCAGGAGTGAGACGTCAGTAGAACAAATGACCAGTCACCTAGCTGTGTTTGTTGCGAGATCGACGCTCCATAGATTCCATGTTTTTTCTGTAAGTGGGATAGGCACACATAGACACCTTTACGCATCAAGCAGAAGCAGACTTCGCAGAAGCCTTTCGATTGACTTCTGGTGGCACACTGAAAAACAGACACGTTTTGAGTCACTCGACAAATCGGGTAAGCGCTAACAGTCGAACCTTGATTTCAACCTAAACGCTCTAGCTTGCTGGAAAAGAGCTTCGCACGCTCCCGCGCGCGTTCGAACGCAAGCCAGGGTTTCATGTATCGGTTAATAAAAGTAGATAGAACAACTAAAATGAAAAGGGTTTTTTCTGCTTTTTTTATAGCTTTTGCTGCAAAACCGTGCATGCTTTTCACAAGAACTCGTACCGTGGCTGCCATGACATAGGGAAAATCTTATCAACACTACAGGTAGCTCTCGCAAAGCAATTGATAAACTACGTGCAACGGAATGAAGCTGTTTTAGAGCGCGGCTCTTAGGCGCCCGTTTCCGGCTTGAGCGGCGTCGCCGTCGGCGTAACCCTGACGTCACGGGGGACACGTGACAACACAAGGGTCATGTGACGGAGGGGAGGGAGGGGGGGCATACCTTCTCCTCAGTAACCTCCCCTCCTCCTCCTCAAGAGCTGCGCTCTAATTCGGCGTCACAGGAGGTTGTAAACGTCTTTCATTTTTATTTTCTTTGTCCGAAACCTCCACTGAAAGCATGCGGCATCGACGAATAAACGTCATTTTCTTAGCGCAACAAGAAGCGCTGTCAGGGGATGTTTTCTTTGGCGTTCACTACCATGGCATACCAGCTCGTCCATCATGATACCGGCGATCACCCTCCCCTCCCCCCCCCCCTCCCCCCCTCCTCCCCTCCCCTTGCATCCTGATCCCACGAAAGCTTCCGAGATGGCACTAACGTGCGAAGTCGAGAACTTCGAACTGTGCGAATTCGGACCTGGCGATGTTGGTCAAAATTATTCCAACTCGAACATCGGAAGGTTTGGAGCATCTCTAAAAACGGTGTAACCCTAAGAAGGAATTTAATGTTCCTCGCATTTCGTGAACAGTCTACATGTAAACGTTAGCAGGGTAAACCGGCTTAAAAATCACACCCCCTGATGGTGGTAACCTTGCCTCTGTTTCTCCCTCCAAGCATGCGTCTGGCAGAGAAAATGTACCCGAAAACAGAGACTCCCCATGTAACAAGACCTAAACTCTGGTTCTTGATATTGACAGAGGCTGTCTACGACGAAGCTACTACAAGTGGGCTCCTATAGTATTCAGTCTGATAGATTTCATTTTGCCAAATTTCCAAGATTGGCTCAATTTAGTTAACCTTTTTATGATATTCTACGCCAAACTACTCTCTTTCAATGGAATTCAAATGGCATTCCCTCAAAAATGTTAATCTTCAAACAACTTGTGCGAGAACACTCTTTCCCCCGCTAGCAATATCAGATGCTCGAATAGATGATATTTCAAAACTTCGACTTTCAGGATATTCGTCTAGTACATCAGAAAGGGCAAACGTATTAAGGCGGGTGTTAATAGTTGTCCGGGTTAACCTTGTCTTTAATGAGTATGAGGTCTCCCCACATGAAAGAAACGAATATGCATGCGTGATTGTAAGAAACAAATCAAAAACCTTGACACTCATCTCCGCATATATTACGCCTCAAGTACCATTGATGTTGGCGGTCTGGAAGTCCTTTTAGAAGCTACGCCCTCCCATCATATATTGTGTGACAATTTTAACGCTTACCATGAAATTCGATGGTGCAGGTATAGCGACAAGCGAGGTTCTGCACTAATCAGTATCAGTGAAAATTTGATCCATGCCTTTTAAACAACGGCAGCGCAACTTTTCACAGGGGATACAGTAGCAGAGCACTATACTTAACTTTCGTGTTAGCGGAGCAGTACCATAACGTTCGCTGGACTACCGACCTTGAAGGTAGAGGAAGTGACCACATGCTACTCCTAATATTTTTAATAGATTTATTCAGCGCAAAAAGATTCATACTTTGACTGCCACAAACTGGGAAACTTGTACTTAACTTGTGAGAGTCGATTACCGCTAACACGTTGGATAAAGAACTCGGACCTACAATAACTGAATGTTAAAAAAAAAATCTACATTTCAAACAACAATGCCAATCAACAAGTGATATAGTTTCAGAGTACGAGACACCACTAGCTATTAGCCGAAGAGCAGAAAAAACAAAGACTCTTGAAGATTCGACGAGCTGAAAGAAGAGCGCAAAAAAAACTGTTAGACGCTCTTTACATTCCCTTGCGCGGAACTCATGGCGAGAACCATGTGCATCGTTGGACGCCAAAAACAGCCTTGCAAAAATGTGGCGAACAGTTTACGGAATTAGACGCCAGACACACCACCAACGCTATCCTTTCAGAGCTATTGCTCTCAGAGAACACTGCACTGAGCTCGAAATCACTAAGGCCTATTGTAAACTAATATTAAACAGCGCACCTATAAAGAATAATAAAAATAAAAAACAGTTCCATCCAAGTTGACTACAGACTCAATCAGCCATTCACACTGAGTGAACTTGACAGCGCGCTACAAAATACCAAGGAAACGTCTTGGCCTGGTCCTGATGGAGTAACGTACATTGCCCTTTCTCGACTGAAAAAAAGCTCCACGGCGTATGTCATTTGAAGTATTCAACATATCCTTTACAAATAGCTCAGTCCCCAAAAAATGAAAGATATTCAAGATTATGCCTATTCTGAATTCGGGCCATTCTCAATTACATTTAGAATCGTATTGACCACTCGCTCTCGCAAGTTGTATAGTAAAATGTATGAAAAAAATGCTTGCAAGGCAAAACTGATACCTTCAAAATAATAATATATACGCTGAGGTTATGCCTGGTTTTAGACCTGGGCAGTCAGCAGCAGATAATGTAATGGTCCTAGCTACATGTGTAGAAAATGGCATATCACAAAGGCAAACAACAATAGCCATCTTCTCGACATTACCAAATCGTTCAATTGCATTCACGCGTTGCCATATTAACTGCTTTATCTGGACTCGGAATTAGTGGTCAAATATACACATGGATCCAAGATTACATTTCTGAAATAACTATATCCATGGATACAGTGAAAGGTTGCACCTCCCCTCATACTGTTAGTACGGGTGTCCCCCAGGGTGGCGTCCTCAGTCCTACGCTATTCAATTGAAGTCTGATGTCACTCGTGCAACATCTACCCCAAAAAAGCGAATATTACTATCTATACAGGTAATGTTTGCATATGGACGACTAACCCAAATCATTTTATCTCTCAGAGGAAGCTTCAACAGTCCCTTCGATTAATTAATAATTTCCTTCATTCAATTGTGCTCAGCCTCTCACCTGAAAAAAAAAAAAAACACGCATGTCAATGAAAGTATTTCCTTTATTCCTTGCGGAAAAATTTATCTCTTATGCTTCCCAACGCACATTTTTTGATTGACTCTAAACAGGAACCGGACATGGACGCCCCACATCAAGCAATTTAGCAAAAAGATAGACTCCGCGTGTCATATTCTTCGCTGTTTGACCGGTAGATCTTGGGGTAGATCCTCGTATTTCATGCTCAGATTAGAATATGTTTTTGTGAATGGCTTTCTGCGATATTCAGTAAACGTACTACACGCCTGTGGTAGCAACATGAAGGATCTCAATTCAAAGCAAAATAAATTTTAACGGTTATGCCTCGACTTGTTTTCGAATTCGTGCACGCATGATACAAACACTTGCCGAAGCCGGACAATTTCCGCTTGAAATAATGGGTATTCAGGAAATGATCCACGTGTATCTCAGATTTAAAACTCAGCATCGTCAACATCACTTTACGAATGCACTTTTGAGACGCCCGAACGCGGAGATTTCATCGCACATCGCAATTTCGCACATAATACTCCACAATTTGCTGTCATCTCCGAAGCTCCACATTGTTAACCTTGGATTTTGCCTCCACCCATTGTGTCGATACACATAGACGGCGTTGAGAACAAATCCTCACAGTTAAAAACTGTTCTGCTGCAATACACATTATCACATGTACATACTAGATACCCGGGCCTTTATGCATATATTTACCGACTGATCATCAAGTGAAAGCTCTTCGTCCTTAGGACTGTCTATCCCTTCTCTAGAAATAGTTCAGTCTTTCAAACTCTCAACAAGAGTATCATCCACTGCCGCTGAACTCCATGACATTAAAACAGCACTGCAGCACATTCTTAACTGCAGTCTACGACATAAATGGGTCATCTTTTCAAATTCAGAAGCAGCACTACAATGGTTAAAAGCATTAGCAAATCAACTAATCCAGCAATCGTTTTTATATTTGTATTTATTCACGCCACGGCAGAAAACAATAAACAGCAAGCACATTCTGTTTCTGTGGAGGTTCACGGCCTTCCCGGGGATGACGCAGCAGACGCTGCGGCTGCTTGTGGGTATAACGTAGAGCTTTGTGAAGACATACCTTTTTACAAAAGTGGGCTGCCGTCAACTCATTGGAACATTAGGAAACAAAATATTTTCCTTGAGACCTGGACATCTACATATTACCACACCTTCCCTCATCGCATTTTAGAACTTTTACTCAAAAGGCCTCCCAAGAGATCTAGACACCCGTCTTCATCCTCTGAGACTCAACTTCGTCGCCTACATAAAGGGGCACAAATACTAATTGGGATTTATATCTAGCCCCAAATGCAGTGCCTGTAATATACCAGAAAGTATTGAAGATGTCATTTCCGACTGCCCACTCTACAACACCGAACGTGCGGAGTTCCGGAATTCCATGCAAAGTCACCACACTAACGATATGAGCATATCAACAATTTTAGGTCACTGGCCGTCGTCATGTGTCCAGCGCATGGCCTTTAAGAGAATTTCAGCCTTTCTTGAAAGTACATGTCTTGCAGGGAGACTTTAGCGATACAACCTGCAATACTAATTTTTATCCTAACGATACTTGTGACAGTAGGTACTCTGTGAATATTGCCACTATGAATACATTTGTGACTGTGACTTATGACCATCAATGTGAGTGTGAATCTGTGACAATTAAAGCGTTCTGACTGACCGCACAACGAGACGTCGCCAGTTCAAATGTATGTGGGCGTTTACGCCGAAGTGTGTCCCACTTCTCTCTCTCTCTCTTTTTCCTCCTCCTCTTCTTCTGACACTATTTTATCCTTTATCCCATTGCCTAACAGAGTAGCCAGTCAAGGGTACTCTTTAGTTTACCTCTCTGTCAATTCTCTATATCTGTTTTTTTTAATCTCCCCTGTCAAGTCTGGTGCGAAAGGTAGGCAATTAATTGGTCTAACAAGCACGGAGATTTCACTTGTGTACATGAAAAGCCTGTCATCATTCTCCTTTTTCCCGGAGCCCATGTATTTCACCCTCATGTTAAGCGTGAATGAAGGACTATGATGTCAATTTTCTTGCGTGTGCTCGCGCACACCGGCGGCTGCTGGCTGGTGCACTCTAAGAAAAAATGGAGGAAAAAGGTAGCAACGGCGCGTCTTCTTCCCTTCTACTGACGCGCCTCCAAGCGGACATGAGAAGAAGGGAGGAACGAGACGTTTTCCTCCTTCTCCAGGCAGACGGGAGAAAGCTTTCGCCCTCCCGACTCATCTTTTTCGGTTTCGTTTTTCGAGCACGTCGCGCACGTTGTTTAGTAAATGTTGTTGAGTTGATTGAGCTTCAGTGGCAGCGAAGGCCGCCTGTAATTCCGTCTTCTAGTCCAAACGTGGAGAACATTTCGGTTGCATTGACGTTTTTACCACTAATTTTATCAAACGAGCACACGAAGCCGCTAGAAAAAGCGAAGTTCCGGAGCAGTGCCAGCAGCGCTACGTACACTGGTTAAGATGGCCGTTTCTGGATTGCCACACGGAACCACAGTAGCGAAACCACGCGGAACTGTGTCGACGTTTTCGACGTTATGGAAATCGCAGGAACTGCGTCCAAGGCAGGCAGGTTTCCCTGCCGGCTGCCTGGGTGCCTTCCGTGCTGAATTCGGTTCTGTTTTCCCGTGCCGAGTGCCAACCGGCGTTCAACGTGGTTCTGTATTTCTGCGTGTCAGCAACATTGCAGCAACTAGGGATGCCGCGAACCACCCTAGGTTCGAAATCAAAAGGTTTCGATATTTTCGACCGTACGGAGGTTCGAATTCGAAAAATTCGCAACTTTCAGAAATCGTGGAGTTTCGAATTCAAAAAGTTCGAAGCTTTCACGGTTTCTAAAAGTTCGGGTTCGATTATTTCGAATATTGTTTTACTTGAGGTTCGAGAAATTCGAAGATTTCGAACTTAACTAACTTGAAAATTCCAGAGATTCGAATGTTTCGATTTCTTTGGATCTGAAATTCGAAAAATTCGAATGTTTCGAATTATTATGAACATAAAATTCGATGAATTCGAAGATTTCGGATTTCTTTCTACATAAAGTTCGAAAGTTTCGATTCTCTTTCAGAGCTAATATTGAAAAAAAAAAAGAAAAAAAAAACTTTGAAGGTTTTCAATTTCTGTAAGTCCAAGTGCGCAAATTTCGAGGTCCGGTTTTAATGTTCCGCCACAGTTTCAGTTTCAAATAACGTTTTCACGCCTCACTGGTTTTCACAAAATCAGGTTTAAAAACGTTCGGGTGTGATATTTAGACTGCGCGAAGTTGGTCAGGCAATTAAATGAGACGACGAGTTTCCCGGATGTGTTGGAATATTTGCCAGTGCAGAGTGACGTTTGACCACAGATCAGTAATTGTGACCGCCAGCCCGGGGTTGTCATTAACGTGTATCACGAAGTAGTGATCACACAAACGCACTGTTTAACGATACTCATCCAGTTTGAAACGGCCAGGGGCAGGCAGGTAGGTGGTTGAGGCTCAGAAAAACCTTGAAGCGATCTGGCAAACTGCCTCCCTACCCCCTTGCACGCTGCTAGTAATCCGATCGAACGCCGCCCAAGTGACGCTGGCATATAGTAAGCTTAGTTTCTACATGATGCAAAACCCTGAGACTGGGAATGAAATTTGAAAGAAAAAGTGTAAGAAGACAGAAAAAAGGGGGCAGGACAACATCTCAAACTCAGCTCAGGACAACGTCTCAAACTCAACTCAGCTGAAAAGTCAGCTCAGGACAAAGTCTCAAACTCAACTCAGCTGAGTTCGAGACGTTATCCTGTCCCCTTTTTTCTTTCTTCTTACACTATTTCTTGCGAATTTCATTCCCAGTCTCGGGATCTTGCATCATGATCAACATATGTCAGCTCGCCTGCACCTTGACAATTTTTTTGTTTGTAATTGCTTTGGAGGTTTATTTTCCGGGACGGAAGAAACGCTGAGCAAAAAGCACAGAAGCTGATACAACTTGAGGTCGAGGAGCGTTCTACGATACCAGTGGCGTCGGAAGAGGAAAAACGGGGGGCTCCAGTCTCTCCCCCCCCCCCCCCCCCCGATATTTCGGACTGTTAAAGTAAACAATGCGGGGAAAGAGGGCATGGTCGAGCTTATTTTAATCCGAAATTGTTTAGGCATATGTATAGCTACTGTCGCTCTTCACTGCATAAAAGATCGCGTAGATGGTCATTGTTAGAAACTCGTTGTCAGAAGGCACTACTCGTCACATTCTCGGTGGCTCGGAAGTTCAAAGCTATGTGTTTTCGACCAAAATAACTGTGCCACTGGTAAAAAATAATAAATAACTAAACATAACAATAAATGCAAAAATAAAAAGCTGGAGAGAAACAAAAACAAAACAAACAAAAAAAAACTATCAAGAACCCGCCGGAAGTGTTGTATTCTTACATATTCAGAGGCCCAAAACTATGGAACAAGTTTCTCCTACCAAAATGTGTAACGTGCAATGAGAAAAAAAAAAAATTAAATTTTTTTTTTTTTTTTTTTTATGACGTGCTGAACTTGAACAATTTTAGAAATCTTCTCCCATGAGTTAATTTATTCCTCAACGTGAAAAAAAAACAATAAATACATTATTTTGTATTCTGCAGATGGTAAAGATATGTACTGTCTGTGGTGTTAATTTAAATGCGATACCTCAAACAATGTAGACGAAAAAAAATTACCAAGTTTAACACATAACTGCCCGTAGATACATGTTTGGTTATTTCTTCGAAACTCGTCTTGAATAACAATAATCATATCTTAAGACGGCACTTACCTGGGCTATGCAGAGATCATTCTTAAAAAGTTTAACATCTCTACCATAAATAGCTTCGGCTATAGCGCGTTTCAAATATGGCGCAAACGACAATTGCCAAAAACCCGTCGTCCTTCCTCGCTCCTTCGGGAATCTATTTCTTTAAACCCAAGCATGCCAGATGATTGAAATAAACGGCATTGTTTTTTGCAAGGAATGCGGCACCGCATGTAAAATTGAAAAAAAAGAAATATTACGAATGTACCTCACTGCTTGAATTCAAATGAAACCGCCCGCCGGTCTTTCGAAGTTCGACGAACTTCGAACTTTTACCCTAAAAGTTCGAAGTTCGTCGAACTTTAGATTTTTCAGGAATCAAAAGTTCGACAATTTTTTAATTCTTTAGATTAATAAGTTCGAAAGTTCGAAACTTATCGGATTTCTTAGCGCAGGAAAATCGAAAGTTCGAAAAGCTTCGAACTTTTTAGTGCAAGAAGTTCGAAAGTTCGAAAATCATCGATTTTTTAGTCTATCAAGTTCGAAATTTCGACAAGCATCGAATTTTGCAGCGTAATAAGTTCGAAATTTCAAAAAGCGTCGAACTTCTTATTTTAATAAGTTCGAAAATTCGACTTCCGTCTAATTTCTCGATATAGAAAGTACGAAAATTCGAAATCGTTCGAACTTTTCGAACCGCTTGATTCGATCATAGAACCTTCGGGTCGAAAAAAGTTCGCGGCATCCCTAGCAGCAACATCGTGATGGCAGTGTTGTGCGTAGTGAACAGAAGACTGGAATTATCGCCGATGTGACCGTGTGTTCGCGTATCAGTGGTGTAACAAGATGAGATGACGTAAACTGTCGGGCGTTGATGCCGCTGGTCGGGCCTTGATTGGAGGGTGCGGGGTGTCGCAGGTTGACATTCCGCTTTACATTAAAGAGTTTCAGACCACTTGAGGAATTAGGTGCAGTCGATCGATGTGCTGATAGTCATGCTGGAACGCTGGTCTGAACGGTAAGCTCCTATCGTACAGTGGCCAATGTAACTGTCGGTCCCCGGGAGAGATTGCGCTCTGGGGAAACGACTGGACAGTACGAAATTATGACGGAAACTGCCTATATTTACAATGGAATTTTGGCATTAAAAATACGAAAAAACAGGTAAAATCGAAAACAAAAAGCTATCCTTTATTTTGCTGTTTAAATATACTACGGTTCCCGGAGAAACTGCCCTCCAAGTGGCGCGCTGGAATGAGCGCTAGACGTTTTCGAGCTCGCCACGGCGTAGCTGGCGTAGCTCCGTACACTTGCCGCAAGTCGCGGCTTTGACTGCATTCAAGTTGATCGAAAAGCGATTTCTCTGCCCGTGAAGCATCACTTCCAGCTGGGTGAATATCTGCTCTACAGAGATTAATTCAAGGCGGCAATTGCAGCCGTGCGCGAACAGCACGAGTAGAAAAACAAACACTACAATATAAATAGTAGCTACGAAGTGCCGTGCGGGGAAACGAACTCATGGCTTGGAACCGCATTGGAGCGGCTCGATTTATTGGCTTTCAAATAATTACGGCATGATATAGCGTTTTCTTTTTAATAAGAGATTCATCCCCTGAGCCATTAAAAATACTCTCAGATGTATGACATTGCTGGAAAAAAATCAACATGCTGTGAATAGTTTTTATTGCTTAGGGAGTCACCGAAAAATGCCGTACGTTCAAAACGACCAGTATAAAAGACAAACGCAGAGCTCGACAGTAGTGATCGGGTTATTGTGCTGTTGTATTGTTGTTTGTATGTGCGATGCATGTGTATGCGCTCAATGTATGTTCAGCTGATGCGAGTAGTATGCCTAATGTGTCTACATGTATGTATAATAAGGGCTCCCGAAGATCCCGAAGCGCTATGGTGGCGTGAGAAAATAAAATATTTTTTTGTAGAACATGAATTGGGCGGTACCTAGCGCCCCCAAGCCTAGCTACTTGCAATTACTCTGCTTGACCCTGCCATCTGGTGGCAAGTGATTTAGCCTCCTTTTACGCTACGCGGCTACGCCATAATTTCGTGTTACCGTGCTGAAATGAGCCAAGAGGCTGCTTCGGATTTCCTTTTTTAAAGAGTTGCGTTTACTTTCGCGGGCAAATGGTTGATCACTCCTCCGTAATGTGCGGTTGACGCAACGATTGACGAAGGAATTGTGGCTCGAGGAATTGACCCCGTAAGTGATGACGTCACAACAAGGCGTCTGGGTCCAAACAAACCGTTGCTAGGGACGTTGCTATGGACTAATGCATGGAGACTCCACATGAGGCTAGATTTTTGCTTACAAGTAAGTAAATAATTTTTTTGTAAGCAACCTAACTTCTTGATATCGAATTATGAAGATGTTCTTGTCGTCTCAGTGTCGTATCGCAACGATGAAAGCCATTTCTGAAGACTTACATTCCGCTATGCTTTGGTAGCAGACGACACGATAGATTTGCTGGCCTCTGTTGCAGCGGGCGTCTTCATTGAATTGCGTCTGTAAACGAGCGACAAAAACAAGTGCATCACCATGGCCGTAGAGGCCTCCGTAGTGTGCGTTTTTCTTTTTTTTTTTTCTGTGAAGAACTTAGCTTAGTTACGAGGGGTGAAAATGCAGTAAAATCAAACAGATAAGTTACGACGACGACCTGAAGTGCATTACCGGCGTAGTGCAGGCCAGCATGAGAAACAAATCGTACGCCGTCGAGGTAAGTCGTTTGTTATTATTATTGTTGTGGTTGTCAGGTTATTAAAGAATTGCATGTCTATCGCAATTTCGCAGTATTTTGCTTTTTTTCCCCCTTGGTATACATAAAATTCCGTGGATGTGCTCTTTTGGTGAAGATCTCCATCGAACCCGCGATGCGAGTACAATCTGTAATGAACTCACCTCATGTTTTTTATCCAGTTCTTTCGCGCTTTGGGGTCTTGCGGAAATCTGAAGAAACTGCAAGGGTCTTTCACCACGCGATGGTTACAACCAGGTATACGAAGCACCCTCGCATAGCGCGAGTCCGCAAACAAAATTTGGGATCTCTACCGATCGCCTGAAGTGCTTTTCTCACGGGTGCAATGCGATCTTTTAGCAGACGATCATCTCGATCGATCGACGCCCGGACTTTCGATAAACCATATTTTGCATCGCACCCCACTATGAATTCTTATATGCGTCTGAAACTCATTATATTTCAAACAAATGCGATGTCAGAATATCGTCTTTATTCACACGATTCAAACGACGGCCCCGGTTTGGCCGGCCGGCGTGCGGCAGACGGCATACTTTTTGCATTCGTCGTCTGTTGCAGGCATCTTGAGGACCGGAAGTTGCAGTCGTAAATATTTCAGAAACGAGCGATTACCGGCACACTTCTGTTGAAACATATATGACATTCAAGCTTTCTACATTTGTGATTTTTAGAAGTTTAAATCCTACTCCTGATTTTTGAACGGTCGAGTTTTCGTAGCGAAACCGAGCCACATGTATTCGTCCATAACAACGACCCTAGCAACGGTTTGTTTGGACCCATGACGTCACACTTACGGAGTCAATAGCAAAGGTAAGACATAAAGTGCGCGAACTGGGTGCCGGTTGTCTCCGTTTAACTAGAGCACTATATAGCTCCTTCGGAGCAGAGTAGCGCAATCTAGAACGCCGTCTCTCGGCGACAAGCGGCGAACGCCCGGAGGTTCCAATTCCAGTCAGAAATGCATGGGGAACGTGAGAAAATCGTTGTTTCTTCAATATTGTGGAGATGTACGGAACGACAATAGTTTTTGACATAATAAAGGAACATTTTAGAATAATTTGCGCTGAGTTGTGTGACAAATAAGGACGTAATTTAAAAAAAAAATTGCATGAGCGGCATCATGCAGCAGACGACGCGGCGACGTCACAGCGTTCACGTGACCCGCTTCGGCCAACCCAGAAAGCCCATCTCCGCTGCGTGCAAAAATCGTCTGCTTCAAACGCCATTGCCTTGGAAATTGCCTTCTCAAAATTTGCACACGCGTCCGATATTATTGAGACTTTGACAAAGTGTTTGGTGCTTTACCAACTTTACGACAGACCACTTTCGAAAAGTGTGAACTCGGCGTTTATTACATGTGTTCTCCCATAGGGCGAGCCGCCTCCTGGAACCCTGAGTACCACGTGACTCGCGCCGAGCCGTTCTGTCGGCCATGTTGTCGGCGAAACACGCGGATCAAAGGATTGCGCTGCTCTGCTCCGTAGGAGCTATATAGTGCTCTACGTTTAACATCGCAGTGCTGACGATGAGAAGACTGAGTGACTGCATGTACATGCTTTCGAAACGTAAGTTTCTTTACCCGCAGGGGGAAGCCGGCTTCGGAAATAAATACAGTTCGCGGAAAGCTCGTGTTACGTTTTTATTTGCTGCTCTTCTCGCCCCGTACAACTTAGTGTTCTCGTCAAGCCTTATTGAGCTCGATTTGCTCGATTCGTGGCCGCCATAATGAGATGCAGGCGACGGAGGAACTTTTACTCCCCTGCTTTAGGGACAAACGTTTCTCCCTTTCTGAAGGAACATATGTATCAAGAGCGTTCCTCCCTTTAGGGAGGACTATACTGACCCTTTTTTCTAAGAGTGTGGAAGATCGTGCGCTACTTATTATGGAAACAAAAATGTTTGGCTCAGTATCCCTTTCAACCCCATAGTCTTCTAGCGGCGTTTTTTTTTTTTTTATAAAAGCATCAATACATATCTGACATTTAAATATATGTGTTATACGTAGTCCTAAATAAGTATATTAGTGAGTCCGAATCCGTGTCTGGTATTTGCATGTAACAGGATAAGGTTGTTTTTACGGTGGAAACATGAAATACTGCTTTTATGGGGAAGTACGAGATGCCAATTATTGCATCAAAGCAGTAGGATAGTTAGAATAATTTAGAATGATAGACGATCAGAGAGACTTTTGATTACATGATGCAAGAGTACCTCAGTATACAATGCTAGGTTTACCATGGTGTCAGCATTTGCATCATTGACAATTATCAAGAAAATCAGCGGCCCCAGGTTCACCTTAAAACCAGTTTTTGCATTCAAGAGCAAGTCATGTGCCGTGAGGTATGCTACGATATGTTTAGCAATTATATGATATAGATAAAAGGGATTTAAAAAAAAATGAAACTAAAGGGGCCTGTTATGACTGGAGCGCAAATGAATTTACAAAGAGGAACGTTTAGTGACGTTAGGATGATGGCGTTCGGCAAAGAGCTTGGGTTAGCGACGACATTGGCATACACAGACAGAACTGGCTGAAAATGCGCACGTGACTTCTTATATATTTTTAGAATACAATTATCGCTTACGTCTTCGTTCCACGTGCTCATGACTGGATGAAACCTCCAGGCTCCCTTTACAACGAGGAACCAAAAAATTGGGGAGTGGGTATGTCTATACAGCCTGAACTTAGTCCGCCGCAACGGGCGACTTGTCTCTCAGCTGTAGATGAGAAATTTAGCCAGTGCAGTACAACCGCTCGCCTGGACTCTTCAGTGTGCATCGACCGCACACCGCTACGATGCTCATCCGGATCGAAACGGGCAAGGGTGGGAATTGAACCCAGGGTTCCTGGGTTCTTCAGCGCGAGCTTTCGCTCCACGTGCTCCGAGCTGGTGTGCGCTAGCCAACTCGGCCTCCGATTTCCCACAACGTGGAACTTCGCTTCGGGTGACAGCACGTTCTCGCCGTTTTGGGTCTTTATTGGCCTGTTCCAACCACCTCATTAACAAAACAAAAATAATACATTTGGCTCAAATGTTTTAGTTCATTGAACGCATCATGTTATACCCCTGTCAGACGGGAAAGTAAATGTCATTTTGATCTAATGGCATTCACCGCTCGGCGAATCAGCTCGTGATCCTGGTTCTTCACGTGATCCTGGTTCTTCATCGCTCACGCTCATTGACCGAGCTGTAATGTCATTTTGCTTAAATGTCATTTAACGTGCCCGTCTGACAGCGGTATTATAAATGACGAATGTTAATTTAAAATTATGGTTTACTATGTTACTAGAGTCTGATACACAAGTACAAACGTAAATTATGCAAATTCAAAAAAAAAATAATGGCGACGTAATAGATTGGAGGGCGTCTTTAATCGCTTTTTTGAGTCGGCTGATTTATATACGGGTTTAACAATTGAAAGGTTCTAATCAGAAGATAACCTGGAATTTGCCAATGACGTTGAAAATATTACAAATAATTTGAAACGCGTTCAGTGAAGCCTTTGAAGTATACATTGGAGATGTCATTTGTGACATCTGCCAATGCTTTTCTTTACATCGTACAGTAATATTGACAGAATGCCTGTCACATATTCTAATATCCTTAATACCAAGTAAGTGAAAGGGGAAGAGGGAATTCTACTTAATTTCATCGGTATTTACGCTATCATCGATGGCAAGATGCTAACAATTTTTATACATATTTATATTCCGCTAAAATATGAGGTCAAGTCTCCATGAACTGACAAGAGACACGCGTTATGGCACTTTTGCTTTGACTCGAGTAACGCCTGTTTAGGTTTATTTCGGCAAGATTGCTAGATCTCTTTAGTCGTTAAAACATTGCATTGCTTCCAGAATTTATTCGAATAGGTTAATTTTTTATGTGTATCACACCATCGTAAACCAATTGTAGATATGTCTTTTATTATAATATTATGATAAAGTACAAAACTTTTACGAATTGACTGACAATAGCAAGAAGGCGTTTCCGTAACCAAACGTTGCTGAGAAAAATACGAATTCGTCGCACTAACCAAACAAAAATTGTCAATACTAGCATTATTCTCATGTGAGTGTGTGCGTGTCTGTGTCAACACTATAGATATTTCTTTCGTTGAAGGGCACAGTATTATTAAATAAAGTGGGCAAGGCACATGCAGTTGATGCACCTCGAGCAAATTCCGTGGCCGCTACGAAATAAAATCACACTTCAACCAAGGGAACGTTTCGTTACCGAATTTACAGCAAAAATATCGTGCCTTTCTTATTCCCCATCTGACAATCCGCGTGCAGCATTATCAATGTCCCAGACGCGAAAGCTCGGCTTCGCGAAACACTTTTTCGTAAGTGTGTATTTCGAGAGAAGAGACTATCTAAATCCACGCATTAGCGCCCGCGCCTCTCACACATGGCTACACATAACTCCCTCACGCGGCTTCAAATGGAGCATAGCGACGAGCGTCGTCGAGGCAATATCATCCGCTCGAGAGCACAGTGGCGAAACGAGGAGACAGGTCGAAACTGCGGGAGGAATCAAACGAAAACAGAAAGCGCCATTTCAAAAGAGCGCCCTTTCCAAACGGCGGCAGTCTGCCCGCCTTGCCGGATTTAGCGTCGGTCGTCCGCGCACGCTTGAATGCAAATCCACCCGATCGCCAGCGAGGCGGGATGAAAGAGACGGCGACGTTTCATGAGCCCAGACGAAATCCCCACCCGCCGGGGTAAAAGAAGATGCATGGAGAAAGCCGAGTTGGCCCCGGCGTTGCTTCTCATTAGGGTGACTGGAGTCACCTGGAGCCTTCGCATCCCGATGGTCGTTGCGTGCTGATGAAAAACCGGCGAACCTAAAGGCCGTCCAGCCGAAACCGGCAGATGCAAGCCACACGTGTGTGTCTGCGTGCGTGCGTCAGTGTGAGCGTGTGTGCGTCTGTGTGTGCGGATGAGCGTGTGTATGTGCATGTGCCTTTGTGCACGCGTGTGCGTCTGTGTGTCTGCGCGCGTGTGTGTGTGTGTGCGCGTACGCGTGTATGTGTATGTGCTTGTACGTATATGTGTGTGTTCGTGTGTGCGTGTATGCATGTGAGCGCGCCTGTGTGCCTGTGTATGTGTGTGTGTTTGTACGTTTGTCTGTGTGTGTTTGTACGTGTGTGTGTGTCTCCGTGTGTGTGTTTGTGCGCGTGCGTCTTCTTCGTGTGCTTGCGTCTGCGCGTGCGTGCGTCCGCGTGTGGGTGTAGGTGTGAGAGATGTGAGCTCGGGTCGAGGGTACTTTATTATGATTACTGCTTCCGCGCTCCCGCATGGGGCAGAACTCTGCGGCTCTCGGCTAGTTAGGGACTCGGAAGCACAGTTACTCGGCGCTCCACGAGTGACTCGAAAAAAAATCAAGAGCCGCAGGAGTCCCTCTTTCCAGCAGAACGGAAAGGGGGGGGGGGGGGGGGGTTGTGAAACGGGAGTATGGAATGGAAGTTGGCTAATGGGGATTCAAGAGTCGAACTACTGGGCGATGTAAAAAGTCGTTGGTTTGATCTATGGGTTCCAATGTACTTCATTTCAAAGTATACCTGCCTACTTACTATCTTGTCCAATTGTCTGCACGGCACGAAACGACCAAAAAGCGTTCTCAAACACATTAGCAAGATTACTTAAATGTACGGAGAAGAAAAAAGGGGAGCGCTCACAAAGTTGGAAGTCCGACTAAATAAGGACTGTGCGTCGTTACGCGCCTTCGTTATTTATTTTCTTTTTTTGTTTCGATCCACTTTGATCTACTACGCCTTCTGTTCTTAGCCCATCATATTTTTACTTTCAAATCTATAAAGAATCCTGGGGATGCAGCCATTTCTTGGCCTAGATGACATCCGTGGAAAATTGTAAATAAGTACAATAGTAGCGTTGAATGTAGGAAATATTCGGATACAACTGTGCAATAACTTTTTGTGCCTATGTTTTACAAAACACAAATTACAGAAAATACTCATCTCTGAAGTTTTTATTCGAATTACCCCCGCATTTATAGTACGTGGTTGTTTCCACGTTTTAATTTTGTCACCCTTATTCCTAGATTCACCTTGTAATTTTTTTTTACATTATATTGTTTATTTTCTTCTCGTGGTACATCTTTATGTTTCATTTTCTTGTTACGAAGTCGCAGGTGTGACTTAGAAGGCTGCGAATCTCTTCAAATACAGCATTTACATGCTCTCCCTACTCCTGACTTAAACACTGCTTGTTGCTGTTGCTAGCTCTTGCTAGTCTGCACAGAGGTTTCGTGCATTAATTTCGCTGGAAACAAGCTTGTACTTCGATTCCCTCGTTTCGTCTAGTATGGTCGTCTAAAGTGATCACTTCCAGCGCTCTGCAGAATAAAGTCTTATTGAGGTAATAAAAAAACATATATTTAGTTTCCATGCGGAGACACGCGCGCCGCACACACGCACACACACACACACACACACATAACATAAATATCAATGATCCGCAACTTGCAAATGCATACGAATCCCTGAACGCATAATATAAATCTGGTGCAACGACCATCTTCATCATTCAAGTCTCCTCCGGAAAGAGACAGCAGTCCTTCTGAGCCCACCAACAGTCTCTCAGAATTGCAAAGGAGTTTTAGATCCCCACCGCCGAAGATCGCTCAACGTTTAAGTATATACGTCCCCGTCGGAAAATGAGGCATTTGCAGAACAGTGTCGCCTTCATACTTATCTTCAAACAATATGCAATGCCCTTCCAAAAACCCTCGCAACCGTGAGCATTTCTTTTTAGATACAAGATTGCATTACCAATGGCTCAGGCAGACTTCGTCGCGTCTTTGTCATGCAGTGAACTTTGATATTTCAACGACCTCGAACGCCTGCGCTCGACGCTACTCAAGGTCTGTCTAGTGGGTAACCTTCAAAGTATTCGCCACTTTCAGCGATTTTGATAGTACCGTGGTCTGACAATAGCGCTCCCCACTACATTGAAGAGAGACTTCACAATAAAGATGCTTGCTGACACCTTCCTGGCAAAGAAAGGTAATATAAGCCTCTAGGGCCCATTCAATAAACCTGTAAAATCATTAAAGCGTGACAAATATAGCTTCGTACTACTAAACTGTTCAACGGCGACCATCATAGATGTCCGCCATTTTTATAGGCGCCAGCGCACACCCGCATAGGTTACGAATACTGCAGACTATTAGAACGTGCTTCGCCGTTGGTCAAAGCAATCTGCAATCATGCGGAACTCGACGGTTTATGAGGAAAAAAAAATCGGTTTGGACAACCGTTAGTACAAATAATCTAAAACCCGCGTAATTGGTAGAAGAAAATGAGTACAGAGAGCGACGCTATTTTACTACGGAACTGGTATATACTCAATTTTGCTAGTTTTATGTGGGGCGCCTAACACTGCCAGCAAAACTTAGTATTCAACGCTATACCGCACGAGTTTATTGCAAAACTACGTAGATACCAATAATCAGTGACAAACCAAGAAACACGAAGCGTGGCGAGTCGTGTGCATCGTGTTAGCACTCCTCAGCCAATCAGAATGCGGCATTAGCCGATAACAATGCCGAGGAACCAATCAAAAACCAAGAAAAGATTGAACACCTTAGGACACACCCCGCGTTTTTTAAACAGCCAGTGTGAGCACTTATTACGCTCAGTAGAATCTGTTTCAAATTTTAAAGCGATAGCTTTAAGGAGATCGTGTAGCAGAAAAGTCGGCGTCGACGTCGGTGTCGGTGGGACTGAAAAATCGTGATTGCTCGATAGGGTCAGGACGTCACAGCCACATGACCTCGCGCGGGGATTTCGAACAACCCACAACGCTCACGTAAAACGTGACGTCACGCGTGAAATGAAAGTAACTAAAACATGATATTGAATGTGTTTAGCTTTTGAGTTCCACTCTTGAGGGGGATTCACCCGCTCGTCACTCGATGGGCAAATTTCGCTACACGAACCTGACTTTCAGGAATGCACGAGAGTATTCACTTTATGGAGGTTAATTATGAAAACGAAATGAAGGTCGTACAGCCTTTGAATTTTTTCTAGAGAGCACTAGAGCATTTTTATAAAAATCCAGAAATATGACCGCTTTGACTGTTTTCAGTGCGTTTTGAGGCATGTTTTAAAATAAAATTATTTAGAAGACAAACGTGACAAAACGCTTGACATTACGAAGTAGGAATGTCTCCAATCTTAATTTTAAAGGGGCGTTGACACCCCAAAGGTCGTATTTGTTTTTGTTGTAAAAAACGACGCAAGTTGTAGTCAGACACAGAAAAATATACCAGAATACGAAAAAAAAAAATACCCCCACGCGCGCGCGCGCCTTCTTTATTTTTTGTTTTTTTCTCCTGCACTTCACCTCCTCGCTTCATTTTATTTGTGACATAATCGATTCTAATATTCAGAAGCTTTGTAAGCGACATTTCTATAATATTTATTAACGGAATTCGTAAAACATCTTTTTAACGCAATTGCAAGCGCACTACGGCCCTTCTTTTTGAAATACCGAAAATCGGAGTCCGGAGTTTCGCTGTCTCCTGGCTTTTTAACCTCCCTCAGAAAACATGGCGGCGCTCGACGCATATAGCTCTGGGGATGATCGGTAAGTCGGGGAATCGGACGAAGTTCTCATTTTTAGGTGCCCGATGACCTCTCAGACTTCGAAAAGGAAATCGTCAAACGGTCAAAACAACTGGTGTGTTCCGTAGTTTCGGCTGTGTCTTCGCCGGGTCAGCCTCTCACGCAGAACCGGCGCGACGTAGCTTCTCACGCCGCTCACAAAAGTCCGCTGCGCGTTCTCTTCGACCTTACACCGTTTCAGAGAATTTGAGATTGCTGAAAAGGCCATAAAAGAACTTCAAATTCAAAAGTGAAGCGTCGTCTGCTCATAGCGATAGGCGGCCCCCACAGAGCGGTTGATCGCGGGACGCGGGCGAACACGACATGGCACGGAGGCATGAGAGAAACTCGAGTTGCAGGACGACTCAATCTTTGACGTCACTGCACTGGCGCGGATTGCGCGGGAACTTTAAATTCGGCTTTTAAAAATATTTTTTTTTACTTTAAAAATACTGAGTTTCCAAGTTTTGAATTTTGAAGGTAATGTCTAGGCATCGTTCTCAATCGTTTCAGATAAATAAAATTTGATTTTTACCTCTCAGTGCCTCTTCAAGACCATTACGAGAAAACTAAATAGTTGTTGTATTTCCTTATTTGTGTAAATAAACTTGTCGTGCTTTTTTTTTTGTTGTTGTTGTTCTTTTCAGCGTGTTAATCGAGATGGCGACACTAGTACTAAATACCTCAAACAAAACATTTCCTTGCCGTTTTTCTCTCCCGCTGAATTCGACCGCGATGGCTGATTACTTGGGGATCGGTAGCATGTGGAACGAAAGCTTGTGCTGCAAAGCCCACTACTAGGGGTGTGCGAATAGTGATTTTTGAAACCGAATCGAATACGAATCGAATAATTGTGGCACCGAATCGAATACGAATACGAATCGAATAATTTTCGAATAGTTTCCGAATAGTAAGTACACAGCTACTAAAGAAGAGCAAAGGGATTATACGATTATTTTTATTGTTCCAAAATGTTTCTTAAAATTATTGTAAAAACACGACTAGACGATAATGACTAGAGTTCAACGATATATAATTAAATAGAGACAAAAGCAACTAAAATATTAGAATGCTAAACATAATATCATGGTTCACGCGGATGCTGAACATAAAATCACAGTTCGCTTGAGCCTGGTACATCCTGAAGCAATGTACTTAATAGAATCTCTACATTTTCTTTTTATTTCTTGTTGTAGCAGATGTCCTTGAATCGAGGATCAAGGAAAATGGCAGAGGCGTGATGGGCCTGTATGCTTACGTGCTACGTGCAGGAACCTTGTTTTCACTGATTTGAGAAGATTCGGGGGAAACGCAGTGTCTTGTTCCACTTGCGCCCTCAAAAAGCAACATCTTCACACACTGAACAAGTGGAACAACCATGGAAAATGTTGGGAAAGACTCGACACAAGCAGCTGTTGTGGCTTCTTCAATTGGTTGCATAGGAGTGGCCGAAAAACTTCCACACTCTACTGCGCTCTCTCTTCGAACAACATTCCGCTTCTACCACTTCTACTTCGCTCATACAAAGCGGCGGTACCGTTGCAACCAGTTCTGAAACGTCTCCACGACACGCTTTCTGAAAGCGTGCACGAGCAGTCTTGTGCGAAAGCGATCCATAAAAACTGAACCCCATGTATACGATTTAGCGAGCGTCGGAGATTTCTCACTGCCGCTCGTCGCGTCGCTCGGTGTTTGGATTTCTAGAAAACGTCCTCATCGCCTTGGTCGCTTGCTCACGCCACTTTCATGTGGCTTGCCTCATCGCGCCACTGACCGAGCGTCTGCAAAGCGGGTCGACGTCGCCTTTCTCGTCTCTTGGCGAATCGCTTTCATGCGGGTTGTGCTTAACACAGTAGTCGCTAATGGAGGCAACAGCAATGTACGTATAGAAAAAAATTGCTGCTGCCGATGATGATAATCATTGTCTAGGAGAAGAGGGTACGTATTGCCATTTTGCGGACACGTGCGGCAGGCGTGCCGGAGCGTTGTGGAACGCCTGTGAAGGAAATCTCGCGGCACGACACCGTAACGACTATTCGGAAATTATTCGAAAAATATTCGAAACTTTTGAAAATTATTATTCGATTCGATTAACGAATCGAATAGGGCAATATTCGATTCGTTATTCGAAAATGGCGAATATTCGCACACCCCTACCCACTACTCATCGTGGGTTCAATACCCCGCCCCCGCCCGCTTCAATCGGGATGAGCATCGCACTGGTGTGCGGTCGTGTATCACTATTGCGCGATGCACGTCAAAGACGTGAGACTAGCAGCGGTATACTGCACAGGCTTTCATCTCCAACAAAGACACAAGACGCCATCGGGGCTGACTAACTTCCCGCTGTCTAAACATACACACAACAGAATTACAAATGATGGCTCCGTTGGTCGGCACTCTTTGAACGTTGCAAAAAAAAAAAAAAAACTAACGCGCCCATTAACGACCGACCCGAGGTTCTGAAACTCTGTCGCGAAGCTGCATGCTTCTTTGTGGAGCCTGCGCTTACGAGCACAAAAAATATATACCTACCTACAAACGAATACTTTGGTTTTATTCTTTGATGACACGGGGGAAAGAACGACGTTCGCAAGTGCTGCTGAAACCAGATTTGCCGAACAGTAAGAATAATCCATGCATAATAGGATGTTTATATTCCCATACAAACAGTTGCGCTTTAGTACGTTTGACTGCGCTGTGCCGAGAAACGGAAGCGAGTCACCGGCACATCTATGCTTCGTTTGAGAAGTGGAATTCAATTCAAAGAGTAGCTTGGCACGCGACGTACGAAGCAGAGATGTCCTGGTTTTTCGCAGCCGCAACGCAGTCAACACACCGAAACGCTATCAAACAAAACTGTCTGTATGGGCCTCTAAAAGGGCGTTACCGCTGGCTACCGCAGCCACAAAGTACTGCTCCTGGTGTGCGTTGAAAAGCATGCTTCGAAGTAACAGCGCTAGCTCCCAATTGCGTTGCCGCTCTGGGCCCGTTTGCTCAAAGCCGGTAAACTTTAACCGCGGTAAAACGTTAACCGCATTTCCCTACGACGGTGAATTTTAAGTCACGTGACCGGCAGAGTAAGGACGGCGGAGAAACATGGCAGTGCCCCTGAAAGTGAGCGTCGCTCGCTTTGGAACTAATATGTGGTAGTAGCTACAACATTGAACCCGTTAGGCAGCAATGAATTGTGCAGAAGGCTTTCGCTTTGCGTTACCTTACCTAAATCGCAACGCATTAGCAATGACCTCACCGCATTTTTCAGATAGTCGGTAATTGTCGGCATGGCAACGTCTTTAGAATACTTTAGTGGATTACCTTGACTCAATCGGCCGATCACTGATAGCACGCAGAAGCAGACAGCGTCCCAATAGAACTTTTGCTAAATTATCCAAGCATGAAGGAGAATGCAGGGACTGGTGTTCCACGCGCCATACGCGCACGCATTTCCCGTATAAAAAATTCGAAGTAAATAAGCAAAATAAAGTGTTGACGAACGCGCGTGCAAGATGCAATTTGTTTTAGGCATTTGCTTTAGAAAAGTTACTACTGCTGAGGCCAGCACGTGCAGCGCGTGGAGCACCAATCGATCCCTGCATTCTCCTTGATGCTTGGGTAATTTAGGGTGCCTTCATGTGCGCTTTGCTTAGGGTGGAGTAGGGTGCCTTCATGTGCGCTTTGCTTAGCGTCCCACACTTTTATTTTTCTTTTTTGTTCAGAAGCGCGTGAAAGCGCGTGTCCCTGCACGCGTTTGTGGCGCTGACTGTGCTATGGCGACATTTTGTTTTCGTCGATTTCTTTGTATTTTCCCCGTGAGCGCGTGCTGTCGGCATCGGGTACTACAAAGGATGGCATCACCCTAATCAGAAGGACATTGAGGCACCCTAGGGTGGAGTCATCCCGCCATTTTGTCCCACACTTTTATTTTACTTTTTTGTTCAGAAGCGCGTGAAAGAGCGTGTCCCTGCACGCGTTTGTGGCGCTGACTGTGCTATGGCGACATTTTGTTTTCGTCGATTTCTTTGTATCTTCCCCGTGAGCGCGTGCTGTCGGCATCGGGTACTACAAAGGGTGGCATCACCCTAAACAGAAGGACATTGAGGCACCCTAGGGTAATTTATCAATAGGTCTATAGACATTTTGCTAAATTTCCCAAGCACCAAGGTGCATGCTACGAGTATAGTTACACGCGCTGCACGTGCTGGTGTCTGCAGTAGTAACTGTTCTGAAGCAAAAGCCCAAAAATAAATATTGCCTTGTGCGCGCGTTCGTCAAAGCCTTATTCACTGACCTCTATTATAGAGGGCTGGATGGCGCATTCAGCAAACAGGTATGAAGCCACCGGAAGTAAGCGGCTTGTCCCGGAAGTGAGCGCTAGGCAGGCTTTGTAACCCTTCCAAGTTCTAACTCGAAAAGCGTCGAGGGCGCTGGATTTTTGCTTCTTACCTCAAGAGAGCCTGCTTGTTGCGCAGTAAGAGCACATGTAGACCCAAGAAGTATCATGGGAAGCCATTCAATGTAAACATTTTGAGATTCTAGCTGATCAAGTGTGCATATGCCCCAAGTTCAAATGCCTAATTTTTGGGCTTTAATTTGGAGCATGATTATTAAAACCCACTCAAAGACACCAGAAAATACGGACCAAAACATCGACTGAGTGCACTACGAATCCCAGCAGACGCCCGACTTCCGGGACAAGCCTCAAACTTCCGGTGGCTTCACTTGCACTCTGCTTAGAGAGCGGCTATGCGCCATCCAGTCCTCTATATTGCACTGCATCTCATGAGTTGCGTGCAGCAGAGGCAAAACCACAGGCGCGGGGGCCTGGCTTTCATATCTGATTTCCTTTCACGAGCACTCGCTAAAAGAAAGCACATCTGAACGCCACGTGCCCGCGCCAATGCCTTTGCCTTTGCGGCACACAACTCCTGAGATAGAGTATAGAGAGCAATGGCCTTATTACACTTATTTAATTGAATTTTTCATACGGGGAAGGTTAGCACGCGCGGAAAGTTGAATTACACTTTCAGAATTCTCCTCGATGCTTGGGTAATTTAGTAATAGGTCTATTTTCACTGGAGCCAAATTACACGGTTTTTAATTTATGATGGTGTTATCTGCAGTTCCTAGATGCTGGCCAACCATGCTGCCGGTGTGCCAGCCGCCTTTCACTGCTCACTTCTTTCTCGTCGTTTTTATGACTGAACTTCGTCGTCCTCTTTCAAACTTGGAAGAAAATTTCAACGAGGCTTGTCTTCACTTCAGACAGGCAAACATTTAGAAATTATTCAAACAAGGGTTAATTTAGTTTTACCTTACTTAATATCTGTACCACAATCCACAAAAAGTTGTTCTTAAGCTCAAATGTATGCCGCGCTGCGTCGCGAATACCCGGTAGCGCGCGTTCTTGCGTCCCCTCTTTTAGGGAACTTTTCCACGAAAACCACTTATACTCGCTACAACCAGTAGGTGACACCAGCCACCACCGCATAATAAAACACGGAACTATCGCTCATCCAGCCCTCGTCGAACTTGGCTAGGTACTTGCAGTAGTGGTGTAAAACTATCGATAGGATTATCGATGGTATCGATAGTCGCCAGAAATCTGACTATCGATAGTAAAAAATAACTATTGATAGTACTATCGATAGTCGAGTATCGAAAAACTATCGATAGTACTATCGATACTTGACTATCGAAAAATTATCGATTGTACTATCGAAAATCGACTATCGAAAAGCTATGGATAGTACTACCGATAGTCGACTATAGGAAAATTATAGTTAATCGACTATCGCGAAACTATCGATAGTCGACTATCGTAAACCTATCAAAAGTACTGTCGACGGTTTACTATCGATCGTTTTGCGACACTAGTAGCTTCCGTCGCTCCCTCTTTTCGTTTTTTTTTTCGCTTTATTTCTTTCAAATGGGACACCAACTAGCCCAAGCACTTACCATCCCAACTTTGGTTCAGCTTTCAGTGATGACGAAGACGGGAGTTGGGCGAAGAGAGGAGATAGAGAGGCGAGCGGCGATGCGGCAACTGTGTTCGCTCTTATGGTGCAAAAACTATCGATAGTATCGATAGTCTCCAGAAATCTGACTATCAATAGTAAAAAAACTATCGATAGTACTATCGATAGTCGACTATCAAACAACTATCGATAGTACTATCCATAGTCGACCATCGAAAAGCTATGGATAGTACTACCGATAGTCGACTATCGGGAAATTATCGTTAATCGACTATCGGGAAACTATCGATAGTCGACTATCGTAAACATATTGATAGTACTCGTCGACGATTTACGTACTATCGATAGTTTTGCGACACTAGTAGTTTGCGTCGCTCCCTCTTTTCTTTTTTTCGCTTTAATTTTTTCAAATGGGACACCAACTAGCCCAAGCACTTACCATCCCATCTTTGGTTCAGCTTTCAGTGATGACGAGGACGGAAGTTTGGGCGAAAAGAGGAGGAAGGGAGGCGAGCGGCGGTTTTGCAACTGTGTTCGCTTTAGTAATGCAAAACTATCGATAGTACTATCGATAGTATCGATAGTGTCCAGAAATCTGACTATCGATAGAAAAAAAAAACTATCGATAGTATCGATAGTCTCCAGAAATCTGACTATCAATAGTAAAAAAACTATCGATAGTACTATCGATAGTCGACTATCAAACAACTATCGATAATACTATCCATAGTCGACCATCGAAAAGCTATGGATAGTACTACCGATAGTCGACTATCGGGAAATTATCGTTAATCGACTATCGGGAAACTATCGATAGTCGACTATCGTAAACATATTGATAGTACCGTCGACGATTTACGTACTATCGATAGTTTTGCGACACTAGTAGTTTGCGTCGCACCCTCTTTTCTTTTTTTCGCTTTATTTTTTTCAAATGGGACACCAACTAGCCCAAGCACTTACCATCCCATCTTTGGTTCAGCTTTCAGTGATGACGAGGACGGAAGTTTGGGCGAAAAGAGGAGGAAGGGAGGCGAGCGGCGGTTTGGCAACTGTGTTCGCTTTAGTAATGCAAAACTATCGATAGTACTATCGATAGTGTCCAGAAATCTGACTATCGATAGAAAAAAAAAACTATCGATAGTATCGATAGTCTCCAGAAATCTGACTATCAATAGTAAAAAAACTATCGATAGTACTATCGATAGTCGACTATCAAACAACTATCGATAGTACTATCCATAGTCGACCATCGAAAAGCTATGGATAGTACTACCGATAGTCGACTATCGGGAAATTATCGTTAATCGACTATCGGGAAACTATCGATAGTCGACTATCGTAAACATATTGATAGTACCTGTCGACGATTTACGTACTATCGATAGTTTTGCGACACTAGTAGTTTGCGTCGCACCCTCTTTTCTTTTTTTCGCTTTATTTTTTTTCAAATGGGACACCAACTAGCCCAAGCACTTACCATCCCATCTTTGGTTCAGCTTTCAGTGATGACGAGGACGGAAGTTTGGGCGAAAAGAGGAGGAAGGGAGGCGAGCGGCGGTTTGGCAACTGTGTTCGCTTTAGTAATGCAAAACTATCGATAGTACTATCGATAGTATCGATAGTGTCCAGAAATCTGACTATCAATAGTAAAAAAACTATCGATAGTACTATCGATAGTCGACTATCAAACAACTATCGATAGTACTATCCATAGTCGACCATCGAAAAGCTATGGATAGTACTACCGATAGTCGACTATCGGGAAATTATCGTTAATCGACTATCGGGAAACTATCGATAGTCGACTATCGTAAACATATTGATAGTACTGTCGACGATTTACGTACTATCGATAGTTTTGCGACACTAGTAGTTTGCGTCGCACCCTCTTTTCTTTTTTTCGCTTTATGTTTTTCAAATGGGACACCAACTAGCCCAAGCACTTACCATCCCATCTTTGGTTCAGCTTTCAGTGATGACGAGGACGGAAGTTTGGGCGAAAAGAGGAGGAAGGGAGGCGAGCGGCGGTTTGGCAACTGTGTTCGCTTTAGTAATGCAAAACTATCGATAGTACTATCGATAGTATCGATAGTGTCCAGAAATCTGACTATCGATAGAAAAAAAAAACTATCGATAGTACTATCAATAGTCGACTGTCGAAACATTATCGATAGTACTATCGATAGTCTACTATCGAAACACTATCGATAGTACTATCGATAGTCGACCATCGATAGTTCTGCGAGACTATCGATAGTTTTGGAAAAACTATCGATAGTATCGATAGTCAATTTATCGATAGTTTTGCATCACTAACTTGCAGGTACTTGGTAGGGAAGGGCGGTTCACTTTTTACCGCGGTTGAAGTTAACCGGCTTCGAGAAAACGGACCCTGGGAGGTTGCTTTATCGCTGTGTTCATGACCAAGTTCAACGAGAGTGACCAATAGAAAATATAAACACCTACAAGCCTCAAGCTCATGAAGAACGCACGCGAATGTATCTTTGGCAGACTTGCAATTGCTCGTGCTTGCTTCAAAAGCACCGAGAGACAGCAAGCCTGTAAAAGATACTTTTGCGTGCGTGCTTCATTTGTGTTTGTGTGTATGTTTATACAGCCTAAAGTTAGTCTGCCTCAACTGGAGACTTGTCCCTCAGCTGCACATAAGCAATATGACCAGTGCAGTACAACCGCTAGCCTGGGGCCTTTAACGTGCACTACGCAGTAGCTAATCACGACTGCACGTCGGTACGATGTTCATCCAGAACGAAACGGGTAGGGGCGGGGATTGATTGCTTAATTTGACTGATGCTCGTCAGTGTCGACTGCTCCTATTTGTCGCTCTAGGGAACTGGGAAATAATAAACAACAACCATTTGTGAGTGTCCCGTTCTCATCTTCAACTGGGAGGAATTTTCGTGCTTCTCCTTACTTAGTCATGCCATCTTATTTGGTAACCGTAGTAGACGTCCGGAGGAAATATTCCTTCAATGTACGGGAGCGCAAAACATAAAACAGGAGTCGCATGTAACGCTCAAGCTACGAAGAGTGCTTATGGCAGGCTCAATAGAACCTTTCGAACGTTTGACCTCTGATGCACGCTGTGGAATCTTTGCACAATTACGGATACAGGTGTAAGCTCTTTGTGTTCGATTGCACTTCAGCTGCAACAGTATTTGTGCAGCGGGAGCGCAAGCAAAGGTACAAGCTTGCGCTTACAGCATTTCTGTCTATCTCCCATAGTTTCAAATTCTATGTTCCGCAATGTCGGTTGTTTCGCCATTGAGCAAAGGATCAGCCGATGTCCACCTAAGTCCTAATATCGTGAAAACAAAAACTAATGTCGTGGACGCATGTGATATCTACATAAGTTAAATACACTTGGCAGTAAGAAAAAGGCTATACTTTTAATTTTTCTTCCGACAAGTATTTTCACTGAAATAAATTTCAAAGGTATCCACTACGCAAGTTCTTGTTTTGACAATATGAGGCTCGGGTAAATGCCGTTCATAAAGAAATTCATTCTTTCTTTTTTTTTATATATTTCGATCCAGTTGACGTCATGCTCTCAAACGTTCGCGCTCTATTCCTACAGCTGACGTCACTTCCTCAAAGAGTTTCAGCTTCCCGCTATGCGTAATTTATTCACACAGGTAAAACAAAACACGATTTTGTCAAAAACAATAGGTGCATGCACTTTACGCGGTCTTCTCTTTTGTATAAATACTTAGAAGTAAATAATCAAAATAAGATAGACCTGTTTGAAAGCAAAATGGGTTTTTGCTTTCGAACAGTTACAAGGCTGCAGACGTCAGCACGTGTTGCACGTGTAACTAGACTTCAACAGGCTCCTAGCGGGAGTTTTGTTGATTCTATTTTTGTGTGATATGTTAGCGCGCGTAGACAAACGCTTGTATAAGCTATAAGCGTGGCTCGTAAGCATCCTAAAATCGTGCAGGGCTGAACAGAGATACCCTAAAATGTATCTGGAAATAAAAAATGGTTGAATATATTCCCAAGATGGTTAAAATACTTATTCCGTATACATTTATTTATGAAAAATTATTTGATATGTTTTCATTCTCTGTAGACCTGGTTGGGTGGCTAGTGGATATGAAAACAAAAACGAAGCATGATCTATATTATTTTAAACAATTACAGGACATTTTTTTAACCAACAAACAAGAGCTTACTGTGAGATCAAAATTGAATTTTGGCGTTTGCGTTTTGGTGCCCGAAACAAATTTTTCGTAAAGTTAACACTTCGCGTTTTGTGGATTGTTAAGAGAACCAAGCATACATTCAATAGATAGAAAATACCTTTCTACCAAAAGTGAAGCGTAGGTTTTGTTTAATTTTTCTAATTTTTATAAAAAATAGCATAAGCCTTTAAATCAGTATAGTGTATTTATAAATAACCGCGAGTGTTCACTATGCTCTTGTCCGTTATGAACACCTCTTTCAACGGTGATCTTACTATGTCACGGTGGAATGAACTGGTGCGATCCTATTTGTCTGAACCAAAGCCCCTCGATGTGTTTGCGTTTGTCTTGCAAGTAGCTTCAAATGCCCCAGTGCATGAGGCCCGTATCTCGAGTGGCCTTTGGTAACAGATGCCTGCGCAGTACTGAAATGAGCGGCCCCTCGGAAGCGAATGGCGGCGGAGTACCGCTCCTGGCGCGTGTCTTGCGCGTTTCCACAACAATGGTTGGCGGTACTTGAAAACGTGAATTTTATAAAGGCATTTAGTCTGCACTTGCGGGCAGCATTTTTAACTTTCGGAATCTACAAGGGTAGTCGACATTGAAGTCCTGGGAAACATTTGTTATCTTTGGAGAACAAAGCAGGCTGTCACGTATGACTAAAGACAAAACGTCCAAAACAAACTTTGGTGTCCACAATAACGAAGCATTCGCATCTTCTTCACAGCAACCTCCATTCCTCTCAAGATAAAAAAAGCGAAAAACGTTAGCCAGAATTTTCGTTTGAAGGGTCATGATTTCTTGAAAATTGTGGTGAGATACATCGACCCTTAAATGTAAGCGATACCAAAAATACAGCTGAAAACATATTTCGCAATTATTGCGAGAGACGCTCATTTCTGGGAGGCATGCTGCGTCCCAGATGAAGGAGTTCTTTTTTCACTCCTTTGTCCCTGAGTTCCTCGACCCTCGACAAACCATAAGTATGGAGCTAAGGCAAGACCATGTGGTCTAAGAACAGAACAGCGCTTGGTTGAAGACAGCTTTCTGCTACTCAGAATCGGAAAACCATCGACATAAAGTTTCATGAAACCCAAGGTGAGGAGGCTTCATTGGTTATGGACGCTGCAACACCATTATTTCATTCACACATGAGTCGTCTGTGTACGAAGTTGCGAGCTGCTAAAGAAAGAACAGATCGGGTAATATGTTGACTGAAATATTATCTCAGCTTCAATTTTACCGAGACTGTGCATATTGTTGAACCTCAGTTGCAGCGCATATCGTGGATAGACTAAGTTTATGTATTGTACTTTTTTATAGTGCATTGTTTTCCTCATGCTGTAATGCTGTATATAACACATACGTTCTCTGTCGGGTTAGGCTCGAGTTAATTATTCACATAACGCTGTTTCACTTATGTCCCATTTGTGTCCTACTTCTGGAAGCACCGGAAAGGATTGACATTGTGGCGAGTGTCATAGTGAACACTCAACTTGCCCTTGTATGCCAGGTTTTTTTTTTTTTTTTTGCTATGATGCCGACTGTTCCACCTTGATTGAAACTCTCTGGAAACATTTGGTACGTCGAATCGTATCCTTCGTCTTTTGAGGAGTTCTGCTAGGGAGTAAGTACCCTACAGTTGCAGTTGCAGAGGTATCGCTGTAAGCTATCAGTGCTCTGTGGATGTTGGAAGACCTCTTGAGGAGCCGCTTCGCAGCCTATACAGTCTTTTCAACAGCACCATTCATGTTTGGATAGTCTGGGCCACTTGTTACATGGTGCGATCCACACTCCCTCTCAAACGACTTAAATTGTGAAGAAGCGAATCGAGTCCCATTGTCTGACCGGATGGGTGCAAATGTTCCGAAGCGAGCAAACATTGAACTGGGTGTTTGCGGGATATTTTGGGTTGTCCTCTTGAGTTTCGGGAGTTAGAAGAATCTTGAAAAATAGTCCACTACTACGACGTACCCAGGCAGCACAAGTCGTCGAGATGACGTCGAAATAAGGTCCTCGACGTTGGGCGACGTCGAAGTCCTTAACAAACTTTTTATCGACGGCATTGGTACGTCCCCATGAGAGGTTCCGACAACGTCAAACGCGCGACGTAGTGACAACGTCATAAGCTTCACCTCGACGTCTTCAACGGTAATCGACGTCTGTTCGACGTCTTGTATGAGAAGTTCATTGAACGTCGAGCACGAGACGTCATAAAAATGTCCTGAAAAACACCTTGACGTCTTCGACATTATCCACGTCAGTTCTACGTTTTCTCCGGGAAGTTCTTTGAACGTCCAGCATGAGACGTCCCAACAATGTCCTGAGCAACACCTTGACGTCATCGACATTATTCGACGTCCGCTCTACGTTTTCTCCCGGAGATTCTTGTAATGTTGAGCGCGAGACGTCCCAACAATGTCTGAGCAACACCTTGACGTCATTGGCAATAATAGACGTCAGTTCTACGTTTTCTCCGGGAAGTTCTTTGAACGTGGAGCACGAAACGTACCAACAGTGTCATGAACAACACCTTGACGTCCTCGACATTATTCGACGTCAGTTTTACGTTTTTTTTGGGAGGTTTTTTGAACGTTGAGCGCGAGACGTCCCAACAATGTCTGAGCGAGCTCCTTGATCACCCTAAACAAGGGCCTTATAGAGCCCAGAATGATGTCACATCACTTTTACAGTTTCTCGTCAATGTCAGCATTTCTATACTGTGCATGCAATCCACATTTTAACTTGGCTGAACTGCTGAAATCTCTTACAATATTATTATTCTCGTGATTGTTGTTTTAGTAGGAATTTCTTAAAGAGCCGAGAATTTACAACAACAAAAACCAGGATTTAGCTCGGAGTCAGCGGGGCTGTTTATATCATTTTTAGCGTTTCTAACTTAATATCAGTGTCTTTGAAGGAATAAGAGAATAATAATAATGCAAGAGATTTCTGCAGCTGAGCCAGGTTGAAGGGTGGACAGCATGCACAGTATTGAAAACGTTGTCATTGACGAGAAATCTTAAAAGTGATATGACAGGTCCTTGAGCAATATAGGACGCTTGTTTAGAGTGACTCCGAATTACACCCAAAACTGTCTAACCATGGAAGTGGTCGAAATCACCGATCACTAGGAAGCTGAATCCCCGTTCCCAGGATTCCTGGATAGCCGGCCGGGGCGCTTGGGGGATTCAGGAGATGGGCTATTCCGTCCGAATATATATGCTTTCGCTATCATACTTTGGAGAAACGAAGCCAGATCCGGTTTACTTCATCGTTCCATGGTGACCCATGTCGAAACCGTTATTAATTGACATCCCGTTCAGTCGAGACGTATGCTCGACGTTTTATGGTTGTTAAATGGGACGTTATTTCAACGTTGACATAACGTTATCACAGACGTGCGCTCGACATTTTATGTCGTTAAATGGGACGTTATTTTATCGTTAATATGACGTTTTCAATTGACATCCAGTTCAGTTTAGACATATATTTGACGTTTTATGGTCGTTAAATGGGACATTGTGTCAACGCTGGTATAACGTTATCACTTGACTTCCCGTCCAATTCAGACGTGCACTCGACGTTCTAAGGTCGTTAAGTGGGACGTTATGTCGACGTAAAATCTACCCTTTTTTTCAGACATTAGCCTTTCCATATTATGTCGAAGGGACCTGACGTTCAGACTATCGACGTTCTTTAGACGTGTGGTTCCTGACGTCATCACGTTTTTTCGACGTCTTTTCAACGTGTCTGTGCTGCCTGGGTAGTTCTCTTCGTTATTGTAGAAGAGGTCCATTGCAACCACTTCCCATAGATGGTGCGGGAGTGGCGTGTGTAGCGGGGCTTTGTGCCTGGCTTTTTATGTTCTTTGCAGCTGGACATCTTGATGCATAGTCTTGAATGTGCCTGGCCCCCAAACGGACTGCCGGGCTCAAGTTTTGCATCTTCCTATGCACTGGTGGCCTAGGTGCAGGCTTTTTAGCAGCTCGCTCTGTGTACTTGGTAGATTACTTATAGATTTGTCTTAAGGTGAAGTCATGGGAAACCTCAGCATGTTGCTGTACTGGCAGAGGAAGTGATAAATATATGGGATAATATGTCGTAAAGTAGTTCCTGACTATTTCAATATTTTGATGTTTTTGTTTCGCTTTTGATCCGTTACAGCATGTTGGTTGAGGCAGATAGGAGTTCTATGGCGAGCAACCCGTGCTCCTTTATGGCCGCGTCGAGGCTTCTTGAGCTGCTGCTGTCCGTTTCTGATTCCGGCTTCCGTGAATGTACGTCCGCTGTGTGTATCTCATTTCTGAGAATGTGGATTTTGTGATGTCAAACTTAAGCAGGCTTATTCGCAGATATTGAAAACGTGGACTCAGCTCATTTAGTCACTTCGACTACAAAGCTGGTACCAACTCGAGAGTAACATGCCTTTTTGTACCTGAGTGGTTCTTTTTCGCTGACAGGCAAACTGACGCAAAGTGTCCTTTCTTGCCACATATGTTGTTAATTTTTTTCAGCTGCTGGGCACTTGACGCGTGAGTGTGGACGAGTAGAGCCGCGCCACTTGCATGAACAGAGAACTCCGTGGTAGCGTTGACTGTTGGGACACGGTGTGTGTTGGCGGCGAGATGTTTTGGAGGCGCCCTCCTAAGTTTACCTCTTCTGACGTCATTACCTTTCAAACAACAAGTTCGATGGTGTTTGTAATTAGCATGGCGGAAGCTTGAAATCATTGCACTTTGAACGCGACGCTGCAAACACCGTCAACATTGAAGTTCTTAATTGTATTAGTCTTATTTCCGTCAATGAGAAATCCTTTGCTGACGTCATAGTGAGCATTCGGCCAATTGTGGCATGCCGACTGCAGCGACGCTATCGATCGATCACAAGACATTCTGCATGCAGATTCCAAAGCGAGTCACCGCGAGATCCGTGCTTCGAATGACGCATGGCAATAGGCTTAAGAAAAAACTTGGCACGCAGCATTCAAACCACGGATATTGCGGTGACTCGTTTTTGCATACTGTCTTTGGTATTAGCGGCGAGAAGTTTTGGTGGCGCCCTCCTGTGGTTCCCCCTTGTGACGTCATTACCTTGCAAACAACAAGTTTGATGGTGTTTGTTATTAGCATGGTGGAAGCTTGAAATCATTGCGCTCTCAAAGGAACACTGCCAACACCGTCAAAATTAAAGTTCTTTCATTCCTCTTATTTCCGTCGATGATAAATCCCCTTTCCGACGTCATAGTCAGCGTTCGGCCAATCGTGGAAGGCCGACCACAGCGACGCTTTCGGTCGCGCACGGGGCTAATTGTCACGAATGACCAATGAACTAGATGGGCTTAGGGCGATAAACTGGTATCCCGTTCACCAGGCGGGGGGGGGATCGGTGGCCGAGTGGGCTAGCGCACACCAGCTCGGAGCACGTGGAGCGAAAGCTCGCGCTGCAGAACCCAGGGATCCTGGGTTCAATCCCCACCCCTGTCCGTTTCGATCTGGATGAGCATCGTACCGGCGTGTGGTCGTGTATCACTACTGCGTGGTGCACGTTAAAGACCCCAGGCTAGCAGTTGTACTGCACTGGACAGCTAAATTGCTCATCTACAGCGAGTGACTCGCCTCAACTTTAAATGGCTGACCAACTACACGCTGTATAAATATCCCCACAACCACAATTATTATTATTCACCAGGCAAAAGTGACCCCATCCTTCCCTGGCTGCCGTCATGTTGTACAATTTTGACCACTAGACACGTGATCGTACCAAATGCTAAGGCTTTTACGCAAAACTGAGCCGAAATGTGTATTGCGATTGCTGTAAAAAAGCATGATAAACTATTTTTCAATACTGTTAGCCCCAGAGATCAGTGTCTACCTCCGGAAAAAAAAATACAGCACCGCGGCTGACGCCATCTAGCGGAGCAATTGCGAAGCTGCCCGAAGTTTTTGTCGTATAAGCACATTTTTGACTTAAAACAAATGAAACATAACTTATCTCGTCGGTACTGTTATTAAAGATCAATAAGCAATTATCTGTGTGCGGTACTTTGTTCAAATCTAGGTGTAAAACTATAAGGTCACGTATCTAGTGGTCAAAAATGTGCAACATGGCGGCGGTTGGGTGGGGAGGGGGGAAGGTCACTTTCAGCGGCCAGTTTATTGCTCTAAGCTCCTCTACCTCGTTGCGAATGACAGACGATGTGGCAGGAGAAAACAGAATGAACTAAAAATTTAATGCAGGCGAAAGTGCGCCAGAAACGAAACAGAACACACGTCGAGAAAATAGCCGCGAGCGTCGACGGCGGCAGCAGCAAGCGACGGTGCGTCGGCCTAACAGCTGGCTATCGCGAGAGAGAATCAGCAAATGGATCGGCAATACGGTGCTTGGCTCTTTATCTACTTTGCTTGTCATCTCAAATATTTCACTTAGAATGTTCGGTAAAGAGCCAGGGCGAGACTAACCAGGCAATGTCATTCTGGCCTCCTTATCTTTTTACGCTCGGGGTAAGATTGTACGCGAATCCTCTAGATGAACAGAGACGTTTGTCTTCTCAATTAGTGCCACTAAATAAGCTACGCTTCAGAGTAACAACACTTGTCCATATTGTGTCTTAAAATCATGGCTGCCAGTTAACTGAAGCTTCATCTGAAATCACAGGAAACGCTTTTTCGCCCTCGACAAATGTTTAAACAGTTCGCGACAGAGCAAAGCAATATTACATTCCCTTCCTAACACCGAATCTAATGCTTAGGAAGTCGCAATTTTGAACCATGACAATCGGAACTTGCGTCTCCTCTGCATATGAACCAAAATGGCGGCGCCCATAACAGTGTCGGGGAACGGAGTACCAATACTCTAAGCCCAGCTCATTTAGTGGCTCTATTCTCGATCATGAGAGCTGCAGTATGATTTAATGAGCAGTGTGACCCCGGCTAAACAGGGCGCCACAAAAACACCTCGGCGTTGGATCCTGGGAGTGTAGCGCCATTGCCTTCCCCGACTGATTGCAGGACACAAACATATACTAACATACAGACGAACAAAATCTCGTAAGTCGATTGGCTGATCGGTCCCTGTTGCCATGGCAATCGCCATTTTCGTCTTTTCCAATCTTCGAAGTTTCGAAAGGGTTGATCTGAACCAGCCGAGCCAAGATCGCTATAGGGAGCGTCATCGTGGTGAAAGTGTTCCTCGTCAATATAAGCCTCTTTGGTACTGCGTATGCAAGCAATTTATCAATCACGCTTATCTAGAGAGACATCTTATAATAATATTGTTCTTCAAAGCAGAAACATTATTTTTCAGTGCCACCAAGCAACGACGCTCCATGTGGTGGAGGTGTCAAGATGCGTCCTTTTTTAGCTGGTGTGTGAGTAACGTAATCTCGGTACACATGAAATGTCTTTATAAACAACTTTTCACACTCATTTTCGAATGAGCTCACAAAGGATGGACGAGTCAAAGGGAAACTACTCACAACATTAACCGAAATGCCGACCATATGGGGAGCTTGGGGTAGGTTTGTCGGAATCTAGTGAATGCACAACTCGTAAAGCAGAAGTATAGGCCTGTAACTCCCAAGGTTAGAACAGTGCCACCAGGGAGACGAACAGATGAGGTTCTCAGAAAAGAGAACCGTTATATTCGGACCGGGTAAATAGGCTATGCATCGCAGAAAGCTCAAACTCCGTGAAAATGTGATGCTAGCTCTTGGGACAAATAGACGCGAAAGCTTGAAAACGTAACGTTACCTGTATTAAAAAAAAAAAAAAATGAAAGACGTTTTTAATTTTCTGTAACGCCGAATTAGAGCACAGCTCTTGAGGAGGAAGACGGGAAAGTACGGAGGGGAGGGTATGCCCCTCTTTAACTTTAGCAGGGAAATTTTTCCGCTAAATTTATCGGAAAAAAACTTACCCTCGTGACGTCACACGTGACGTCACGTGCGACGTCACACGTGTCATCAGGAGGGTAAATTTAGCGGGAATATTTTTCCGCTATATTTAGCGGGAACATTGCATTCTCAATTCCTCCTGGGAGCGAGTTTGCAAACCAGTATGAAGACGAAGAACAAACCCATATAGGACATAGGAAATGCAAATATTCCGTTTTAGTTATATTTTTATTTATTTTTTTTTACTAGCTTTGATTTGAGCTCTAAAAAAAGTCCGAGGACACCTAAGCACTTCTTATGAGTTGTGATTTCGAAAGCATGAATGTCGTTCTTCCGCTCCCTACGTTCGCCTGCGCTGTAGTGGCGTGGACGGCCACGTATCGTCGGCCGACGACCGAGCGCGCGCTCTCGTAAAGTGACCGAGCACGCGCTCTCGTAAAGTGACCGAGCGCGCGCTCTCGTAAAGTGGCCGCGCCGCGCTGAGCTCGGCGGGTACCCTCTCCGGAGTTTGCTCGGGCGGACTCTGCGGTCAGGCCCGCACCCAAGGAGATTAGAAGGGTTGGAAGGGGCATGACGTCAGCCGTGTAGCCTCCACAAGCCAAACTCCCTTGACACCTCGCCTCTTTTTCATTTTCCTCCTTACCCTCCTCACTTATCGGACCAGCACGTGACCTACCAGACGGAGCTGCTTGCTTCACGTCTACCCTTCGATCTGATAAAACCTACCGGACGGAGCGCGCGCAAGCCTGCAAGGAATCCTACTACAATCAACCACTCATCACGCACGTGTCATGTCACGCGCAGAAAGATCTGGGGTCACGTTGGGCACAACACCCGAGGGGAAGTGGTTTAAAAATACACAGGTGGGCTATATGTATATTTATAAACATTGGAGAGGAGTCCGCTGTCATGCATGTTGCGGGTGAAAAGGGCGCAGTTCATACTTCGTTGGAGGCTCACATGGCATGCAACGGGATCCAGTTGAAGCCACCGAAGGCGCTGGCTCAGCGTGCTGGTTCGTGCGAGAACCGATTCACGCTATTCAATCTGGCATTGTAGGCCGACATTGTTTACAAACAAGTGTGGGCTGTGACACACGCAATGACCAGGGTGAAATTTACTGCGTACTCGTCCGTCAGCTCATCTAGACAATTCCCCTGTCAAGCTGTTGGTGTGTTCTACGCGCGCTTTCCTCACAAGCCAAAGTGTTAGTCTCGAGCAATTAGATCGCTTAATAGCACGCTGAACACTTACTTTCTGTGGACAGTGAGAATGTGGACAGTTCATCTACTCATTCATAATTTTTTCCAATTATGTATGCCCATGCTCGTTGGGTGTGCATCAATATCGAGTCTCAGAATATTAAACACTACGCATTATAAATTTGTCGTTGAAGCTACGTTTTCTGGAATTCGCACTCTAAAGAAAAAAGGGTTTAAAAGAGTGTATTGTTACACTGTTTGTCCCATATAACACACCTCAAAAGTTCAATTCGACGTACAGCACCCTATAGTCGAACAGACGGCCCCAAATTTTGCGAGGGTCTTGATAGCCGTGTGGTACAAGTTATTAAAATAGCTAATGTACGTGTTACAGACTACAAAAAAAAATAATCGGGGTTTTTTTGGCCCTACTGAAAAAACTTTGTTTTCTTTATGTGGTCTTTGATACGTACTTTAGCTATTTAAAAAGTTATATCGCACCGTTATCAAGCCCCTCGTAAAATGTGGGGCCGTCTGTTCGACTATAGGGCGCTGTACGTCGAATAGAAGTTTTGGGGTGTATTATATGGGACAAAACGGTGTAAGGTGATACCCTTTTTTTTTTTTTAGAGTGTAGGGCGAAATCGAAGAGCGCAGGTTCTACACAGTGGCAGTCATGTGGTCACGTTACATCCTGCGGCTTTTCTAGCTTTCGTCCATACAACATCAAAAATATATAAATATAATGTTATTTATCTTATGTGTTGTCAAAATGTTAAGGGGCGTTACCTTACGTTTTGTATACATCGGACAAAATTTGCTGAAGAGGGTGTCAGAGCCACGTAAACACTAACAATAATGTTCGCTCATGATTTAGAAGTGTTGTTTTAATTTTTTTTTATGTTACAATGCACGTTAGGGCCGAAAACCAATATTCGCTAATGGCTAGCCCACTCTTTATTTTGGTGCCTAATTCGAACATAAAATTAATTTTCCCTACCATCGTTATGGACGCGGGTTCCTCGCAGCGTCATGAGTTTCCTTTTAAATAGGAAAATGTAATTATCATATGAAATACGCTAAGCAAGTGTCAGTAACATGATAAAAGAGAACTAAATTGCATTGACTCTAAAGGAAATCGACGTTTTTTATGTATAACTTATTATAAAACCACTTCAATTATTGGTTCCTCTTACTTTTTACCTCCTAATTATATATGAAAACGAAAAAACTCATACTCATAATATTGGTGAACTCCCTACCAAGATGTAATTAGGTAAAAGCTTTTGTTTGTTTGTTTGCTTGTAGGTTTGTTTGTTTGTTTGTTTTTCTGTTTTTTTTTTTATTTTTGGTCTAATCCATTAAGAAATTATATTCTCTGTTATCTTATATTGTTTGTGCGGCAAATGCGGGAAGCTTTTTGCGGTGTGTGTGGCTTCGCCTTTTCCGATAATGCCCGATCGATGGCACTCCAGTTCAAAGCGAGGAAGGAATAAAGAATAGCCCGATCGAGAGATAACTACACAGGCGCTGTTTTTGCTCGTTGAAATTTTCTTTTACTGTTGTTTCATCTTCTTTTTTGCACAAAAAAACTTCTTTCTTTCATTCGTTTAAGGGGGCTCTAATCAACACCGTCGATGTCCAGCGAACGTTATTTTTTGGTGTTTTTGTTTTTTCTAACTTGTATCGCTTCATTCGCGAATTCGACCAAAACTCGTTAGTAATTCCAAAAACGATATAAAAAACTGGTCGTCTCGGCGATCCTTAGAGGTGTTTTAATGCGTTAGGCGATGAGATGCCTAATGAGCACCACTCCCCAACTTTCGGAAAGAGGACAGCTTTTTCGCAAATAGTTTCGGGAAACTGAGCTTATGAAGGTTAGGAATTGCATTACACACCCACAGTTACACTGAATTCAGGTGTAAGTCGTATCTCTTGTTCCAAGGTTATGAGTGTTTTGTTTTTTGTGTGTATAATGAGAGGACGGGCTTAAAAGTTCCCATAAACGTATTTTATCGTGGCATCTGCGTGCATAATTTTTGTGCAAATTATGCTACTGCCTTATGCCCGTTTCCACGGATTGTTTAAAGCTAAGAGGCACGCAAATTGAGTCATTGTAATTAGTTCAAGGCCTGGTCGCGCCACAACAATGGGTATCTAACGAGCAAGGGCAAAACGAGAGTCCATTATTTGGTGCACATTTAATTTGACGACCGGAATACGGTTCATCTGTGCACCTCGATAAATGTTTTGAAACATTCAATTCAAAATAATGGATTACCTCTTATTCACAGCAATTTCAAGTAATTTTTTATTTTTGCAACGGTAATTTGTAATCTAATTGAACTACAAAACATTTGTTACCAATCGGTTAAATTACTTATATACAAACAGTAAGATGTTATATTAATTAAAGCATCGATCAGTCAATTTAACAAAATCAAATGGAGCCGAGAAATACAAGATACGACCATATAATAAGTAAATAATTAAAAATACAATGAAAACGACACACACAGCAACGGCCCTAGTTGAATCTTGGTATACTAAGATTTTAGTTAGATCTGTGTATTTTGAAAGACATTCAAGAAAAAACCTCGAGTAAACAAGTACGAGCGGCTGTACACCCGATTGTCATCCTAGGCATTTGATTACGTGCGCCAGTTGAGCCACTACTAACTACTGTGATTTCCTATTCACCTGTTTACATCTCGGGTGACTCTATCTGACTTGATTAGCATAGAACGCCGCCACGATTTGCAAATGATATGCCGTATGTATATCTTCCTTTCCTCTTCAAGTTTAGAAATAGTGTTTTACGTATCTACACTAGGTAGTTTTAGTCGATCGTCTTTGCGCTCCGCAAGCGATACCCCGTATCGATGCGATGTGTACCTCGGAGCACCGGCGGCTAAATCGAGTATCGTTATCGGAATGCAAAAACGATAAAATAAAGCTCCCTAATAGGCAGTTCTATTATATTGTATGTGCATCTTGGTAAAGGTATACCTGGCAATGCGCCTGTGTCCTTGCGCACTCGTCGTATCGTTATCGTACCTTCCACTAGATCGCCCTTTCACGTCTGGATGTCCTCGGAATATATGTTTTTTGTCTGCATTTTTTGGCAAAAGTGTACCTAATAAAAGGTATTTAGACGAGAAACAGGATCTCTAGCGTAGAACATTTCAAAGAGACCAGCGTGCGTGCTCGCGTCACTGCCTTCTTCAGTACTGCGCAGAATTAATCGACGTAAAGGTTTTTTTTTTTCTCTCTCAACAACTTTTGTATTGTCCTTAATGTGGGAAGGTTTTCAAGATGATATAGAAGTTTGTTGCGATACATGCTTGAAACCGCCAAATGTGTGTTTGTTTATCTCTTGAGATGTACCTGAGACAAGTAACGTGAAAGTGACTTGTGGCGCACTAAAATATTAAGGTGGGCTAGTGGGGTTCAACATACTGAAAATATAAAGCGCAAACAGACGGACACAACTGGCGTTGTGTCCGTCTGTTTGCGCTTTATATTTATAAGGAGGAAGTGATTATTACACAAAAGAAAAAAAAGAAAAAGAAAAAGAAAAAAAGAAAAATTGAAGGAACATGATAAATCAAAGCAAATGTAGGGGGATCGGTGGCCGGGCAGGGAAGCGCGTGACGCGGTTCGAAATGGTCGCAAAACAAATGGGTACCCGTGGAGCGTCTTCAACGGCTTTCACCAGCCGTGGTTCATCCGCTGAAATGTCCCAGGATACCTACTGAGTGGTTCTGCCGTCACTGCATACAAGTACTGAAGTTTTGAAATCTATATTCGCTCATTGCGAAATCACCGGACGCCCGTACAAGATTGACAATTTTCGAGGAGAAATGGAACTCCACGGCGTTCTAAACGACCTCATTGGAGCCGACGCATACCAGATGAACCATGTCTGGCTCTTCACTTTCAGCTCCCTGACAGCGAAACGAAAAATTCTGGAAGCTAAGGATCATATGGTGAAGAAAAAAAAGATGCCTGCTCATCGATCCCAATGAGTGCGAGGTACGAATACGGCTCCACTGGATACCTATTCACATAAGCGATGACACAGTGCGGAAGTCCCTAGAGCCTTACGGAGGAATCAACGAAGTATCCCGAGACACATGGAGGGCGGAAGGCTTCCAGAATGTTCAGACGACGACAAGGCTGGTGAGAATGAACCTGAAGGAAGGCGTCACCAAGGAAAATCTCCCGCATTAGCTGCGTCTCTTCGGCAGCAACGTTCTCGTTCTTGTCCCCGGAAGAGCGCCCCTCTGCCTTCGATGTAAGAGAACAGGTCACATCCGCCGAGAATGTCGCGTCCCTCGCTGTGATAAGTGCCATCGTTTTCGTCATGAGCAAGAGGATTGCATCCGGACGCACGCCACTGTAATGCTACCGGCTCCCGAGGAAGACAACTCTGAATTCTTCATCGATGAAGAAGAAGCCTCGAAAATCGAAGACGGCACTGAGCACCCAACCACCACCCATACCCAAACACCTTCAGCGGCTGATAAACGAGGCGCATCACAAGATGAAGACACCACCGCATCGATTCTCGAAGCGGACAAGAAAGCTGCCTGCGTCAGAAATGGCACAGACATCGACAGGGCCGCTCGAGGCTCCTCAAAAAGCCAGCGACAGAAGACAGTCGACGGGAACGACCGCTCTTTAGACGATGCCTCCGAAGTTGACTCGGAAATGGACGACAGCTCGGATCTTTTCAAGCGACCGCTAGATCGCGTCGAAGAGGAAGACCCCGACCTTGAAGGGCCTAACTGGAGCAAGCCGCAAGGAAGAAAGAAATGCAAGCCCCGAGCTCCATCGGATGGCCAACAAAGCAAACCTCGCAGTAGGTGGTTGTGTTCACATAGAGAACAGTTACTGGCAGTTCTTTCCTCTATTTGAATAATTACTCGTGCTTGTCGCTACAGCTATAAATTATGTAAGTTTTGCGTTAAGTTGTTGCAAACTGCTTTTAGAGCGCAGCTCTTAGGCGCCCGTTTCCGGCTTGAGCGGCGTCGCCGTCGGCGTAACCGCGCGGTGCATTATGGGAAATGTCCCATAATGCACCGCGCGAGCCCCCCCCCCTGAGGTCACGTGACCTCGGGAAGGGGGGGGGGGGGTCACGTGATCCCTCAGGTCACGTGGACCCCCAAGATCACGTGACCCCCCCTTGAGGTCACGTGACCCCCCTCGACGTCACGTGATCCCTCAGGTCACGTGGTCCCCAAGATCACGTGACCCCCCTTGAGGTCACGTGACCCCCCCCCTCCGGAAGAGATTTTAGAATGAGGGGAGGAGGAGGAGGAGGGGTATACCCTCCCCTGAGTACCCTTCCCTCCTCCTCCTCAAGAGCTGCGCTCCAATTCGGCGTTACAGGAAGTTGTAAGCGGCTTTCATTTTTTATTACAAACCTTCTCCTCCGCCCCAATAATGTTTGCATCCAAATTTCCCACATTTTCCCCCATTTGCTTAACGCTGGGTACACTCAATATTAGAGGTTTAAATTCTACTCGTAAACAGTACCAGCTATTGGTTTGCTTCACGAAGAGCAAGTAGACTTTTTAGCCTTACAAGAAACAAAAATTTCGGAGGAAGAGCAAGTTACGAAGGCGCTACAACGTTTTCTTACTTTGTACGAGGTACTGTAACGCATGCAGTTGGCACGGCAGGAGGCTGTTTTTTGTTCCTTAAAAAATATGTCCCTCTCTCTGATGCGAGTCTGTCTCATCACCGATGCTCATGGACGTTTTATAATATGTAACTTTAATTTGTTTGACGCTCAGTGACGAATTATTTTTGTCTATGCCCCGTGTAAAGCCAGTGAGCGAACCCTGTTTTTTCACGATATTTCACATTATTTTAAGTCAAATCGGACCACTATATTTCTGGGTGACTATAATTGTGTATGCGATGCAGGTGATAGATTTCCAATAACGCGTGATAGCGATGTTAGTGCAAATCTGCTGAGTGAAATAATAGCAGAAAACAAAATGGAAGATGTTTTTTACATATCGAGCAAAGCTAGAAAAATTCAGTTTACGCACTTTCAAGAATCTTCGCACGCACGCCTTGACCGTGTTTATGTTTCTGCTGACATTGTACATAACATCTGCTCTAATTGTATAAAACCAGTGTTTTTTAGTGACCACTGCATCGTAAATGTCGCAATTAGAGAAAATCAATTTCCCAAGCCAAAATTTAATTGGCTACAGTAGATGACCTGTTGAGAAAAATAGCAGAGCAGAATGAGACATGTCCATTGGGACGATGAAGCGGTTCAACGAGCAAGCAAAAAAGTCAGCAATCGAAAGATCGAGCACGCTGAAGTTTCACGCTCAGGCAGAAGAGCGAAAACTGCAGCAGGATTTACGTACTCTGTGTGAAGCTGAATGTGAATGCCCTGGTTGGGGAGCAAAGGACATCGCGAATGTCAAATCACGTCTCGAGAAATTCCAGAAAGAGCGATACGAAGGCGCTGTGGTACGCTCAAGGGCACAGCGGTTTCTCTGTGGTGAGCAACCCACCAAACACGCTTTGATAGCGGTAAGAAAGTACTTTTTTTTTTCCAAAGAAATTCTCGAAATAAAGAGAAATGGTACCATAACTACAGACAGAGCAAGCATTGAGGAAGCCTTTGTGGAACATTATCGACTACTTTTTGAACTAACACCAGAACGACATGATGACAAAATTGACGAACTCTTGTTATTTATACCGAAAATAGATGACGCAACAAAGGAATGGCTGGAGGGACCCATAAGCCTGGAGGAAGTCGAGAAGGCAATAGGCGATCTGTCCGGTGGTAAAACTCCAGGCCCAGACGGGATTTGTTCAAGTTTTTACAAGAATTTCAGAAAAGTACTCGCTCTCATTCTTCTCGCTGTCATAAAGGAATCTTATAAAAGAAAATCATTACCGCTATCTTTTTCTAGAACGCACACTGTGTTAATTCCAAAATCAGAGGACGCCGACAAGCTACGACGTGTCGAAGGTTATCGACCAATAAGTCTATGTAATGTAGATTATAAGATATTAGCCAAAATACTCAATGGAAGACTACAACACGTAATTTGCGAACTGGTATGCGACCACCAAACGTGTGGCATAAAGTGCAGGACGATCCAAACAAATGTTCACGTAGCCAGAAGCATTTTAGAATTTTGTACAGAAGAAGAAGATCAGATTGCCTTGCTTCAGATTGATTAAAAGAAGCATTTGACCGCGTACGTCATAAATTGCTTTGGGCCATTTTGCGCCACATCAACATTGGAGATGTTATTTATGAAGGCGTACCAACGGCATGTAGTGGCTGTTCTACGCGACTAATTGTAAATCGTAGCGTAACTTGCAGAATTCCTGTAATGTCTTCAGTAGGCCAGGGTTGCCCATTCTCGCCTTTATTATTCGCGCTTTATCTTGAGCCTTTCTGCTTGAGCGTTGCTAACAACAGAGACGTTCATGTATTTACGCTTAACTCCATAGAAGTCAAGGTATTGGCGTGCTGATGATGTAGCAGTTTTTTGCAGAGACAAAAAAAAGTGTAAGCAGCGTTATTGATTTAGTTAAACACTTTTGCGATATTGCCGGTGCGGCTGTTAATTAAGAAACAATGTGCAGGCTTTTGGCACGGTACATGGGCCACAAAGCCCTCAGAGTTTGAAGGGATCAAGTGAAGTTCAACACCTACAACATTGCTCGGCGTACCACTCCAGCACATGTGTAATCCAAGTGTTTACTGGTCCGAAGCCACAGCTGAAATAAAAAAGCGGGAATTACGGTGGCCGAACCTCGACTTCTCAATTTTTACTAGAGCAACGGCTTGAAACATATTTCTTGTTGCTAGGCTCACGTATGTGTTTCAAGTGTTACAGTGTGCTCAAGGTGTTATGAGGAAAGTTCACGGGATATGTGCTACATTTATCTGGAAATCAAACTGGGAACCAATGAGAAGAAATAACCTCTTCCGCCTTATTCCTTTGGAAAGATTAGGTTCATCGCATTCGTTTGTCCGGAAGCTCGTGTCGCGATTCATTTTCCTACGGGATACTAAACAGCCTTTCATGCGAGGGGTATTTCAGACGAAACTGGCCAGGCACTTGCCTTCATTTTTGGTCTCGAATCATGGCGACCAGCCAACAAGAATTGTTGGATTCCTAAAGGAGGTCGTTGATGCATACCGTTTTTTGGCGGTGCGCTATTCCAGAGAATATTTGTCTTGCATAACTAGAAAATCCTTGTCCAACGCCCTGTATGACACTCTTTTCCCGGGGCCTTTGTATCGTGCACTCTACAACCAGGAAACTGGTCAGGATGTTCTTTGTCGTGTCAAGAGAATGGCAATCCAACCAAATGCCAAAAGTTTTTTTTTTTTTTTTTTCAAACTTTATATTTCGACGCTTTTCGTGAAGGTGTGGCTTCACGAGAAAGGTATTTTTGTTCCTTGGACCACCAATTGCTTGCTGTGAAAAGCCCCCGAAACTATAGAGCACGTGTTTATTTTCTGTTGGGATGCCCTGTTGTTTTGGGGTGTGTTGCGGAGAACCTTCAAAAAAGGCCTAAAAATTAAAGCATATTCGATCCGTTTTCTTCCCGATCACTTCCCAGAAACTTGTACCGTGCGACCTTATAACGTTAATTGGTCTGTACAGCCTCTGGTGTTCGCGGATGGCGGTGAGGCATGCGGATCTTAACCCGCGACCTGTTGAGGCATACTTTATAGGATTTGTGACTCGAATACATAGTACCTACGCACATCAGGGTACTGTTCCTGAGTCGGTTGGGAACTGTGAAAGACTCCTAAAGAGCCCCCAACGTATTAATTGAGATTTGATAATCAAAAGACTGTACGCTTAGCCTGAACGTGTTTGTGTCGTGTATGCTGTAATAAAGATTTTAAAAAAAAGGGATCGGTGGCCGAGTGGGCTAGCGCACACCAGCTCGGAACGCGTGGAGCGAAAGGTCGAGCTGCAGAACCCAGGGATCCTGGGCTCAATCCTCACCCCTGCCCTTTTCGATTTGGATGAGCATTGTGCCGTCGTGCCGTCGTGTATCACTACTGCGTGGTGTACGTTAAAGACCCCAGGCAAGCAGTTGTACTGCACTGGGTAAATTGCTAATCTATAGCTGAGAGACAAGTCGCCCGTTGAGGCAAACTAAGTTCAGGCTGTATAAACATAGTCATAACACATCTTTTTGTGTACGTTTTGTTGTTTTAGTTAAGTCACATATAGGACTAAGGGCCCCTACGCGCATTTGCGTTTGAGATCGTTTGAGTGCGTTTGACTGCGTTGCTTGGCAGGCAACATGTGGAATAGCTTGGCAGACAGCAGAAGAAGCAGGAATGTCCCGATTTCTCGCAGCCGCAACACGCAGTCAAACACTCTCAAACGCAACTGTGCCTAGGGGTCTTGGGTAACTCCACGAGCGAGCCATACTACCGCGAACTGCCGCGAACTGGCGCTTCTTCTTAGAAACTCATGACTTATTTTGACAAAATGCGCCGCAAGACAAGGACAGAGTAAGTAATACCCTTGTTACACTGGCATACTTAACTGCAGTTACGCTAAGCCACAGTTAGTGCACAATACTTGCGGAGGACATTCTGCGGCTATGCAGTCAAAGCTATGGGCGAACGTGCGCTTGAGCACCTTGAGCACTCATCAAAGCAGTGCACGCGCGCCCTTCACTTCTTCTAAAATAGCTCTCCGAGAGTATAGTGCGGTATCAGTGGTGTCGCGTAACAGCAGTTAAGCTGAGTTAACCGCGGTTAAGTGTGCCCGTGTAACAGGGGTATAAGACAACACGAAGCATTACTTTCAACTGAATGTTTATTGAAACAACACACTATTTATATGCCCAATCGGGCTTCTGAAGCAAGAATTCAAATTCCCGGTCGGTTAGATGCACCAACAGGGAATTTGAATTCTTTCTTCAGAAGCCCGATTGGGTATAGTAAATCGTATGTTGTGTCAATAAACATTCAGTTGAAAGCAGCGCTTCGTGTTGTCTTACTTACTCTGTCCTTGTCTTGCGACGCATTTTGTCAAAATAAGTCATGGACCAACTGGCCCATTTGTCACCATTGAACTCATGACGTGCGGCATTTTGACGAAGCTTCACAGACCGCCACCATACGTAATTTTCAAATCTGTTTATTCGTCAACAAATCAGTTTTCTTGACTTATTCTGCCGGCAGCCCAAGAACACTAGTCTAGGTTAGTCTTTCTGGACTGCCGGCACAACATAGACCCCATCTAAGCAAAGAAATAAGTGACAAACATTTCGTCGCCGTATCCCTTTAAAATTATTTTAAATCAGTTGAATCGTAAACGATTCAAGAGCCTTTAAGGCGAACTTTGCACCGCTTATAGAATCGGCAAATGAGTTCGCGGTCCCGACTCCGAGCGTACGCCTCGACCTGCGGTGGTCCACCGGTTCTATAAAGTCTGAAGGCCTTCGAAATTCCCGTGACAAGGGGGTATAGAAAAGGTCGGTAAGGGAAGTCCTGGTAATTAGTCCGTTCGTTTTCACACCAGACTCGTGGCCTGACGAACGCAGCGATCAATAACGTCATTATAAGAGGAGTACATTTATTTTTGGTTTCACGTCGGGAAGAATGTGATGCCGCCGCCGAAACGTCAATGTCTGCCCATTCCTAAAAGCACCTATTCATTTTCACTTATCTTTTTATTTTGTAGTTCGTGTCGTTCAGTTCATATGTTCTCAATGTGTGTTTATTTGGCAGTGTCTTTTTCAATATACTTTTCGGTGTAGTTTTTATTTCACTAGTTCTTTTTGCTCTCTCGTTGTTGTTGTTTTTTTTTCGCTTTTTTGTACTTAAATTATGAAATTTACTTGTAGCCTTCGCTATCTTACCATACCTAATTAGAGAACCTCTATTCGGCATCAACTATTTTGTGCCACGTTATCAAGTCTAGCGTAAAGCTTGCATAGTGCTGCCGTCCCGCATTGCTCCGAAAGCACGCACGATCGTTTTACATCTCATTCGCTTGCACTCACGCGATTAGCATTGACAGAGATATAGCACCGCTTAAGCTATGCTAGCCTTGGAAACGTTGAACAAAATAGTTGGCGACGATGACATTAAAGCCACTCGATGGAACTCACGCTTGGTGTTTCTTACAAGTATCGCGGCAACCATTTTTGTGCAAACGCGTGAAACAAGTAGCACGAATCGGTGCTGCGCCGCCATTCGCTTATAAGGTAGTGTGTACCGACCAGCAACACTGCTGCGACTCTATCGTTCACTCTAGAGTGCCTTCATGTTCGCTTGACATGAAGGCACCCTAGTTCACTCTATCCAAGGGCCGCTCATTTCAGTGCCACGCCGCCATTTTCTTCGAAAATCCGCACGGGCCATGCGCCTCGTGCATTAGCACATTTGACATCGGACGCTCCTTGTAAGACGAACACACACACACACGCACGACCTACTGCAATCCTGACCGGAGGACAGATTGGCTCACTATGGGAAGGGCTGTCGTCGACGGAGTGCCTCTCTTCACCACTGAAGACGCTCGGTACAGGCTTTTGTCAGAGCCGTTTATACTGAGAGAGTTTGGCCAATGGGCGGAGCTTGTTGGCCGCTAGAACAAGCGGATTTCGCGGTAACACAATATGGCGTTACTTCTTTGTCTTGTTCATTCCTGAGAAATCGCGTAGAGTTCCTATGAGTCAGAGCCACAATATGGCGGACGGAAGTGGTCATCCCCTGGTTGTCAGACTACGCTGCTGTGGTTGTCAGGCTGTCAAAATCTCCTTAAGAAGGCCAAACTCTCTCAGTATAAACGGCTCTGGCTTTTGTGCAACCCAAACCAAGACCCCCTAGAATAACCAAAGCTTGTGCACCAAAATGTTGACGTCATCAGTGTGAGGTGGAACGAAAACCCTGATTGGATACGAGCGCCGCGTCAGTGCTCGGCTTGGCCTAGTGTCCAATCAACGCGTCAAAGGACGCTCGGCACCAGGATCGGGCTCAATTTCTCAGTTGGCGCCATCCGACTGCGATGACGTACCATGGAGGAAAAGGAGGATGCTCGCAGGTCTTTGTGGTTCTAGATGGCGTTGCCCAAACGCGATTCACAGATCGGCCTCGATCTTGCGCGCAGCAGCTGGTTGCGGTTGATTACCGCGATACCGCGCATATCCTGCCGTAGCGCGGTGGCAGCAGATAAACGTAGTCGTTTTCAATGCCTCTAGTGCGTTTTGCAGAAAAGGTTGCGCGAGGGCAGCATTTAGCCCATCTTGGGGGTTCGATTAGATGTTTGGAAATTACCACAAATAAGCAAAGTGCAATTCGAGTACCGAATGGGTACATGGCTCTAAGTTTGAAGCCTTCAGGTTACGGTGCTTGCACAATTCCCGCAATGTTGGTAGGTTCTTACGCCTCTTTCTCTCTAGGCAATTTGCCCTTTAAGTACGGGATTTGTTTGGGTTGCTTGGGACCAACACATCCTTCGTGTCACAATAAAAAACAATTTAAGATTTTTTTTTTTTACGGAATGCTTAGTAGAGGCGGCTGTTATTGTTACACAGAGTAAAACATGACATGACCAGTCACACGTTAATATATTCGAAATGCGCTTTAAAGGGAAACATATAAGCCGCGCGGTGATAGCCAACTTTCTCGTTGGCACGTACACTCTAAAAAAAACCGGTGCGTCTACTTTCCCGCACAGCACTCGGAGAGCCAATCACCGCAACTTACGGAGGCAGCTCAGCGAATGACGATGCCGAAACATATGTTTAGAATAAAAAACGCAGTCTGAGTTGTGACATTAAGCAATGCAAAACGTCACGCTTGCACTGCTTGATGTCACAACTCAGACTGCGTTTTTTGGTCTAAACATATGTTTCGGCATTGTCATTCGCTGAGCTGCCTCCGTAAGTTGCGGTGATTGGCTCTCCGAGTGCTGTGCGGGAAAGTAGACGCACGGGCTTTTTTAGATGCGGAGCATCTCTTGCTCGGGTCTATGTCCCGCGTCCGCGATGTAGTCGGCACTCGAACTACGCACGCGCAACTCTCCTCCTTCCCTCTCTCCAACAGCTGCGCGTTACTCTCTCCGCTCTCTCTCTCTACCAGCTGCGTGCACTGCGCGTGCGTTGGCTTCTCCTGACACCGCGCGCGCACGCGCAACTCTCCTCCTCTTGTCTCCTCTCCTTCAAGTGTGAAAAAAATAAAATAAACGGCGAGCGGCGAGCGTTCCAACTTTCTCTGCCGCGAGCCGCGACGAAGGCTCGCGTAGGGGGTAACGCTAGGGCAGTCGGTGGCGCCATCTCTCGACGTCAGCACGCAACTGACTCTTTCCTCGGAACCAACACGATGCTCCGCATCACCCCATGGTTCCCCTCGGGAAGATGGTGTAATTTTTTTTAGAGTGTACCGCAGCACCAGTTCCGTCGTTTCCCGAAATTAACTTTGGCAAACGAGGACATCAAACTAAAGGGGGTTCTTGGATCACTTATAAACAATCCCCATGGCAGCCGCTATGCAGGCAGCCGGCGCCCCCTAGTGATGAATTTGTTACGCGCCCACTGACGAGATCCCTCAAGGAAAGCCGATTCAGAGCAAGGTCCGGACCAGATAACGCCGCCGCACTTCGCGCGTCTTCGATTAATATGTGGGTAAGCCAAGAATCAGAAAAATACCCTTACTGACCGCTGCGCAGTCATGGAGTGACACTCTTCTATGGGCAGGTCAGCGTTACAGTAGGTTGTGTACAAACACCTCAAGGTGCTCTACTTTGCTTCACCCGCTAATCTCATCATTCTTGGATTACCATTCTTAAAATGCGCCCGCGGGTTTTACTCGCGGTCGCTCGATTCATATCACGCCACTTGGCACCGTTCACACTGCACTGTGCAACGGGAGAAGAAAGGCTTGCATGACGAACGTGTTAACATGATACGCACTATCTCCCGCCAGGTTGCCGTACCAGATGCTTGTGGGCGGCGTGTTCGCCATCAAGCGGGAACACTTCCTCAAAGTCAACGGCTTCTCCAACCTCTACTGGGGCTGGGGCGGAGAGGACGACGATATGGCCTATAGGTGAGTGGCTACGCGGACACGTGTCCGTCGTCGGTTCATGTATACGTGCACGTGTACGTGTCTAAAAAAGAGAAAGAGAAAGTGTCAGGTGCAGATATCTTGCTATAGGCGCTTTTGTTTTACCGAGATGCTGAGTCACTGAAGCGGGTGTCGACGAGCCTCCACAAGGGCCAATGCTGGGGAGAAGACGAAGTAGAATCTCAAATGGCAAATAGCATGTCCTGCCATGGTAATGATGAAGTAAAGTGAACTGAACAACAGGAAACAAAACCTGAAGGTCTGTTATGGCGGCACCCACGCACAGATGTTTCAAAGAGTCTATGTCCTATTTTACTGCGCAAACGAGAACAAAGCTACAAGCGCGAGCATGTGACCCTGATAAATGCTTGCACTGCACGAGCGCGCGTGCTTGGCACGGACGCTGAAAACCCGGGTCTCGCTTTTGTAGCTTCTGCCACGGTTGCACTTAAAAGTGAAACGGAGGATACGGGGTATTCACCTGACGCCATGTTTGAGGGCGATGTTTAAGCGCATGCTCAGAACGAGCTCACATTACTAGACTGATAAAACCGGTAATCTTGATGGTGCGGAATGCACATTGCAAAAGAACCGTGGAAGCTCGCAGTCAACACGCGCTCGGCAGTCGCGCACGCCGCTATGGTCGCCAGTGAATACTCTGCAAAAATCGAGTGGCCTTGGCAGGAACAGGCTTTGCGTAGTTCGAAGAGCTGAGCGCACGGCACCTGCGGGTTTTTTTTTTTCCGTTTTGAATTGGGAGGTGGATATATCATTGTGGACATTCGAGCGCCAGTAAGAAAATTAGGAAGTTTTCGTAGATCGTTTCCGCCGTCCCGCAACGCCCTCCGCAACCCGCTACAATACCCGGAACTCTGCAGTCAAGGCTATCGGCGCGCAGGTGCAGTGGCAAGCTTCTTCGTTGCGGAGTGCTTAGCGAAGGGGGAAACGCGGTTCACAAAAACTCCCTATTAGGGAGTTGTAGTGGATCGTTTTTCTCCTCCGCTACGGTATCCCCGAAGAAAACGCCGCAGCTGCGCATGCGCGCCGCCAGCCTTGTCTGCATAGTTCAAGGTCTTGTGGCGGATTACGAAGCGCTATCCGGGTGCTTAGCGGGCTGCGGAAACGGTCTACTACAATTCCCTATTGTCTCTGCTCTCTGAGCGAACCCGGTATCTCGGTTAAGTCGGCGGCTACGCGGTACGCCGGCGACTCTCTGAGCGCCGTGACTCTACGGCGCTCTCTGAGCGAACCCGATCTCGGTACACCGCGCGACTACGCGACAGTTACGACAGGGCGATGCACATACGTTCTGTCGTACACGAGTGTCCACACCACTAGGCCAGAATATTTAGCACTGTAGGCGTGCTGCATAATGCAAATGACGGGAGTGAAATGTATTCTTTCCAGTAAAGTATTTGATGAGATTACCTTTTCCCTTGATATCCTAGCCTGAAAAATGAATATGTAAGCACGCGAGCTGGTTGATGGTACACATATTTAAAAAAAAAAAACGTCTGTTTTCATATTGCGAGACGACGATAACCCGGCAGCAGTGTGAAGGCGACTGATACACTGCCAACTAACTTGCGCTAACATTGTACACACCTGAAATGGACGATGTTCTGCGGAGTCGCGAGGATGCTTTATTACCGCTTATACTTCAAATTTTATTGCATATGGCAATATAAGTTTAAAAGAAAGGTCTGCCTTAATACGGTATACTTTTCTAGATATGTAAGATACGCATTATTCTTAAACATCCTATTCAATTCTATTACGTGTTATAGCGGAAACGAGTTTTATTATGAAGCGATACAGCGTGCGCATCCCGCGTGCCTTTCAATGAGACTGACAAAATTTTAAAGAACGCTTGTGCGGTTATTGTGCATTTGTGCAGATCAGGATGATAAACAAATGGTCAAGTGCTAACGACTCCAATAACACTGTTTGCCACAGAATCAACCACAAGCACATGAAAATCATCCGGCCCCCGGCGTCAGTCGCACGGTACACGATGATCAAGCACATCCACAGGCCGAATCACCGGACAATATCCGGTAAGTCACGAAGTCGCAACTTATTGAACTTATATGTCACCTAATTCAGTGTCGAACGACTTACATGAAGGTGACTCCTCTCTGTGTCTGCGTCTATACGGCCTGCAAGTTCATCCAGTCCTTGCGCACTCTGGTTCGTCTGTTTACCCCCAAATTTTCGCACGTGTGTTTGTCCCCCCCCCCCCCCCGACCTCAACCAATCACGGCCCTAGATTGGCTGCTCGTCAACTCGCGTTCCTTGCGACTTCTCTCTGTTGACCTTTGATTGGAGTGCTCTTCCTCGCTTGCCGATGCGCCCTACGACGTTCTTTGGAGCACTTGCTCTTTGTATAGTTTTCTTCTAGCTTGTCTTCGTCATTTTTTTTTTTTGTGCTTTTTAAGAATATGAATCGACACCAACTTGCCCCTGATTTCAGTAGTCTTGATCGTCGTCGGATTTGAGAAACACTAAAATGCTGCCTTCATTAGCAAGAGCAGATAACCTTCTTTAACCTTATCCTTCAATTTGGCAGCACCTCTTTCTGTTTTGTTTATTTTATTAATATTTACTTAAAGACCCTTTTTCCAGAGCGTAACATTCAGGATGGCACCCCGTTAGAATGTACAAACAGCTGAAAGTAGAAAACTCATAAATGAATGAAAGTGAAAGGATTCCAGCCATGATTTGACCCACGTACCCCGCGGTATTCTCACTTTTGTTAATTCGCGCTTTACCTTACACGAGATTCTTAACTCTTTAATGACGAGATATACAAAAAGGGTTTAAAGCATTTAATAGTTGAATAGATCGACGCTCTATCATGAGGTCGCCGAAAAATGTCCGCTCTTGCAGTGACAAGGCATCTCGTTCTCGTATCGCTCTCATCGCATTCATGAAGCGTGCATTACGGTGCGGGTATTGGGCAACATTAAACTTTATTAAAGCTTTCGTTTCCGCGTTTTGACTTCCCTCTTCACAAAATTATATACCTTCAAAGAAGTGTCTAGCGCTAATATACGAGAGGCGTTTATAAACTTTGTAATATACAAAAACAGTGATTCTGTAGAAAACATAAACGCCCCCAAATGTGAAAAACAAATAGACACGAGAAACACGGAACCCTAGTTAGTATATAACCGATTATATTTTAAGACAACCATAAAAAGTGTTGTTTTCGTGGGTATCTTAAAGGTGCGGTGCAACGATATTCAGTTGGAACGTTTTTTTTTTGTTTTTTTTTCACTTTACACGAGCTTGTTGGCACTAGTGGGACCCAACAATATTTGCACGCAACGCCATTGAACGAGAAACCTCTTTGTGGCTGTGTACATTCAAGGAGGAAAGCGAGCGTCTTCTTTCAATCTTTCCTTCGCGAAACTTGATGACGTAACGTGGGGGATCGCAGTATCCCCCAGTGACGGTATTTGAATGCGGCTCATAAATTGGACCCGAGCTCTGCGTGAGCACTCGATTTGGGCTCGTGATAATCGATAGCTCGACAAGCATTTGTGTAGCGGCGCGTGTCCAATCGCGGCAACGACGACAATAGCCGAACCCTAACAATGTCTGGAATTCGGCTCGTGTTCTGTGCTTTGCCAACCTCAGCGCGTGGCTATGATCAACATTAGCTGCATATAATCGGCTCCAGATCACGTGGCCGCTTGTTCTGGCTGCGAGTTAGGGTGTGAACACTGCTCGCTTTTCTTTAATTTTTTTTTTTCTGCGACGTTTATTGCATGGGGAAAAAAAAAAAACCGTATTTTATTGGTCATAAACGTCAGGGATTCGTTCTAAGCGGTATTCGATGAAAGTACAAAAATTGTTGCACCGACCTTTTGAAAAAGCCACGAAACGAATTTTCTACTTTTGCTAAATACTGCTTAGAATCACTCCCTAGCGTCAATAACTGAATGAACTTGCCTTAGATATTTTTTTTCTAGGCAATCGTAGACGCCAAAAATATTTGAGAAATATCTCTCAACTCGTAGCCAGAACAAGCGGCCACGTGGCCTGGTGCTTATCTTATGCCGTCAACGTTAATCATAGCCAAGCGCTGGGGTTGGAAAAGCAGAAAAAGCGTCCTGAGCTCCAGACATTGTTAGAGTTCTGCTATTCTCATCACGGCAGTCGTTGGACACGAGCCGAAATTCAGTCCGCATACAGATTCGAACGCGAGTCACCGCGAGATCAGTGCCTCGAATACCGCATTGCAATGAATTTAATGAGAAACCTTGGCACGCGGCATTCGAACCATGAACATTGCGGTGACTCGTGTTTGCAGACTGTCGTTTGTATGATCTATGAACAGTGTGACCCCGGCTGAACATAAATATCCTTAAACAAAAAGAGCGGTTCTGTTGCTTGTGTCGCGCAAAAAAAGAAAAAAAAAGAATTAAAGTATGCTGAAGTCTTGAAAGGAAAGTCAAAAACCAAAAAAATCATTCACTCGCTCTTTTTTTTTATTTCGCTATACATGCTTCGTGTGTCCCCAATTCCCGACCCCGCATTTCCCTTTTGATCGTATACAACATCAAAAAACAACAACGAGAAAAAAAGCACAACATCCGCGCTCCGGTCATCCGCATTTCGCTCCAGAGGCGACAGCTGTGCATCACTATTCGCCACCCTTCGCTAAGAAGTTTCTGCTCTCCTAAAGTTCGCGCGGCTATAGGGAAGTTTGATTTCCATCTTGGCGCGCGAAGACTAGCGCAACGAACGACAAAAACACACACACACACACACACACACACACACACACACACACACACAGACACACACAACAAAAACCCCAAATTGTTCAGGAAGAAAAGGAGCAAAAGCCAGGCACCCCACAGCGTCTCCGTTTTCAATAACCTTTTTCCTCGAACTTCGGCCAACAGCGTCGTACTCCTCGCTTGGGCAGGAATGAAACAACAACACCAAACGAAAAAAGAGACGCTTTCAGGAACAAGGTAGCGCGGCGGGAACTCCGCGAATAGTCGTTGTTCATTTTGCGAAACTTGCGGTTGCCGCACTAAACCGAGAAACAACGCCCCTAGCGGATGTCCTATGTAATCAATACGGAGAGGAACAAGTGCTAGCACTTTATACTTGGACGCAATAAGAGAAGTTTCAGGACGAACGAAGATAAGTTACTGCAGACAAATAGCTGTCTACTGCAGCACAAGTGTGTTCGTACGCAAAATCTCAGAACATAATTTAAAAAAAGAAAACGTTTTTTTTTTCTTTTTCTTTTGACAGCGGAAGTTGTTAGGGGCTCTCTGCACCACTGGAAATGACGTCCGTTGTTGACGTTGTAGCTGTTGTCGTTGCAGATGTTGTAGGTGGCGTAGTAAGGCGTGGGGTGTCCGTCGTCGATGTTGCCAAATCCTTGAAAAAGATCAACCGCCGCCCACGAGAATCGAACCCGAGTCCGCTCCGTGCACGAGAATCGAACCCGGGTCCGCTCCGTGCGAAGCGGAGGCGGTACCACAGAGCTACGCCACGGGCTTTTTCGGACGCCACGACCATTTTCGAGCGATGCTCTTTTTGTGCCGACTTTTGCGCAAACCTTATGATTAAATCGTCTGAAGAGCGTGTTGGTGAAATTGACTGACCACAGAAAGAATAAAACAAACTCGGAACGAAGAACGACGAACATTTCTTTCAGAAAAAAATATAACAAACTTGGGACGATGGACGACGAACATTTCTTCTATGAAAGAAATGTTCTTCGTCCTTCGTCCCGTGTTTTTTTTTTTTTTTTTATTCTTTCTGTGGTCAGTCAATTTATGTTTACCATAAAGAAAATACCAACGGAATTCTTTTCCACCCCAGGTGGAAAAGAATTCTGTTGGTTTTTTCTTTAGGCTTTTGAGTGTGAGGTCCAGCGGCCATGCAAAAAATGGTGAGAGCTGATGCGGTTTGCTGCTGCAGGTTTGTCATTGTTGGCTTAGTCAGCTTCGGGTTTGCTGGCAGATAACCGAATTACGGTGGTTCTTTCTCGTAGCAGCGACTGGCTCGGATTTCAGGTTCTTCGTGGTGTATTTGTGAGGTTCGTTCTTGTAGTACTCGCTCGTATTGCGGTTTTTCTGACGGGCTTGGGATAAGACTTGGTTCACGGCTCACCGGGTGTTTAAGACGCGGGAAAGTCCGGCACCCGTGTCCCGTTAGCGGGCAACTTGGCTGAGGAGCCACCAGGGTACACACAGAGTGAAGGGCTATGGGTAAAGTAACCTGCATCTCCACCAGAACATACGATGACAGCCGAGCACGGTCTGTAACTTTCCAGAATAGTAAATATTGATAGAACATAGGACTGGAGCAAGCATCCGTGACAATATAACAAAACTTACAGAAGAGAGTCAATCCTGACCACTAAAGAAGCTGTATTGCTTTAGTGGCATTCTGTCCGAATAAATCCTCTCCTTTGGCGTTTGGCGACTGCCGTGGACGGACTGAACTGAAATGGATGTGGGACCACTTTGCTGATAATGAGCCCCTGCAGACTGTCGCCGCAAAGCGGCGTAAACGGGTAGGCTGGGTAGGTAACACGCGCGAGGAAATGTAACACGCGAGATTAAATGATGAAATGAGTGTTGATGAAACGTTTGTGTCGACGAAACGTGCGACAGACCAGCGGAATCAATACCAACTGCAACACCTGTGCTCCGTGAAAGCGCGAATCTACGCCAGAACTATTTATACTCTGTTTCACCTTATGATGTACCGCAGTGAAGGCTACAAGCGCGAGCTCCCTGCTCTAGGGCACATCTCGGCGGCACAAGCTCTCGTGCGTTAAGAGTAGCTCCCAACGCTATGAGCTCGCGCTTCTAGCCTTGTCTGCGGTACAACATAAGGTGAAACGGAGTATAGTAAGCGGCACAGCATCACCTAAAGAACGGCACAGGAACTACCAGCTTGAAAGCAGCTTTTCGGTGCGCCGCACAACCAAAGTGAGCCTTCGGTCATTTGAACGAAGCAGCACCACGATTACAGACTGCCAAACACGACTCACGCAATTTTCGTAGCTAAACTGTGTATGCAAATACAATACACGGAAACATAGCATTAAATTTTATCCTAGCGATATTCGAATCAATACGAGGTACAAGCAACGCAGGGCCGATTGTCTCTTTAGTGGCAATAGATCCCGTCGATCACCGGCAAAATGCGCACCGTTCCTCCGCAGCGTCATACCTACATGAGTGACCACGCTGAACTCTGAAGTCGCTTTCGACCGGCCTCATATGACGGCTCCCGCATCTAAAATCAGCTCGCTGAGAGCAACAACGAACAACGCATTTGATAAGCTCCGGCCAATGCTCCGTCCCAGTTGGGGCCAGCCGATGCCTGGGCGCTGTCATCTTTCCTGTGACGACGTATTTGGTTTGGTCACCTGACAAACAGTCACATTTCCGTACATTGGCAGCGGCCTTGTGTGGGTCACTTTTGAGTGCAGACCGGAACCCCGGTTTATCGCTCTAAGCCCCTCTTCCTCGTTGAATAAAGTTAAGAAAAATATCGACAGGATAATCGTTTCACAACATGGCGTCTGGGTCCAAAAAAAACGTTGCTAGGGACGTTGCTATGGATTAATGAATGGAGACTCCACATGAGGCTAGATTTTTGCTTACATGTAAGTAAATAATTTTTTGCAAGCATCCGAACTTCTTGATATCTAGTTATGAAGATGTTCTTGTCGTCTCAGTGTCGTATTGCAATAATGAAAGCCATTTCTGAAGTATTACACTCCGCTTTGCTTTTTGGTAGCAGACGACACGATAGATTTGCTGGCCTCTGTTGCAGCGGGCGTCTTCATTTAATTGCCTCGGTAAACGAGCGGCTAAAACAATTGCATCGCCATGGCCGTAGGAGTCTCCGCAATGCGCTTTGTTTTGTTTTTTTGTGAGGAACCCAGCTTAGTTTAGAGGGGTGAAAATGCCGTAAAATCAAACCACGTCATGCAGATAAGTTACGACGACGACGTGAAGTGCATTACCGGCATAGTGCGGGCCAGCATGAGAAACAAGTCGTACGCTGTCGAGGTAAGTCGTTTATTATTATCGTTATTATTGAGGTTGTCAGGTTATTAAAGAATTGCATGTATATCGCGATTTCGCAGTTACCATCGCAGCGGTGGTTACAACCAGGTACGAAGCACCCTCGCATAGCTCGAGTCCGCAAACGAAATTTGGGATCTCAACCGATCGCCTGAAGTGCTTTTCTCACGGGTGCAATGCGATCTTTTAGCAGAGAATCATCTCGATCGACGCCCGGATTTTCGACAAACCATAATTTGCATCGCACCCCACTATGAATTCTTATGAGTGTCTGAAACTGATTATATTTCAAACAAATGCGATGTCAGAATATCGTCTTTATTCACACGATTCAAACGACGGCCCCGGCTTGGCCGGCGGGCGTGTGGCAGACGGCATACTTCTTGCATTCGTCGTCTGCTGCAGGCATCTTGAGGACCGGAAGTTGCAGTCGTAAATATTTCAGAAAAGAGCGATTACCGGCACACTTCTGTCGAAACATATATGACATTCAAGCTTTCTATATCTGTGATTTTTAGAAGTTTAAATCCTACTCCTGATTTTTGAACGGTCGGGTTTTCGTAGCGAAGCCTAGCCACATGTATTTGTTAGGGGTGTGCGAATATTGAAATTTTCGAATACGAATCGAATACGAATAAGACGAAAAACGGGCTTCGAATATCGAATCGAATATCGAATATGTGTCTAGTAATAACAAATTGCAAAACAAGAGGTAACAGCAGGTTTTATTGCACTTTTAAAATAAATCAATGCAACTGCAATTTACTGGACTGCAGCAGCTTCTAGTAATGCACTCATCTCAAATTATCGTGTAGGAAAATAAACTGCTCAACATGTTCAGCAAGTAAGCGCTCCCTACGCGCCGTGACATTATTTCCGCCAGTAGAAAGACCCTTTCGGGAAACCTGTGAAATTTCACTAAAGTTCGAGGAAGTTCGACTTGTGGACAGTGTTGCCCGGCTGCTACACGAATATTTCGAATTTTGGGAAACAACTATATTTAGAAATTACTTCATTTTATATTTCATAAAATGGTTACCAATGTTTACACCATACAAAAGCGAAAATATGCGCTTTAAACGCTTTCATTAGTTATTAATGTGAACCAGTGATGCCAATAAATCCAAAAAATATTGCACTTTCCCTTCGCCAGGTGGAGTCAACTTTTTTTTTTTTTTTTAATTTTCGCGCATGCGCACAAAAGTCGAACTTCAGTCGAACCTTTGTCGAATATCAATCAATCAATCAATCAATCAATCATTTTATTTACATCATCATCAAATTGTGATGTGGGCTGCAGAGGCAAAAAGTCAAAACAGTTTTGACTTGACAAGGCCTCTGCAGCCTTACAATTGGCATACGGTAACAAACAACACCAACCAGGGAAAAACAAGCAACAGCGACACGGGAAAAAAAGAATAAAACACTTGTATACTCTATTTGCTGCTAGAGGAAGGATTTGGCCTTATACACAAAGAACGAAGAACGACAGCATCTAGTGACTGGATGTATACAGGAAACGGAAACAAAAATATAGAAAACGGATGTATTTACAGCTCACAAAGACAATTTACTTTTTATTTGTGAAAACAAAGCTCTCGAATTTCATTTAGAGATAGGTTTTCAATGTTTGGCAAATTTTGTTTTTCAAATTTATTTAAGACAAACGGAAGATTATAGCTTAACATTTGAAACCCATAGTTCGTGCGATTTAATAGAATTTTCCAACGCTCCCTTTCCCTAACGTCATAAGGTTTAGAAATGGGAGTTAAATTTGAAATACAAGTAAAAAATGGCTCATTACATCGGAGGGTGGATCTATATCGTGTGAGGAGAGTATACTCATATGAATCAAGAATAGATGTTACATGCAGCTCTTACATAGAGGAGGAGTGTGTGTGTCAAAAGACCCATTTCGTATTATGCGAACAGCCTTTTTTTGAAGAATATGTAATTTATTTAGGTTGGACAAGCTTGTAGTGCTCCATACCAAGCTACAGTAATTTAAAAGAGGTTCAAAAAGAGCTTTATATATAAGCAATTTTAAACGACAAGGCAGTATATTTTTAAACTGGTACAATTTTCCCAGCACTTTTGAAAGTTTTTTAGCTATATTGATTATATGATCATTCCAAGACATGTGGTTGTTAAAATAAACTCCAAGCGTTTTCACATTTTGAACGAGTTCAATTTGAGAGAGGCCAAGAACAATATTAAAATTGTAACTAACATTTCTATTCTTAGGTCGGAAAAGGACCGCCTTACTTTTGTTCATATTAATTTCTAGCGAGTTTACTACACTCCATACATATAGCTTCTGTAGTGTGGTGTTAGTTTCATTCACCAGTTCCTGTATTTCAGTGCCAGAAAAAAATAAGCTAGTATCATCAGCATAAATGATGAAAGAGGGGGTCCTACTGATGTTAACGATATCATTTATATACAAGTTAAATAAAAGAGGACCTAAGATACTACCTTGTGGTACTCCAGATCTGATAGGTTGAACGGTAGAATTTTGACCATTTATTACAACACATTGCCGCCGAAAATTAAGATATGATTCTATAATATTGAGTGTTACGCCACGGACTCCATAACATTCGAGCTTTTTTATGAGAGTAATATGATCGATACGATCGAACGCTTTAGAATAATCTATAAAAACACCCAAAATTATTTTTTTTTCTTCGAACGACTTTAAAATTAGCTCCTTCTGTTGTAACAATGCCAATTCCGTTGATCGGCCTTTGCGAAAACCGAACTGAGAGTCTGTAATTATTGCAAATCTTTTACAGAAACTTGTTAATCTATTATGAATAATTTTTTCAAGACATTTAGAAAACACAGGTAATATTGATATAGGTCTAAATTTGAAAATTCGTTTTTGTTCCAACCTTTAAACAAAACAATAACTTTTGCAATCTGCATTTTTGTAGGAAATACACCACTATACAATGAGGCATTCATAATATGTGTTACAACTGGTGCCACGACATCTAATACATACTTAATTGGCTTGATCTGGAAATCATCTATATCAGAGGAGTTGCTGTTTTTAAATGATAACATCGTGGAAAATACTTCTTGTTCGTCTGTTGGAAAGATAAAAGCATTGTGTTGATTTCTAGGTTTCATAAAGGACATTGATAACGGACTATGTATGCTACTTACAAGATTTATTAGATACATGTTAAAAGCTTCTGCGAGAGCTTTTCCTTGTAATGTTACACCTTCTTTAGTTATTTCTTGTACAGCTGACTCAAAGGGACCATGTTTTAACACTTGGTTTAACTGTTTCCATACCATATCTGTTCTCTTCATACATGTCTCATTAAATAAATTATGAAAATATGTTTGTTTAGACTGGTGAAGAACCTTATTCACTGTATTTCTGCATTTTTTGAAAAGAGCAAGATCTTCTGGAGTTCTTTTTTTAAGAAACGTACTATACAGTTTATTTTTTTTTATTAATCAATTTTAAGCATTTTCTTGTTACCCATGACTTGCGATTCTTTTAGCTTGTTTTAATTGCCTATAAGGAAAAGAATTTTCGTATATCTTCTTGAAAATATCTAAAAATTTATTATACGCTTCATCAGCAGATGTGGCGGAAAAAACCGAGTCCCAATTTGTATTTGAAATAGTTTCACGAAACTTTTCTAACGTGGCGGAATTTATACTTCGGATCCTAATAGTCCTTCTGTTTTCATTCTCAAACTCAATTTTCTGGTTCGTTATATTATTTATCAACATGAATATGGGTAGATGATCACTTAAACTATATTCCAGAACACCAGCACTAACAGAACTTACTTCTTAATTCGTCACAAACACATCAAGCAATGTGGACGATGAGGATGTGACACGAGTGGGAGAATTTATAAAATTACAGAAGTTATTTGATGTAAGTAGAATAAGAAAGTCGTCTCTGACACGCGATTCTTCGAGTAAGTTTATATTTAGGTCTCCACCAAGAAAAAGTTTACATCTCTCCTCATTTGCAAAACAAAAAAGTTCTTCTAAAACGTTAAAAAAGATTGAAACATTTCCACCTGGTGGACGATAAAAAACCGAGTAAATACAGTCTTTTCTTCTGACGCAGAGTATCTCATAGTTGCGAGTCATGATGGTGTAATCCGGAACAACCTCAAGGTCAGAAAAATTACTTTGTAACGAGATACCTCCTCCTCGTCCGTAATCTCGATTTAAATAAAAATGATTATATCCAGGTAGTACAAAAAATCACAGTCATCAATATACCATGTTTCCGTTAGCATAATAATATTAAATGAAGTTTGAAAAGAATCAAAAAGCAACATTAGGCTGTCTCCTTTATTCCTAGCAGATTGCACATTTAGATGAAAAAAACTTATCTTAGTTCTGCTACCCTCATTCAAAAAAAGATTCAACTGATCAAGCGTTACAGCACCAAGGTCTTCTGCCATAACAAGGCGTACACAGAAAAAAAAATACACAACAGCGATGTTTAACAAATCAGCCTCAAGTCATCCTGATGTGATACTGAAATAACGGGAGTGTCAACCGATTTTTTCGCCAGTATCTTGCCGTTTCGGACCCACACAAACCGCCAAAGATGTTCACGTTTCTTAGACACTGTCATTCCGAGCAGTTTTTTTCAAATACGGGCACAAATGCTCGTTCACAAATACTGGAGCATCCGATGGCAGGTTTAGGTCACGACACGAAATTCGCTTTTTCTTAGCCTTATAAAGGACACTGTCTCGCTTATTTCGGTGCGTGAAACGGACAATGATGTTGCTTTTGTTGCTATCTTTAGTCGGCACCCAGTGACATGCTTCGACGTCTGCTTTGGTTATCGGTTCACCGATGACATCTCCGAGTTTCGTTATCAACTGTTCTGCATTTACGGTTTCGTCTTTTAGAATACCTTTAACCTCGATGTTGTTGTTTCGCGAGTACTGCTCGCAGTTTACTAGCCTATTTTCAGCTTCTTTTAACGCCTTGGTCAGCACAACCATTTCTGCTCTCATTTCGGTGTTTTCCTTTTTCAGGACAGAGTTTTCGGTCACAAGTGCAGTCATTTTCACTTTGAAAGTCTCAAATTCCTTATTTATGAAGTTCATGCTGTCCTTTATTTCAGTTATTTCTTTTAAACCGTTACGTATTTCCCGTAACTCTGTCCTGAGATCTCTTTCAAAAGTGTCCCTGAAACACTTCAGCTCCTGTCTAATGTCTTCTTTAAAGTCACTTAACAACTTGGCTATATCTTTCGTCATATCGAAGAGCAGTAGTCGGCAGAAAACAAGTTGAGGGTTCGCAAAAGTCAAACTTGGTCGACCTCGAACCGGGGCAGGTTTGCGACATCCCTAGTTTTGACTGCGCGGGAGTGGCAGGTGTTGTTATCAATGGCGATGCAATGTTCTGCTCGCACCTAGCTTTTTTTTTTTTTTTTTTTTTTTTTTTTGGGAGCAGACCGATAGCCTACGGATCATACGCCTAAGTGAATACACATATTCATAGGGGAATGCATGGCAGGCAAATTATTCGTTACTTGCTCGAATATTCGCAATTTGTGCGAACATTAGCCGTTTTTTCTGAATATTCGCCGTTTTTTCCGAATATTCGGCTTTGGCCGAATATTCGGGAACTTCTGAATATGCAATTTCAGAAGTTACACTGTTGGCAAGGCTTGTGTATTTAGTGAATATTTGGGGTGAAAAACACGCTATTTACACAAATTACCATAAATTTACACGTTGAGTAATGGATACTTCGTTCACAAATCATGCGAGGTTGTAAGAAACGTGTTTTGGTTCGGTCATACACACATAGCCGTGTAGCCGACCTCGAAATCACGCATCACCCCCGGCGACGACCGCAGCATTGCCGGCTATCGAAGAATCGGAATGCTTAGGGACACACCTAGAAAGGTCCGTGGAGACAAATGCCGCGGAAAGAAACATTTCTCGGAGACAGATAGGCACCTACAGCAATTACGGCATGTCGCGGGACGGGAGCGAACCCCGCGCTTACGGCGCTTACCGTGCTGGCTACGGGTGTCGCGAACCGGCCGAGGTTCGAGTTCGACCAGGTTCGACTTTTTCGAACTTTTAGTGGAAAATTCGACGAACCTTGTTTTGAGGTTCGACTCGTGTGCGCATGCGCGACAGGCTGGCCAGTTGGCTTCGGACCGGATAGTGATGGCTAAGGGATGAATTAAGGGCAGCGTTGATTGGTTATTTCAGTTAATACAGCACAAAAAAATTAAGTTATTAACTTCTTCAGTGATTAGAATAGGTTTCTTTTAATTGCAACTGTTTATAAAATAAAATAACCCTTTTGCATAAAAAAACTTCTCCAAACCTAGACATGCTTGTATTAAGGTCTGGCAACACTGTTCACAAAGTCGAACCGGTCGAATCTGGTGAAAAGTTGGAAGGTTCGTCGAACCGGTTCGACCCAGTCGAACCCCGAAAGTTCGACCTAAAAATCTGGTTCAACAAAAGTTCGCGACACCCCTATTGCTGGCTCGCCAAGGGCTCGCTGCCATTGTTTCTGGTCGATGGCAATGCGGCTTCCCTCTTGTCGCCCATATTTGTATTTATTTTAGGAGTCTTGATGATAGTCTCTTACACACCACAAATAAAGTTATGGGTCTAATTACTCGTTCTAAACAGTTAAAATTAATATAAAAAGCGTGCCCTTGATCGGAACACGTGACATTGCAGTTGGTTTCATTTTGGCTTCAACCCTTCAACTACAAGCGAAGGTGCCGCCGCTTCCCATGCACCCTCCTCAGAATTTACGGCGCTCAGTGGTGGCCGCAGTGTTGCTGCATCTGTAGGCAATCTAAGTTAGAGCTGACAGAGAAAATCTGGCCACGGCGCAACGCCGATGTACGCTGGAAGCTAGAACCGGTTTCTTTTCGTTGTTTTTGTTTGGTCGGAAAAACTCTGGCAACAACGCATGTTTAACATGGCGCCGGTATTGTTTTGGTTTGATGGTACGCGAGCAGCTCGTCGGTTTGCGAGCACATGTCGCGAAGACGTGACCGAAGAAGTGCCCCTGTGATGTTCCCGGAAGACGGAAACTATCATTCATAATCGTCGTGTGTGCTTTGAAAGTGAAGGGAGTCACAGGGTCCACGAGTCCGCTACCACGAGCCAAGGAATTCACGGACAGCCCTGCGTTGACTTCGGCGATCTGGTTCTTTATGTTGAATTAACAGCGCAAATACGACAAGGAAGGATAGACAAGGAAGACAGGATAGAGCGCTCTATCCTGTCTCCCTTGTCTATCCTTCCTTGTCGTATTTGCGCTGTTAATTCAACATAATGATCAACCAACTAGCCCACCAGATGATCGTGATCTGGTTCTGTTTGGTGCACCAAGGCGATGCGAAAAAGAGCTGAAACGTTCGTGGTGTATGGTGCCGCGTTTGGAGGTAGGAACCCACACTAACACGGAGCGCAAATTGGTTGTTGGGGGGTTGAGGTTCAAGGGGTTCAGTCCCGTCGTCATCAGCTGATCCGGTGCAGCTGGTCCGGGAGGACGCAGCGAGCGTTTTTAAAAGTAAACCTTCCTTCGTTCCGTTTCAAAATGTGGAAGTATCCTGACGGATAGCGTGAGTAAAAAGCTGCGGGTGTTTTCAACAAAATTACGTCGTTTTAATTGAACAATGGACTCCGGATTGTTGTCTGAAATCTGCCGTTTTTATGCTTCGTGTTGGACTGCGTTTGCACAGCGACGTGTTTGCACAGCGACGCACACCGCTCGAGTAGATGATTCGGTCCTGCAAACGACCGGTATCAGAATATCAGGGAAACTTAAGTCACCACGGATATTTTCCTGTAAATCTCTTGTGAGTTTGTTGCGCACATCATGCGGTGTGAATAAATTAGGGCAAGATCTCCTACCTGCCCACAGATGCATGAACTGAGACCATTTTGTACGTAGTGAACATAGTGCTTTTTCTTTATTTTGGGAAGAGGCGTTGGTGCATTTATTATGGTGCAATCACTTGAGAGTTGAGAAATTGGAGAAAGCGAGCAAGCTTTCCCAGCTTTGTCTCTTTTCTCTCTGGCACTGCCCCTAGTTTCTCAAGTTTCAGTTTCAGTAGGCATACCTACTAGCAGGTACAAACTGCTCTAAAGCAGGTAAAAGGCAGGGGAAGTGAGGACGGTGCAGACTCCGTGTTTCGCGCTTTCGCAAGGTGACTGGGTAAAATGCTTTTGCGAGGTACGCGGAATATGCAAGCGATTTTGTTATGCCCGTCGTTTGCGTCTCTCCAGCAAAACGAATAAGATGGTCTACAAAGGCGCAATCACAAGCCAGAATTAACGACAACAGTGCGTTTTGCTTCGGTGGTCCGTGTAGTTGTATTTTACACTGCTTTCTGCAACACCGTGTCATGGCGAAGAGTTGGAACGGTCACGGTTTGTGCTGGCCTACCGGTTGACACTACCGCGCATCGCCCGCATCGGCACCGAGTGCACTTGGGCTGTTGATGCTCAATCCTTTCATCCGTGGCTTGTCGCCAGCTGATCCTGCTGCTGAACGGTGAGGAAGCGGCGAGAGTGACCTCTGAAGTAAATGTAAATCCTCGTTCATCCAGTTATCCGGTTTCAAAGTGTGGAAGATGTCCAACGTGTACTGAGGGCACTACGAGCGTTTTGCCTTGCTTTTATAACCGAAACCAGAGCAACGAGATAACTGCCTTGCGTACCCCAAAATGACGGAAGCAATAAGTTTCAACAGGTCGAGTACGTCACCGGGGATGTAGGCGAGACGGTGCTCACTGTTTAAACGCTTGCAGTATCCACGAGTGGTACCAGGAAAACGACGTCAACAGAGAAGGAGCTCGCGATTCAGCGTAATGCAGTGCTACGGGCTCGTGAATCTTCAAAGTTCGGGGTGGTGGCGGTGTAAAAAAAAGACGCATCAGCGCCACACCAGTGATCACGAATAACACCGGTAACAAACTCCCAAGCCCCGCCGTTCCACTCGACACCGACACGACATACGACAACAAACTGCATCAAAACGCCCCAAAAGTGAAGGCGTCTGCTCCTGTACTGCAACTAGCGGAAGTGAAGTGTTGGGCGGATGTCCTTCTCAAGAATATATAAAAAATGCTTTGCGCGAGGATCATTTTCATTTATTATTGAATACATAATGATAAAATCCCAATAATTTATTTTTCTATCTGATTCAAGCTTGTCGAACTGCTCATAACACTGGTCGAGCATGAAAATAACAAAAATATAAACTTTTTCATGACCGGCTTAAGTTTTATTGTTAAGAGATCGTTATTTTTCGCAACGGACTAACATTATAGATTTTGCCTCCATACTTTTGAAATGCAAACAGTTCTTGCATACGGCTGTCCATTGCGCCGTGTTTTCTGTCTTCTTTAAACCTGTTACGGTCAGCGACCAAAAAGCTCACCCGCACATGTCAAGCTTATATATGCCGCAGGGACAAAAGCACGTTGAGTATGAAGTGTTGGGTGCTGTGTCTTTGTTGTGTTCGTGTATATGTCGATGCTGTGTAATACGTGGTACTCGTGTTGTCTGTGATGTGGCGCAAGTGGCGCAAGTTACCCCCCAATTCCAAATAGTTTGCTCGAGTTATTTATCTATGTAAGTTCGGCATTTGTTTTTCTGTCTAGCGGCTCCGTCGTAGGTACCGACGCCGCCGACCGCCGACGACGCACGTACGTAGCTTTGCGCGTTTACCTTTGCACGCTGGGAGACTGTTTACTGTGTATAAAAGCATCGAACGAGAACAGACGCGTCCTGTGTGCTCTCAATTCGGCTGAAAGGCGCGCGGCTCGCTGGGCTCGTCTCTCGCCTGCTCTCGGCTGCTGGCCGCCATGCCATGCTGGCCGCCGCATAAGGAACACGCTCAACCGTGTTTCGCGGAAGGCAGACACGGTGTATCGGGTTAAGTTTATACGACACCTCATGTGTAGACGAATAACACACGTCGCTGCGTGTAAAACTAACACGTTTTGACGTGTCTGCTATGGGACAACGGTTTACACGTCTGAGCGTGTTATTTGTGCTAACAGTGTAGGTAGGCTATGAGCAATTGACAGCAGTGCGAAATTGGTACGAAGATGAGGCACATTTCAGAACTCTCTGCGTCGGATATGGATAGAATTTTTACGTTTTCTCAAATAAGATAAAATGTGGGGAAAAAGCTCCTCAGTTGTAAGTAAATAGGAGCATAGGAAACTCGTTTATGTGCATGTGTACAGGACAGGTCGAAAGCCGAGAGCTAGCTCGTAGCGGCACTCAGATCTTTATAAAGACTCGGATTTTCTCTCAAAGGTATTGATCTCCATGTCGTCAGGCGGCAGCCAATCACTTTTGGGTGGTAGTTGCTTCCCTTCAGTCTCTGTCCCGTCGCAATCTCGCGCACAGACGTAAGCCGATCTCAGGCCTTGTCTTGCGGACATCCGGCTAACCTCACCACCTGGCCGCCGCGCTCCTTGACCAACCCTTGGTAGTCCTATCCTACGTTTGTGAGTTATGGCGAGTGAACACAACACCACGGGTCCGCGACGCCGGTGGAACGATGCCGCTCTAATCGGAGTCCAGGGAAATCGGCCGCACACCTGTAGTCGCGCAGGATGAAGGCGAAATCAGTAGCCAACATATGGGGTGTCAAAGCGGGAGCAGAACGCGGCGAATCGTAAGTGCTGACATCGGTGGCCCCGAGAAAAATAACGAGAAAGAGAGCGACAGGAAAAGCCGAGAAAGAAAGAAAGGCGAGAGGTTTGGTGTGTTCGTTTTACCGCGACCCGTTGAAGTTGTTCGAGGGCTCGTCAACTTCATTTATTTTTATACAATGCGCGACGCCGGAGTTTTCGTGCAAAATAAAACTAGAGAAAAAAAGACTAGATAGAGACCTCGCAAGTGATATTTTCCTCATTCTTCGTGTATCTCAAGGCGTTGCTAGAAATATGGTTCCATCGGCACCGCCGATGTTCGCGTCTATGCTCCGCTGTTCCGAAGCGACCGAAATGCATGGGACCTATTCCCATGGACTATAATATTAACTACCTCGTCGGACACCGCGGGAAAGATTGCGAGAATCATTCGCTCGCGGCAGTTCGAGTTTTCTGCTCCACCGCCCCCCCCCCCCCCCCCCCCCCCCAACCCTTACGTGAGAGGAAAGAACCGTCATTCGTAACAGTAGATATTCAAAGCTAAATTGGATTGATGCGCGCATATTATTCGGGTCTACATTTCGCGTACAGTTCTGAGAACTCGAGCCACGATTGAGGCGATCCTAATTCGGAGAGTGAAGATGGTTGAGTAACGACACGGCAGGAATCGTATACTGTGCACAGCCTGGGGCGACGAGACCACAGAAGCAAGAGTGATCGAAGGAGAGGCAAGAACACGGCGGGTCGGTGGTGCGTCTGCGGTGATTAATCACGTCGGGATCCCAGACGGATCGTATGTTATGAGCTTGTTAAGTTCTCCGCTCGCTTTGGTCTCGGGTTTCTATCGTGATTAATCGCCGTCAGAATAGTCGGCTGTTTGTGACACTCAAACCCTTTTGGCTGATTTCTTTTTTTGTTTTTTTTTCGTGAGTGTGAAGTTTACGAACAACCATGTAAAGGCAATTCGCAACAACAGTGCGAAATTTCCGAAACCCTTAACAGCATCGAAGGTATTATCAACTTCAATAGCACTCTTCTTCAACCTATAAATAGGTTGAGGCAATTTTGGATGGGCAGTGATATTGCACCTGATGTTTAATATTTATTTCGCTCGAGTCGTGTCTATGTAGCGTATTTTTTTTTTTCAGTTTCCATGTTTAATACTTTCTAACTATATCAATTACTCTTGTTGAAAACTTGAAAACGCTTGTTGTAGCTTCGTTTCTTTTTTTACTGTGTAGTTGTTGTACAGCTTTTTATTTTCGTTTGCCAATCTACAGGGTGTCACAAAAGAAATTTACAGGGTTGTTTGTTTTTGTTACCGCAAAAATAAACTAGGCATTGCCGAGCGCTCATTCTCCGCCCAAAGGTAGCGCTAGGGGTCACAACCAGATGCCAAAGTTTCACCCCCATCCGATACCTTATTCAAAAGTTTAAGTGATTTTCAGGAAAGTTCAATGAGAAAATGGCGGCCGATGGAGTTTTCGAATACATGGGGCCCTATGGCGCCAGAAACCGAAAACGGGCAAAAGAGGGCTCTATTTTCCCATTGAACTTTTCACAAAAATCACTTATAACTTTTGAAAAAGGTATCGGATCGGGCTGAAACTTGGGCACCTGGTTGTAACCTCTAGCGCTACCTTTGGGCGTAGAATGAGCGCTCGGCGATGCCTAGTTTAATTTTGTGGTAAAAAACTTCCTGTAAATTTTCTTTTGTGATACCCTGTACATATTTTATTCTAAATAAATATACAGAGTAAATTTTCTAGAAATGAGAAAAGAACAAATACCATGTCAGGCATCACAGGTCAGCCACAGGAATGAAGTGCCATCAATGACATCTGACCATATACTGACGCCAGTCGGATGATGACTAGTGGTAGGAAGCAAATTAAAAGGATACAACACTCAATGGAATATCGACAACACGTGCCAATCAAAATTACTACGCATTGGTATGTGCAACACTAATAAATGAGACGTAAAATAGCGGTTACACTGGAACCTAGAAAAGTGTACTGCTCACGAAACTCCTACGCTTTTTTCGCTAGGGTTTAGTCTTTAGTAAAATCATGATTAACTAACATTTACTACTTCATAAAAAAATTTAAAAAAATAAACAGATGAAGTGCCGCACTTGGAGGAAAATTAATCTCAACGTCATTCCATCTCTATAGACCTTTCCAAAAACGAGCTTGTGGCCGGTGCCATTTTGAGCGTTCGTGCGTATGGCGCGTGCTTTGCTCGCTTTCCGAAGCGACGAACACGCACGTGCTGGACTGTGAAGATCGCACGCTGGACTGTGATTTTGTAAACATTGGAAAGGTCTATAGTCATGCCGTTGGCTATCTGTGTGTCCAGGCATCATATATTGCCGAAATCAAGGACTTCCGAACATAAGCAGCCTAGAATCACTGAGAGCTGAAGAAAGACAGGGCGTGCCGAATCCCGAGCACCTGAGGATAGGTCCACAGCCAATGATATTGCGTCACTATTCAATAAGAAATCCGGAGGACCAATCGGGAAGTGAGAAGCGCGAACATGATAATCCCCGCCCTGTCTTTCTTCAACTATAAGTGACTATAATGCATTCATGGCATGCACGTGACGTCATCGCGGCATGCTGGCGGTAATTCCTGCTTGTTCTCGCCAGGAAAAAAAAAAAAAAAAAGCTAGGTGGTGCGATAGTTGAGAAGATGCGCGCTCAGCAGCGAGGTCACCACAATGGCAGCTGACGTGGCGTCAGAACTGCAGCCATGTATGTTTCCCTGATCTGTGACCTGATACAATTACGCGAGCCAGTTCGATTCATTGTACAAGCTGGTTTACCCTCAAAGCGCGCAATGTACCACATGAAATTCTGGAAGGGGGAGTTGGAAAAGGGGGGGGGGGGGGGGGGGAGACAAAGAACACACGTCACGTGAGGGTTTTCTCGCAAACACTCCATACGAGGCGACAGCAACAACAAGAAGTATACGCGAGGCTGCAGCTGCAATCAGTGTGACCTCCCAGCGCTCAATCGGAGCCCGAAGCAATTAACCTCTCGGCAAATGTCGCCATGCTCCGCCGGGTTCGCCGCGCACCCGAAGCTCCCTAGGATGTATTAAGGACAATCCCCTCGATGTTGCTCTGGGCGAATTTATTCGCACTTGGTAATTACCAGTTCGAACAGGAAAAAGCGTCCGTCCTCAACGAGTGTCCCTTTAATGTTCAGTCTATAAGGTGCCCAATTCGTCATGTAGCTTCAGCTCAGCCTGACAAATTGTTCGAGCTGAAGGCGGACACGCGTGAATGGGTCCAAAGGACCTGTGGACGCTATAGCTTCCAGCGTGCACGAACATATATTGGCATACCAAGCAAGTTCACTGAAGCGCTACATGGGGGTGCCAAAACAATTGTGCCCAGACAAGGCAATTAAAAACAAGGTGGGAGGGAGGGGGGGGGGGGGGGGGGGGGGTCGTTTCCAAATACTACTGCACTCGTCCTTCTGTAAATGGATTCAATGTGATTTTCTCGAAATGGTATTGTCACCCATTTAGTTTCCAGTAGGACTGCGAAGTCGTTAGGAGGGGAGACCTTTGGTAAAACGTTCAGAGATTGCTTTAACTTTTCTCTAAACAAATCGCTAAAACAAATATGTTAAAAAATGGAAGTGATTGATGAGTTGATTCAAGAATTTGTTGATAGACGAGAAGACTTTGTAATGACTGCGTAAACGTACAACCATTACGCCGAAACAATATAAATTTACACTTTTGCGAGCATTGTTCCTGTCATGGCATCACCTCCTCTTCGCTTTTTCTAGCTTAGTAAACGACAGGGAATACACGGCCTGTTGGTCTTAATTACCGAAGTAAAAGCGGTGTCCCCCTCAGAAATAAAGGTGATGCTCGAGTGCTTTAAAGGAGAGGTTGTCACTGACAGCTCAAGAAACGCATGACGTGGCGAGTCACAACCATATACTTTAAGCTGCACAGCCAATCACATTGCAGCATTAGCCGATAAAAACGCCCAGAAACCAATCACAAAGCAGGAACTTCGTAAGCATGATAAGCCGTGCCCCGAAGCTATACCAGTGACTTTAGGAGATTTTAGCTCAGAGGTATTCATGGATTTTTCTTGGTGGCACATTCGCAGAGATACATTCTCAAAAACAAATACCGGTTTTAGAGGAGAATAACATACACGACGAAAACCGTACACACGTCCGGTTTTCCGCTACAAATTCTAACGTACCGGTGCCACATGTTTTAACGATGCAAGGTACAAGAGCAAAACTAGGTGTAGCAAGGTTCTTTAGGGTGAAATATAGACAAGATACAATCTCCTTCGTTTTTTTCTAAACCACGCATTTACAAACCAAATCAAAAGTTCATATGCTTATACTAAAAGAAAAAAGAAAACTTAGTTAAAGAAATGAAAGAAAGCGGAACGCAACGGTCACCATGTTTTTGAACAACCATGCGCAGCAGCGGGTCTCGTGTCTGGAGCGGTCGTCGTCGGCCCACGGTTGTGGCTGGCAGTCAGGAGCGGGAGCGGCTGGCTTCCGTCGATGACCCAAGAGCACGCCCAATAGTCACCGCACCATGTGCTCTCGCAGTAGGAAGCCGGGCAGCGTAGATTTCTATGCGCTGCCCTCGCTGGAACAAGGCTGCTGGGGTGCTATGTTGCGCTTTTTGGACTCCCAGGAGACTTGGAAGAAGGAAGTGACGTCAACGACTAGAGCAAACGCAAGCCTCGTTTACATGAAAGCGACTTCAGCGCATCGACTCCACTCGTTCTTCGAACGAAGCCGACGCGGCAACGTTTACATGAATGCGCACCAAGCCCTACACGTAGGTGGCGCCACGCCGTGTCAAAGCTCGAAGTTATGCAGTTCCGGCACCAGCGCACCACGTTTTCCGGTGCATCGCACTCGCACGTGGAGGCCTTTCGACGCGTTCACTGAACGTAAAGATCGTGCCCGCTGTCTTCGGTGCTGTGGAAGAAGTTACGAGACGGAAGAAACATCAAAACCCAAGCGTTTAGGGCTCTAGGCCGGGCCTCTGGGTCACTCTGGACCAGAGGCGACGTGTGTGCGCACGCTTTGAGGACGCCTCCGCGCTTCGCCGCGCCAGACCTCGCCGATCGCGACCGGACCAACCGGACCCAGAGTCCGAAAGGCTCCTGCGCAGCCAGGAACGGCACTGAGGTAGGAGCAGCTCGTTCTGCGCTACCATGCAGTGCTCGGAGCTCTCGGTGTCGTTCGTGCTTGCGCCGAAGCCTTTGGGACCCCTTCGGACGCGCAAGTCGTACTTCGCAAGGCTTGGAAGGGGGCCGCCCTCACCGAGCAGCTCCGCTATATTCCGCTTACTTATGATGGCAATAAAAGCTCGCGTTTGTGCTCGGGAAAAAATTGCGGGCGACCATGCGGGACCGCTCTCCGCGCCGCCGACGAGGTTGGCCGCCGCCATAGTTCTCAGCTGTTCACTCGCTCCCGCAGCGAGCGCCTTCCCATAATCCTCCCCGTTCCAAAATGCGATGCGACCTCCGTTTACATGGGCTGAATGAATGTGCACGCGCCATCTCGATCCACCTCTGTCTAGCGACTTGAATGCGATGCGCTTTCTTTGCGCATTATGCCGTTTACATGACCGCATTGAATGCGACAACTGGATTCGATGCGACTAAGTCGCATTCATGTAAACGCGGCTGCAGATTGGATGTTGACAGAAGAAAACAAAATCAACATCCAATCTGCATTTGCTGCGTTGTTGACGTCACTTCCTTCTCCCTAGTCTCCTGGGAGTCCAAAAAGCGCAACATAGCCCCCCTGGTCAGACCGCAGGAGCGAGCAGCCGATTGCCCTAGTCGATGGTGTCGTTCCGTTCTCGCACGTTCTCCCGGCCAGTCCTTCGCACGCTCTTCGTGCACGCACTCCCCATCTCTTCTCTTCTTCGTCGTCTTCCCTTGTCCCCCCGAGCCGATCCATGGGTTGACTTGCACTTCTTCTTTTACACACTGAGTCACATCGTCACACCAGGATTACGTCTTGTAACTTTGTATGGGAACTTTCTAAACGCACCTAAAAGAACCCTTTTTTTTTTTAATTCTCTAGCCTCTTGTGCCTTTTTGCAATAGAGACGTCCCTTTAATTGACATAATCTACCACTCACTCACTTTAGTCAAAAATAGCACAAAGCTGTTCTCGTGCTATTTAAATCTTAACATTATTGTTAACATCGCAGCAATGTTCTCGGTGTCGCACGTCTGAACCTCCTCGTATCGACGCTCATTTGATACTGGGGTGGTGAGTTTCGTCGGTCTCCAAGTTATGATGGAACCAGATATCGCTTATATATTTGCATATATTAAATATATTAATGTAATCAGAAAATGCATGTATATTTATGCTTTTGAGTGTATATCAGCCTGTCACACAATGTTACTCGTATATCTTCTCAATAGGTAAATTGTAACAAAATCGACGTAAAAAAGCTTCTACAACTCCGGCGGAAAAGGCGGCACTCAATGAACACCTCTGCTTTTGGTGCAAACGCAGGGATATAGACCCCTGCCTCAATCACAGGCGCTGGTAGCGAACACAAGAAACAAAGTAAGTAAACTAAACAAAGTAAGTAAAGTAACAAAGAAAAACAAGGTAATCTTCCCATCACAGAACGCATTTGCTAATCTATGTTTGAGCTCTTCGAGCCATCTAGACGTTGTAAGATTGACTGCCCAGGCCGTTAGAATACTTACCCATTCTCGATGACACGCATCTATTGTGGTTCCAAGAATAAATTACGATGAAGTAAGGACGCAACGGCACAATTCGGGTCTTGAATGGCAAGCTTCCCCAACCGCGTTTCACTAGTGCGCCAATCTAATTTTCGCTCTGCAACCAATGAGACTGCAGCATTAGCCGAAAAATGGTTCACCGTAGCAATATAGAACCATGATATAGAAAATTAGATTAGGGCACGGTCGGCAGAGTCACAGTCCACGCCAAAGTTTCTCCAAACGAGAGGCGTTCGTTTCTAAAACCTATTCGTCTAAATCTACAATTCCTTTAACAATGCGTGATATCAATACTCTACCGTCTAGACGATTTGAGCGCTGCTCTAGGTTCACTAATTGAAACGCGCTTCGAGCGAAAATCCATAAGTTCCAATGGCGGAACGGAAGGCGCCGCGAATTCATTCAAACGCGGGCGACGGTGAGCCCTGTAGAGTCACTAAATCTACGCTTAGAGTACCGGCGCTCCGAGCACCGATTTTCTTGAGGGCGCCGCCATTTTTTTTTTTTTTTTTTCCCTACTGTAGAGGGGCGCAACTGGTGGTCGTAACGATTCGAGAATACCACTTTCCCGAGCTTCGTAGACACGGCGTCAGCAAATTCAGGCGATTAACGCGTTTCGCTTTGACGCGGACTGTTTTAGCATTCGTGGTACGCGATTACCGGTTTCTTGAAATTTCAGACCAAGCTTAAATGACCGAGACGGTTGAAGCGCCATTACGCTGGAGCGTATACATATCTTGTCTAGTGGCTCTGTGCTCCAACGACGGAACGGAAAGTGGCAGGAATTAATTCAAACGCCGGCGATGTTTGAGCCCTTCCGAAAGCGGGCCTTGCAGCACTCGGAGATGCACGTGTAGTGCGTGTCGTTCGGGCGCCACGGAGTGCGCGCGCGTGTCCGAGCCCGGTCCTGCGAGGCAGCAGCGAGCTCGAGCGCGTCGTTAATCAGGGCGCGGTAGTCTCGGCAAACAGGCGCCTTCCCGCGAAGCCTGCCCCCTCTCGATTAATTAGAAGAAGGCCGAGGGAAAACTTTTGCCCCGGTGCCAGGCCAGGACGCAGTCATCCCCCCCCCCCCCCCCCCCCCTCTTTCCCGGTGACATGATCCGTGCGCGGGAATTTTCACGCGACTGTTCCGGTGGAATCCCAATATACAAAAACCGCGCTTCGTCCACTTTGCGCGACGGCATATATTTGTCTTTCTTTAAAAACAATCGCCTCGTTCTTGATCGAATGGCAATCGTCATCGTCTGTGACGTCACATCCGTCCGTGACGTTACATATTCTCATGACGTTACATCTGCTCGTGGCATTAAATCTCTTTGCAGCCCCCCCCCCCCCCCTCTAATCTTAACCCATAAATCCACCCCTGCGTCGGCCGTGGCGTCCCTTTTCCTTTCAAACAAACAAATCTTGGCGATGCAAAAAAAAAATGTAGGTAAAAAAAAAGTTACAACTGGCATTCTTGCTTGACTCTCTGTAACTACAAGTGTTTACGACTTTTAAAGGAAAACTGAAGCGGTTCTGTATTTGAGCAAAAATACTTAAATCGTCTTCATTTGGCCTCCAGGATCCCGAATAATGAGATTATGTTTCAATTGAGTGCACGGAGGCTCCAAAAAAAATAATTTTCAAAGTACCGCTGAGAAGCCCTTCTTCCCGGAGCGTTACGTCATAGAAGGAGCTTTCGAAATCTCCGCCCCGGCGCATCTTCAGCGCCTATCGAAGCTATGCACGCCCACTATTGCTAATTTAAAGAAGGTTAAAAAAAACTATAAAAAAAACGTCACGACTGGTGTCAGCGCGGGGGAATATACCTGGGAAGCTTGCAATTGCACGCGTTGCCCACACGATCGACACGTGCTTGGAGGCCGAAATATCCTTTTATGACGTAACGACTGGTCGGAGGTTTTTCGTGTTTTCTCGCGTTAAGTTAGATCCTCGGGAAACACGAACGTGATATTCAGATTCACGGGATAAAAATACTCTATAATTAGGGTTCCGCGTTTACGGTTTTTATTTTTTCAAAATTCGGCGTACTTTTTTCGGTGTTTATTTTAAAATTCAGTTTTCAGTTTTTTTCGGTGTATATTTATTCCCAAAAAAGTTTACCGTTTTTTTCCGGTGAATATGCAACAGACACCATCGGACACCGGATCAGATGATCCTTGTAGCTGTGATATGTGTGATTACTCAAAGAATAACAGCCCATATACATACGTGGTCGTCGCTACAACTCCCGTCAGGACAGACCTCAAAATCACGGAATTCGCGGGCATAATCTTCAGCGCGCTTCTTTTTCCTTCCCATTCTGACGACGTGATCGTCTGAGGTGATGACCGTAAAGAATCCAGCGGAATGGCAAAAAAAAAAAAAAAATCATTGCATTTATGTTTTCAATTAAAGGGAAGTTTTAGAGAGAGTGTTAAGAAGGTATTAACAGCTTTCCTCGATGTCCTCTGAACTGCATGAAGCCAAAAACCTTATACTAGCACACATCCGAACACAATGACGGGCCTTGCAAAACCCTCTCTCTCTCTCTTCCCCCATCCCTTCCTTACCCACCTCGACGCGGCCCTAAAAAGCTGACCTTTTGCGGTTAAAACCGAACTTTAGAAAACGGATTAGACGTACTTTTATCGGTTTTTATCGGCTCAAACCGAAAACGCCGAACCTAAAAACTGACCTTTTTCGGTTAAAACCGAATCTCCGAAAATGGATTCGGCGTACTTTTATCGGTTTTTATCGGTTTAAACCGAAAATTCCGAACCCTATCTATAATGCACTACTAACTCGTTTTTTTTTTCGTTCTTTTTTGATAATTTCTTTAGCTCTTCTTCGCTTTCGTAATTACGTGTTCATCTTTTTTTTTTTCCTTAGTATGAACCGTGAATTCAACGAAACGGTATGGGGGCTCACTCGTTAAATAAGGATACAGGGTTAAATCCCCACCCTTACCCGTTCATTGGGGTTGTTTAACTTCTCGCTGCCTAAACGGACGCAGAACAGAATTACAAGCCAAACAAACGAAGGGCGTCTGGCACGCCTGAATTCCAATATGCCCTTCCTTGGTTTGAACAAAGCATTAATTTAGATCACGTGGACATCTCCAAGTTACCGGCGGACTCTTAGTGTCAGAGTCTCGGTCGCGTTTTCAGCACGGAGATGCGTAGACCGAATCTTTGCCTCGTAGCAGTGAGGTAGATATTGTGCAGTAGTTGTTTGAAACGCTGGTGATTGAAGGCCTCCCACTAACCAAAGAGTCAGCTTCGCAACCGGTTAGGTAATTAGTCCAGGCATTGGCATCCTACTGCCAGTGAAAACATTGAAAGCTTTCACGAGACATAGGATGCCGCGAAAACGGCTGACACCGGAATCAACTCACGCACACCCTAGTTAAAAGGCCCCTATAAAAAAAAAAGACATTTTTTTAACAGTTTGGCTGGGACACGCGTGTAAAATCAAAATAATTTAACTGCGAAAATAAAAAAAAATAAAAAGTTTTTAGAGCAATATTGACATTGTGAGACGTGATTTAGTCGGTAGTCACCTCCTTTCCACTTGTCTTTTCTCTCGGCATTTCGGGCGCGTGTAGGAAAGGTGGATCGGCTTGACCATCACGTTGAGGTGGAGAGAGTGTGTGACCATCTCGTTGAGGTCGAAAGAGCGAATGACCATTTCGTGACGTCATGGACTTTGCGCGCAAAATTTCAAATAAATCTCTCGCCGTCAATATTGATCTTTTTTTTTTTTTTGCGTAAAATTAATTTTGTGACAAGCGTGTCCCAACCAATCTGTTTAAAAAAAAAAACATTTTTTTTTCTTTTTACGGTTCCTTTAAAGAAGTCTTTTTTGAAAGTTACCATTGGCATGTTACAGCTGCAGGAAGTACGTATGAGATGTGCAGACCTCATGAGCGACGCATAATAAATTAAACATCTACCGTATTTTCCGGGATATTGTCCGCGGAGTATATATGTCTAAAGGTTGAAATTTGAGGCAGTGCGGACTATACAGAATTTTAGTTTTTCACTATCGTTAATTATGACGAGACAAGACGGATTTTGTGAATGAAAGAGTACGTTAATGATGATTTATGCATATTATAGGCTTCTTGGTGAGCTAAGAAAGCAGACATTTAACAAGGTGTGTCGTGTATCAGAAGGTTTATGTGTCGACTAAGCACCAGGCGCGGACTATGCAACGGGTGCGGACTATCTAAGCAAAAGCTTTTAGTTTTGACCACAAATTTGCACCTGCGCACTATACACAGGGTGCGGATTATAGTTCGAAAAATACTGTACTCGAAGATGCGTACTCTTGTTCTCTCTTTCATAGTTTTACCCTAAACGCCATTTTCACTATCAATTAAACTTCATTTCTGCGATTATGTAAGAGCACGTCAGGAATTTTCTGATCGCTTTGGCGAGGGGCTTTTTCACGCCGCCGAATCTGTGTTGCGTCTTAAATTGTGTCCTTCGTCGTTTAGGAGTGAAACATTACATAGTTCCGCGTACTTCAACGTTTATGTCCTGAGGTTACGAGTGAAATGTTACATTGTTTATTTAAATGTTAAAGTCTCGAGAGTCGCTGCATTCTCGCATCACACTGTAACACTGGGTGTTATTTTGATGATAAACAGTCAAAACGGACTATGAGACCCTTATCTGTGTTGTGAGACAGAAAATATTTCTAAGGCGTATCTCTTTTTAAACAACGGTCTTAGAGTTTTTTCTTTTTTTTTCGCATGGCACATTTGTTTTGTATTAATGTGCCTTAATATCCCTTTACGCTTTATGCAGACCCTACGGGTCTGCGAATGGCGTAAAGGGTATACACTCTTTATTTTAATAACGGTGACTTACCTTAAGACTTTCCCAGAGGCTACGCGTGTAGTTTTTATATCTTCATCATACCGTGTACATTTTGGTTGTAAGCTCCCACGGCTGGCACTCTCTTGAACGACAAGTACTGTGAAAGGCTCAAAGTTAAACGCGACCTGGGAAACACTATCACCATCACCACGAAATAATGATAAATTTTGTTACAGAAGCATTCACATCCATCTTTTTACAATATGATAAAAAAAATAAAAATGGGACTTGGCTACTGGCTCTCAGCGCCGGCTACTCCTTGGCATGGGACACAACGATAATTTTACAGTACGAACATGTGCCAGATTCACATGATGAACATTGTTGAGTACTTTTTTGAAGAAACTACCTACATATGAGGCAGAACGGATCATGGAAACCAAACCCAGGCCACATTTATTGCTGCAGATGTGCCACAGCTAGGGTTGTGCGAGTAGTGGTTCGAATCGAATAGCGCTGCGTCATTCATAGCCTTTACAGTGTATGGGTTAGCCAAGACGACCGGTTCTTTCAACAGTGCAGAAGCTAGGAATGACGCTGCGCTATTCGATTCGAACCACTTTTCGCACAGCCAGGAAAAAATGCTTCTGTCACACTTCCCTAAAACAAACCTTGAATAACGGAACTAAGGAGTGACACTTGTATACAGCAGTTAACCTGCGGACATACGAGCACGCGGATACACACGTAACACTAGAAACATGTTTGATTTGCTTAGGCTATTTGCAGGACATATAAAATTAGCGCGTACAACGTATCGGTCTATAGCCGCGTGGTCCCAACCCAACCATTGTCCCAACGTTGTTTGCGATGGTCAAGGGTCTTACACTAATCGCTGGTAGCCTCAATCCTTGAGTCTCGAGTGCCTCTCAAAACGTGGACATTACATTATTTATTTATTGAAAGATAAGAAACACACGATGTCGCCGCATCGCCCGTTTCGAACGCATGACTTGCACCGGCATCACAACAGCGGCCATTGCGGTGACCTTGCTGCTGAGCACGCATCTTCAGCAGTGTACATTTCGCACCATCGAATTCGTTTGTCTCAGCGAAAACAAGTTAAAATGACCGCCAGCAGAATGCGATGGCGCCAGGCGAAAGCCACGTATTCAATATGAACAGCCCCTTCTGTACCGGCCTATGTTCACGTAAAACTATACCGGGTGATGCACGTCAATGACCGAGATTGGCAGTCCTACTGCACGTGCCAAGTTTCCCCTCTGTACTTCTTTCTCATTCAACTCCAATTGCAGCCGGCGCGACGGTTCCCGTAGAGACAGTCAAGCGGCGTCGAAAGTGCTTCGTCACGTCCTAGTTCTCTTTCTCGGTTTGCTATCACCAACTAAACCAATCACGCAGAGAAAAAAAAATGCAGGAATGTTATTTTATGTCAAACTCTCCCATACCGATCATCGACGATTTCTTTGAAAAGATAAAAAAGGAAGCGTGGTCGTTTGCTAGATTAAATGGATTCTCGCAATATGTTTTTCTAGAAACAAAATCTTTATTACGTGAGCGCTCTTGAAATTTCTGTAGCAAAGCCGAACTAGGCGGTAAGAATCTCGTGGAAATTAGTGATTTTAATGCGTTTGATCAATTACTTTTATTGCACATACTCTGCGAAGATATTTCTTTTGCGCGTGATGCCAAGTAACAACTTTTCTCTGTTGATTTTTTTTCTTTTTTTTTGTGAGTAAACAAGCAAAAAAAGAGACACGTTCGTCGCTTTTAGTTTTTAAAATATTTTAAAACCTCCTCTAGGCTGGGCTGTTGGAATATTTTACACTTAAAACTAGCTGAAAACGATAAAGTGGAGAGGTTTCCCAAAAATAAATCTCATAGTTGCCCGAAACCCACTTTTCCTGAAGAGGCCGTTCTCATAAAATTGTGCGGGGCAGCTCATTAGGCACATCAGCTTGTTACCCTGTAGTTAAAATTATTTTCGTGAGACTGAATTTTGTTTTAAGCGAGAAAAACATTTCTAAAGTTCACCACAGGCATATCGGTTATTCGTGGTACCCTACGTACCATACCTTCACCACACAACACTTTGTTTTAATAATTATGCACTTTGTTTTATTAATGCCACAACAACGCAGTTCAAGGTAGTTCACGCGGTATATGGCCCAAACCCCATGCGCTTGGGACTCGAAGGCATGTGGGGTGTCACGGATTACCAGAACGCGTGCTTGCTGTGCAGTGAAGGCACCATAAGGTACCACAAAAACTACACGAAAAATCCAACTTAAAAAGAAAAAAGACATGCTTGTTGAAAACAAAAATTACTCCAATAAATTTTTATTAGTTAGAAGGTAACAAGCTCATTTACCAAATGAGCCGTCTCTAATATATTTATCAGAAGTGCCTCGGTGCTTAATATGGGTCTGAATCTTCAGCAACAGTGAGTTCTGGGCAAATTTGAGGTTTATTATTGGGAAAACTATTTGATCTTTCGTTCTCAAATAATAGAAATATAGCAACAGCCCAACCCAAAATATATTCCAGGTCAACCGTGCTTTCTGTTTGAAATACCGAACATGTCTCGTTTCCTGCTTGTTTATTAATAAAAAAATAAACACAAAAAGCTGTTACCAAACGTGAACTCCCTTGAACTGCATCACACGAAAGAACAATCTTGGCAAAGTAGGTAAAAGTAATTTATCGATCCTATTTTAATTGCTTATTTTTCGAAGATTTTTAACTTGTATCTTTACTTCGTTTGAGCTTAGGTCCGGCCGCGTCAAAAGCACAAGTCACTGGTCCTTTTCTCTTTATGATTGGGGAAGATAGAACACGTACAGAAACATGGCGAACAACATGACGGTGCGCTTTTGACGCTCTCTGATTTGTCCCATCAGCTCGTGGAGCCGGCTGCGTCTGGACCAGGGTGTAAGATAGACAGGTGGGGAAACGAGAGCCAAATGAGCGACCGGATTGTGTCCCTTTCGGGTTTCTTTTTTTTTTTTTTTTGTGGCGCCATCTATGTGGAGCACCGCGAACTCTCACTCCAGGTGGGCGACCGGTGGCGACCAGCTAAACCGACGGAGATTTTTTTTCTTCTCGCCGCAGCGCCATCTGTCGCAAATCGGGGGTACCCGCAAGCAGACGAGTACACAATCCGGTCACGGCATTGCTGTAGGCCTCTATGGGCCGTTTCCCCACCTGTCTATCTTACACCCTGGTCTGGACTTAAACGAAGGATGTATTTCTGCTTCGCTGCATAAATTAAAAAAAAACTCACGTGTTTAATATACTTTTTTTTTTAGTCGGCAAGTTGGAAATTGTTTGGTACGTTTGCATGCGATGACCCAGGATGGCGGCGTACGTTGCGTCAGTCGCGGTCGGACTTAAGGTGAAATGAAACAGAGTTCCCGCTGTTCAGACATTCGTACAATCTGTTTCGATCTTACCCTCGCTGCAGGATGGCCCTGGTACGGATGGCCTGGTACCGGATGAACCGCGACGGCCTGAGCACGGCCAAGTACCGCGTCGTCGCCAAGCAAGAGCTGCCCCTGTACACCCACGTCCTGGTGGACATCGGCCACAACCACAAGTGGCACTTCTCTGGCTCCCACAAGCTCATCATCAACCTATGACCCCCGTGTCCCGCGGCCTTCGGAGGACGCCGGCGGCCCCCCACTGCTGCTGCTGCCGCATCTCCGGCCGCACACACGGACAGTCGTCGCTCTCGCCGTGTGCTGTGCACGCGCCTGCGGACGTGGACGTTCAGCACGCGCCACGCCGCCAAGTGGTGCACACTGTGAAACGTGAATGTGGACTCGAGGGGAAAGAGACAGTGTTGGGAGACGACGAGGAGCGTTGAGGAGTGGAGGAAGACGTGTTTTTTGGCGTAGTGCCGAGGGAAAAGGCTGGTTCACACATTTACGTTTGAGCGGGCTGAAATGCGTTGCGTTCCCTTTCAACTGCCTAAACCTCTGGCACAACTGCCGCCATCTGTTGGATGAACTATTATTCTTCTGACCTGCCTAGATATAACTTTTTCACGCATCATTCATTCACCGTGGACATGAAGTAATGCTTACACTTTAATAAGCGATTATTTTTCTTGGTTGTGCGTGGATTTGATCCCGCAAACACCCCAAAACATTATTTTTTTTTTTTTATCTTGAAGTGAATTGAAAGGGCAAAGCGAGGAGCTGCAAAACCTTTAGTCTACTTATGACACATTAGAATAAAGCTCCTTAACAAAATAAACGCCACGCATTTTTTTTTTTTATTTCCCGACAGATTTTTGATGTGCGAACACTCTAAACACGTTTCACGAGAGGAAATGCTGCGCCACCATTTGCTTCCAAGGGCAGCACGATGCACGGACCTCGTGCGTTGGCACATTTTGTCGCTACTTGTAAAGCCATCACGAACATATCGAGAGAATTTAAAGGAGCCGTGCAACGCTATTTGGAAGGAACGTTCTTCACTTTGCACAAGCTTGCTGGCACTATACTTCGTTTCACCTTATGTTGTACCGCAGAGAAGGCTAGAAGCGCGAGCTCAGCGTTGGGAGCTGCTCTTAACGCACAAGAGCTAGTGCCGCCGAGATGTGCCCTAGAGCAAGGAACTCACGCTTGTAGTATTTCCTGCGGTACATCATAAGGTAAAACAGAGTATAGTGGGACCCCAAAACCTTTGCATCGCTTATCACCCGGGCGAAAAATGCTGAGTCACTGAGCTCTGGACGTATGGGCAGCGTCCGATGTACCGCACAGGACATCAACAGCGCATGCTCCAAAGGCGTTCCACAGTCCAGCAGGCAAAAATGACAGCGCGCGGAAGGCGATTTTTGTAAAGGTCTCGCACCTTTACAAAGAAGCCTCTCACCAAGAGGCTTCTTTGTCCCCTCGTAAATTGACGGATTGAAAGCAAACGTTGTCTTGCAGGCTCTCCTCCTCAAATCTTGATTACAAAGTCGTGGGGATTGCATGGTTGGCATTGTCGATGGTGCAATCACCAAGATTTTGCCGTCGATCATTGCGATCTCCGCGGTGACGATATTTAAATGCTGCTCATACACTGAACACAAGCGCTTCGTAAGCATTCAAAGTAGGCTCACGACGATCAATGCCTCACATGCATTTGGGTTGCGGCTCGTTCCTAATCGCTGCGATGTCGGGAGTACCCGAACCTTAACAATCTGTGGAACTCAGCACCTGCCCTGTGCTTTGCCAACCCCCATGCATGGATATATGATGAACAGTAGCTCGTTCGATTTACCTGCACCTCGTGCACCGGCGCAAAAAAAAAAAAAAGTGTAGGGTGGTGTACTTCCGGTCAATACACGTGCCGGAAGTACATTGGAAGTACTTTTCTGCATTGGTGCAAGAAAGCAGGTAAATCGGACGAGCCTATGCGGAGCGCAAGTTCGTCTGCTTCTTTTGCATAGGTTGTGATGACGTCAGAACGCCGAGCTCTGATTGGTTCTGAATGAAGAACAGTGGGTAGACCTCAAGGCAGCTTGCTTTGAGGTCTACCCACTATTCTTCAATCAGAGCCAATCTTAGCTCGGCGTCCTTCTGACGTCACCTCAACTCCTGCGCAAAAAGCAGACGACTTGCTCTCCGCATTGTTGGGATATAATCGGCTTCACATCACGTAGTTGCTTGTTCTGGCTTTGATTTGCGGGGATGAACGCTGCTCATTTTCCTGGAATGTTTTTCTTGGCGACTGCCATTGCGTATTGCAAACGCGGCTCACAAACCACGTGACCCAGATCGAGCCGTTAGACACACTCTGTAGTACAGGCTCTCTACTGTTGAGCTGCTACAAAGGAACGTAACGCACTCGGTTCACTCAAACGCAAATGTGCAAATGCATGAGCCAGCTGTCCGATGTCCTAAGCCCAGATTTCGCGAGAAAGTAGCCGCTTGTTGGACGAACTATGGCGGAGACGTCCAGAAAGTGACCCCATGAGTTCCCAATGCATGGTATCCGGATTGCAGCAACGCTGGTGCCGGGTCGATCTATTTTGAATCTATTTGCAACGCCTCCGTATGCTCTATACTAGTCTCACGCAAGCCTGCATCATTGAGAATAGCGGTATGCAAGGCCAACTCGATAAGACTGAAAACGCAACGAGGCTGTTGGCATTTGGCATGCACTGATACCGTAAATTATTTGCGTCTTGGACGTTTTAAATGGAATATATTTTGACCTGGGCATGAAGTTGGATGCCGACATGACTGTATCCACACTCATTGACGGGTAACCATCATATACAATGCATTCTCGAGATATTGGCGGGTTGTTGTTTAATGTTTATTGCGTACAGACGCTTGATAGTGAGTGAGCTTCTTGAGATCACATCTAATTCAGTTGTAACGACTGGCTCGATTGAGTAGCTTTTATTAATAGAGCATTGAAATTTTGTTACGCAATTAAAGGGACCACGAAACGCTTTTTCTTACTTTGGCTAAATACTGCTTAGTCGCAATCCCATGTCCATAATACAATACATGAGTTTTGTGTTGTTTTTTTTTGTTTTTGTTTTCTTGCTCCACGCGTGAACAGTTACAAAAAACAGCCGACAAAGTTGTGTAGTGGGTCGTACCACCAATTTTAGCCGCAGCCACATGCTTTGGCTGTAAATGCTTGGGGCGCGTGACGTACAGTACTTCGGACATCTATGAAGTGCCGCTATTTGTGTAATCGTACTTTTCTTTTTTTCTTAGAACGATAAAAACATTGATGAGCATGCCGGAACTGTAGCCCTGTGCGAAGCACGCCTCTGAACTCTGCACTTCCAGCCTGCTCTTCGGCATTTCAGTCATCTTGCAAAACTCATCGTGCGTGCGAGCGAATTCGACCAGCAACTTTCGATGTATGACGCCTTCACTACACGAACGCGCTTGCTGCACCGGGCCCGCTCAAAGCGCTGCGTTCGCTTTAGTATCTTCCGCTTAGCAGACAGCCTAAGACATGCATGGACGTTGCCCAGTTCTACGACGTTCTTATTGCATGGGCCAATAAGAAGGTGCGCTATGTGTTCTGTTCTTCTATGTGCAATTCTTTGAAGCTTTTTTTTTTTTTTTGGGGGGGGGGGGGAGGGGGGAGAGGCCATAACGATGCGCTCGCCTCAATGCAGCGTGAAGCAAGAAGGGTGAAGATGAGCAGCCACGCCCTGTTTTTCTTTAGCTCTCAGTGACCATAGCAGTTATGGTTAAACGGTGCACAGCCGCCACCGAGCACAAACTGACCGGTGTCGCACATGCTCGCGTCCAGTATCCGTGAACCGCATCCGGCACCGTGTAGGTGTCGGGCGCGCCACGATAACAACCTATAATGGAAGAAAAGAAATAACAAAATGTAACTCGCTCCAATCTGTTTTCTTGTAATATCACAGCGAAATCGCATTTCTGCCTTGCTGACCTTATGTGACAGTTATTGTATATTTCAAAACGCAATGCGCATTCAGTAAAATATGAACTTAATATCGTCTCATGGTCTCTTTATTGCATAAAACTCTTTCGTCTTGATCTAGCGGACGAGGTGAGTTTTAAGCCGATAAAGCCACGTCGTATATCTATTTAATCGCCGTTCAAGAAAAGCTTACAAGACGCGGCGATTGAACCACGTATTTATTTTAGGGGGAGGCGAAGGAAAGCGTATTTGAAAACTGGAATAGCCACTAAACAGCTTGAGATGTACAAGGCAGGGATAAGGCTGTTCGAGTTCTTCGCTTCCCAATTGGTGTTTTTTTGTTTTGTTTTTTTTCATATTATAATGTAATCATCTGCTTGCTATCGTCGGTAACAGGTATAGAACCCAGTTGATGCTCCGCCTCCAGGACGTTCTTGTTGCCTTCCGTCGTGCTTAGGCTGCAAGTGCGACGAAGTACATGTTATCAAGAGAAAAAAGCTCGCCCTCGAGCTGAATTTTCTGAGTTCTTGACCAGTCACCGACCATAGGCTTCATTGAGACGTTCGATGCTGAGCACGCCATAATGTTTGTTCGTTCTTTAACGTTGGGTAAAACCACCAAAACAGAACTGTCTCGTAATGAGTGGCGGCAGTGTTTTTACACGCGTTTGGTAAAGGACGACGACAGCCTGTCCTTTCTAGGCGTCAAAGTTTTGATGTTACCCCTGGGGAATCACAGGTGTTCCGAGGTGGGAACAGAAGCCGTTCGATCTCGTTGTGTTTGCGACACTGTTGTATGCATGGCGCCTATACTTAACTTCGTAACGAAATGTCCTGACACCACTACTCGTCTTCTTGCGAGAGTCGTTATTTGTGCATTCCATTAAATTTTTAGGGGTCGCTTCGTTGAACTCTAAGAACAAAAATAACAAAAACATTCAAACAAAGAATCTCTGGCATTTGTCGACCGAGCACAGATCTCCGATTGTACTCTTTAACTGAGAATCAACGGATCTTTCAGAACTCTGCTCATCCTAAGCGACGTTTGGTAGTAGCCTGCCGTCCCTTCAAATATACAAAGCATGTATTTCTCAACTTTGAGGCAATCTATGAATCTCCATTTTAAAAAGCGAAAAGCAATGTCATGTTCTGCAGACAGGCTGTTTGCAGGTGTCAAAATGGTTCGAAACTTTTTGTGGAATGTCTTATAAAGGAATACATTAAGCTCATTCATGCTGAAAGCAATAGGTCTTTGGCTCTCACCTGCGAATATGGCAAAAGGTCAATCGAGATAAATCAGCTAAAGCCTATGACCAAATATTTTTCGCAATTCTATGGAAGCGAAATTCGAACAAGTAACGGGATGTTGGATGAACTGCCACTAGCATATACGCTTACTTTACAACGTGTGCACACAGTCAGTGCCATCCTGCACGTGTGCCTATGGAGAGTGACGGATTTAAAATTTTCGTTTTGGATAGCTCTTTATCAACCGTACCCGTGCTTGTAGGGGGAAGGGTGCAGAAGACATAAAACAAAATAAAGTTATAATTGCGCCCGTGTTGATGTGATTGACAACACACCTCAATTCAACAAGTTGACGCTTCTCTACAGAATCTCAGCAAGTCTAGGGGACCTTTTGATTGAACCATTAAATCTGCTTATCTCACCCTGTCCGTTCCTCTTCCTGGAATAGACAGAGAAACAGAAGTATCCACTGGATTAAGGTTAACATGAATACGAAATGCGGTTGGGCACCACCTTCAGTATTCTACTGAAAACTGACGATAATACTTCTTACATAATATAACAAACACCCTCAATAACCAGGTGTAAACCTAAGATGATTCCGCTAGTGGTGGGCAATTGCGGCAATACGTTTCTTTGTGAGAGTTAACCGCTTCTATTTCCTATTATTGGGCACGTTAACAAATCGGCTTTTTCAGCATTCACTGAAACTGTGCATAAGATTAGATGAAAACTTCGAATCTATTCGAACATGTCGTCGGCTGCATTCGCTGCCACCGAGGGACAGAGACCATGTGAGTTGCAGAGACAATTGTTTACATGTCGCGTACACCATGTAGCAAGCAACAAACTGTGTGCATGGCCGTAGCGATTCTTGCATTGTCCCACGTCCACTCGATCCGGCAATGGTAAGTCGTAAGCGATGTGACCGACGTTTCTGGTTCTTAGTTCCTGGCCACACGGTGAGCCAGGCACGGTTCTCGTGGCGACTGGCATTGGCCAGTGAATCCGTTGCAGTCAACGCCGCCGACGGGAATGCCTGAACTAGTTTAGAATATATCATCAGCGAAGACACGTGCGAGCACTGGCGTCGCCGCGGTCGGCGTTTTATGATTTATCCGGACCTCGCTATGATGTATCTTGTACGAAGTACGTTTTCAGCAGTGTTTGCTGGGATTATGAAGCATCTGTTCTTTATTCGAGCTATCGAAGTTTATTTTTCTCGAGTGATAATAAATCGTCAGGGTATAAGACACTACAGAACGACCTCGCAGTGTCGTCACGGTATGAAGCGTGCGTGAGCGAGGCCGATACATCTCCGCTACAGTATCAGCTCTCTGAGACGCTCTAATGGTGCTGAAAGAGTGCAACACTGGGTTTTGTCCTGGAAACCAATGTTGGAATACGTGAGCTCTGTCAGCGTTCGATATCGCTCTCACATGTTCAACCTTGAGTTCGGAAGCGATCAATCCATTAAAGGGACGTTCACAAAAAAAGAAAAATAATGATAATAAAAAAGTTGATGGCCCAAACGGTATCTGTCATTCGATAAGGTGTATCTAAAACAAGGATGCCATCTTGAGTCCTTCAAACGTCCTGGAAATATGTTTCTTACTTTTCCTCTACACATATTTTAATTTAAAAAAAATCTTCAGCGACAGTGAGCTAGGAAACCAAGCATGTAAACCATTTTTATGGCACACGCCACCAGGCGGTACTCCACACTTTGACGTCCCAGAGAACTCCCGGTTTATAAAAATTTAGATGAAACTTGTGATGATAATGCAATTAATGCAAAGGTGCAAGCGACCTGGACAATAATGACGATAATAATCCCCGGAGAAGGGGAACAAGGGGTACAAAGGACAAACACAGATTTGTGTTAGTCCTTTGTCCCCCTTGTTCCCCTTCTCCAGGGATTAATATCATCAGCGGTTCATCCTAAATTTCTTGTACTGCAGCGTAAAATCGTTGTTACATATGAACGAAAAGCGATTTTTTTACGCTACAAACCTTATAGTCAGTGCGTATAAATGACACGGCGGAAGCATAAAAATAATTAGTGGAAACGATGCTTGTTTCTATGCTGCCTACGAAAACCATGCCGCGATTGGGGAGGAGATCGAACGGTGGCGCTAGCTAGCGGCCACCGTCGGAACTATTCTGCGGGAATAACAATCCCGCCGCTAGTATTCGTTCAGCCATGAAGGACGAGGACTTGAGGCTCGTGAAAGGTATGTGGATAATTTTTATTTGCTCGAAAAGCATCTGCGTAGGGGTGGCATAGTCCCTGCTTGTCTCACCTTGCTTTAAATGTCGCCGCATTCTCGTTGGAAGCAAAAACCAACCCACGTGTAGGCGCTCGCGATCGGCCGCGTCGCTCCGGCTCCACGCGCCAGGTTGTGCGTGACTGACGCGGTGTAGCGATGTTTGTGCGCTTCCTAGTGTAGGGACTGGACGCACCGACAAGCGTGTCCAGTCTCGGCACGGACTCGCGCTCGGACGCGCGCGCTAGCTATACGCTCACGCGCTCACGCGCTCACGAAGAGCGGTTCCTGACGACAGACGACTGAAATAGAACGTTGCTTTGGAACGTCTGTCTCCTGCCTGTTTCTTTCACCACATTTGGTGACCCGGACGTGATCGCCAACTAGAACGGGTGAAATGCAGCGAAGAGAGCCTTCGGACCCGCCGCCAGTCACTGTTGCAGCAGCCGCAGTTCGCCATCCACCATACTGGGACCGCAATCCGCGAGTTTGGTTCCTGCAAGCGGAATCCCAATTCCACCTCGCTGGGGTCACCACACAAAGCCGGAAGTACCACCACGTCGTCTCGGCTCTTTCACCAGCTGCCGCCGACGAAGTCCACGACGTTCTGGCAAATCCCTCTCCAGCAACACCGTATACGACCAACTGAAGAATGCTCTGCTTCAGCGCACCGAGGTTTCGAAACGCTCCCGCGTGCAGCAGCCTCTCTCGGTGGAAGAGCTCGGTGACCGGCGGCCAAGCCAGTTGCTGCGATGCATGACCCAGCTTCTTGGAGAGGGCGCTAACAATCTGGACGACGTATTCCTCCGCGAGCTGTTTTTACAAAGGCTACCTTCCAATGTTCAGATGGTTTTGGCGACAGCAACAACGTTGGACCTCACCGGACTTGCCGCGCTGGCCGACGCCGTGATGGAGGTGACCACTCCATCGGTCGCCAGTGTTACCGTGGCTCCACAGCAGCCAACAACCCGGGACTCTGGATCGGCCGCCAACAGCCAGCTTCCCCAGGCCAACATCGAGCAGCTCTGCCAACGTTTGGAGGAGATCGTCGTCGCAGCTACACAAGGCCGCGCCCCCCACCCTCGTGAGTCACGTCGCAGACGTTCGACGTCTAGTCGGGCACGCTGCGAATCGACGTCTCGTCGGACACGCGTCGAAAACACGCGATCACCGAGCCCTTCCGGGGTCTGCTACTACCACCGCCGCTTCGGTGCCAACGCCCGGCATTGCCTCCGCCCCTGTTCATGGCAGGGAAACAGGCCGGCCGACCTCAAGAGTCGACGAGTGGTCAGGGCCTCGACGAAAGTCGCCTTTTCTACGTGTGTGACCGAGCCAACAAAAACCGGTACCTTGTCGACACCGGAGCCGAGATCAGCGCAGTTCCAGCAACGCGTGCCGACCGTTCCTTGACACCGATCTATTTTCTGCGCGCAGTGAACAACAGCGCCATCCCAGCCTACCGAGAACGGTCGATCACCCTTAACCTCGGCCTCCGGTGGGTTTTCAGGTGGATCTTCCTGGTGGCCGACGTCAGTAAAAGAATTCTCGGCGCGGACTTTCTCAACCACTACAAGCTCCTCGTGGATGTCAGAAGCAGGCGACTGATAGGCTCCTCCACTCGACTTTCCATCCATGGTATCGCAACGGACGACAATGCAGTCTACACCTCTGCCTGCACGATCCCGGAAGAAGCGTTCAAGACCTCGCTGAGTAAGTTTCCGAGCCTTACTCAGTCACCTGATTGGAACAAACCCGTCTCGCACGACGTACAACACCACATCGTGACGACAGGACCACCTGCTTACTGTCGTCCTCGCCGTCTAGCCCCAGAGAAACTCCGCGATGCTCGCCAAGAGTTTGAGCACATGTTAGACCTTGGCATCATCCGACCCTCGTCTAGCAGCTGGGCGTCTCCATTACACATGGTGTCGAAGAAAAATGGAGACTGGCGGCCATGTGGCGATTATCGTGCCCTAAATAAGAACACTGTACCGGACAGGTACTCTCTACCTAACATCCAGGATTTGACGGTGAACCTACAAGGCGCGAAGATCTTCTCGAAGATTGATCTGACGCCAGTCAAGGAATTCTCGGCGCGGACTTTCTCAACCACTACAAGCTCCTCGTGGATGTCAGAAGCAGGCGACCAAATTCCCGTGGCCGAAGAAGACATCCCGAAAACAGCGATCACGACACCGTTTGGACTTTTTGAATTTCTCCGCATGCCCTTTGGCCTCAGAAATGCGGCTCAGTCATTCCAACGGTTCATCGACGCTGTCACTCGAGGGTTACCTTTTGTCTTCGCATACGTAGACGATTTGCTCATAGCCAGCAAGTCACCGGAAGAGCACACGACCCACTTAGACCTACTCTTCGAACGACTGCGCAGCCACGGCATTGTCATCAACGCCGCGAAAAGTGTGTTTGGAGTTCCGGAATCGGAATTTCTTGGTCAGTGGCTTGACTCCTCGGGCATTCGTCCATTGCCATCAAAGGTACAAGCCATCAAAGATTTCCCGAGGCCGACGTCGACCACCAAACTTCGCCAGTTTCTCGGTTTGGTAAAATTTTTAACGACGTTTCGTTCCGAACTGCGCCAAACTGCTCGAACATCTTGAGGTCCTCCTAACGAAACAAGAGCGAAAGACGTCGTTCTTCCTTGGAACGAAGATGCGGAACGCGCTTTCGGCGAGGTAAAGAACTCACTTGCAGAAGCAACAATGCTAGTACATCCTGAGCGTGATGCCCCAACATCGCTGATGACTGACGCATCTGCCACAGCCGTAGGAGCGGTGCTCCAACAAAAAGTCGACGGAGAGTGGCGACCGATTGGTTTCTTTTCTAAGAAGCTCAAGCCAGCGCAAACGCGCTACAGCGTTTTCGAACGTGAGCTATTGGCTGCCTACTTGGCTGTACGACACTTTCGACATTTCGTCGAGGGACGGCCATTTACCATATGGACCGACCACAAGCCCCTTACTTACGCCATCAGCAATTCCGGGTCTCATTACACACCACGTGAGATTCGCCAGCTAGCCTTTTTGGCCGAATTCACAACGGACATTCGGCACGTTAAAGGAGTTGACAACGTTCCCGCTGATGTCCTCAGCCGGATTGACGCCGTGAACACCCCAGCCTGTTCTGCTGTAAACTTGGAGTTTCTGGCCCGTCTACAGAACACCGACGAAGAATTGCATGCCCTGCGCAGTTCATCCACGTCACTGCAACTGCGGGATGTAAGCTTTCCAGAAGGCACCACCGTGGTTTGCGACTTGTCAACGGGAACGCCTAGGCCTTTTGTACCACGTGAACTGCGACGGGAGCTTTTCGAAGCGATTCATTGCTTGTCGCACCCGGGTGTACAAGCATCCCAGAAGCTCCTTGCGACCGCTACGTTTGGCCCCGGATAAAATCCGACGTTCGTGAATGGGTGCGTTCCTGCATCGCATGCCAGTGCGCGAAAGTACAGCGGCATCCGGTACAACCAAGGCGACAATTCCTACAGCCTGACAGCCGTTTCAACAAGATACATCTGGACCTGGTAGGACCCCTACCGATTTCTCAGGGACAGCGCTACATCCTAACGTGTGTCGACAGATTCACGCGATGGCCAGAGGCAACCCCACTGCCCGATATCACCGCCGCCACCGTCGCTGAGGCGTTCATCGTTACGTGGGTATCCCGGTTCGGCTGCCCCTCAGAGATCGTCACCGACAGGGGTCGGTAATTTGTAACTCTTTGCCGAGCTCACTCGATTGCTCGGAACCAACCACTTGAGAACGACTGCCTACCACCCACGGTCAAACGGGATGGTAGAACGATTTCATCGACATTTGAAATCGGCCCTTGCAGCTCAGGGTGGTCCCTCGGATTGGGTTCGTCATCTCCCCCTTGCGCTTCTTGGAATCCGGACAGCCTTGAAAGCGGACATCGGATGCTCCACCGCCGAACTTGTGTACGGCACTGCACTTCGCTTGCCATCAGATTTTTTTTAAATGGAACTGCCTCAACAACAAAGGCAGTTGGACTATGTAGAAGAACTCAAGCAAATTTTTATCAATTTGCGACCGGTGCCTACACGGCAAGGAACTTCAAAGTCTCCCTACGTGACCCAGGACCTCCAAGACGCCACTCATGTTTTCGTACGACAGTCACAGAAGAAGCCACTGCGCCCACATTACATCGGACCTTTTCCAGTGGTCGAAAAGAGAAGCGACACGTTTGTCCTGCGTGTCAACGGCAAGAACGACACCGTTGCTTTGGAAAGACTAAAGCCGGCACATATTGAGCAAGCGCATGTGCACGAAATAGCGCTACGTGACATCGAACACACGACAGAGAAAAGCCAACTTCGTTGGCACCCGGATGTTTGTGTGTTTTGATCGTTCGTCCTACCTCCTCTCTAAGGGGGGGGGGGGGGGGGGCATATCTGTAGGGACTGGACGCACCGACAAGCGAGTCCAGTCTCGGCACGAACTCGCGCTCGGACGCGCGCGCCAGCTATACGCTCATGCGCTCACGAAGAGCGGTTCCTGACGAGACACGACTGAAATAGAACGTTGCTTTGGAACGTCCTTCTCCTGCCTGTTTCTTTCACCACACTAGGTTGGTGAAACCGTATTCACGAAACACACGCATTGCTTTTCAGTGTCCCTGTCCCTTGCAACGATCATCAGCCACGTCGGCGAGAGCAAGAGGTGCCTCGTTGAAGGCGAAGACGTGCTGAAATGCGATCATGTAATCGAGCGCAGCGTCGTCCCGGAGAAATCTTCACCAAAACATCAACCACAATAGTCATTACATTACGTTTTTCTTGAAATGCCAAAGTACAGAACACACTGGTGAACATTATAATGTAGAATGTGGCTAATTAGACTGCATATTGGCATTTAACGTTACAAGTTCTCTTTTTCAGTTTAATTTATCGGTTATTCAAACGTGCACGGTTCACGATGAAATATCAATTAGTTCTGCACAACGAGGACTTAGTCATACACACATTTGCATTGCTCAATCGAAATTATAGGAATCGCAAAATTATTCACGAAATTGCGTAAATATCACAATATCGAACTGATACTGCTACCTAATATGTTCCAGTGTAAAAGATAGCCGGGAATAAAATAGTGATCAAATGATAGCAGTACCTCTCGGTGGCTTCCGAAGCCTCACGACCCGCTCGTGTGATCCCTTCGGAAGATTCTCCGACGGAACGGCGTTGCGTATCAAGAACCTCCTCTTGAGCACTGTTATGAAATAGGGTGGAGATATTTTGCCGGCAGCCGGCACAACCACTCGGAAAAAAAAGATTGCCGGGAGTTTCAGACGGCAATGATTATTCTAAAAAAAGAAATAAATATAAATCGCCAAATGTTTCACGAAAAAAAAGAAGTTCGCCTCCTCTGATTTTAACCTGGGACACACGGCACGTGAAACGGACACCTTTTCACTGAGCTACTCACACAAGCCGGTTGCCGGCAGAATATGTTTCACCTATAAAATACAATGTACGGTTTGCACAGATGTCGATGCAAGCGTGATTTACGCGCGTACATGCCTCGTCCGTTAGCGTACTTTGCTTGGGAGGCATCGCTTGAAAAGTGACGACCACACACCACGTCGTGCGCAGTCAACTTCAACGCAGTCAACTGCGATTTGAGTTTTCTTTTTTTTTTTTTTTTGCCAGGAAAGCGATGAAAACTGATTCCAGTCTCTAAAGCATGCACTGAGAACTGCGGTACGCAACACGAGCGTACTATATTCTGACAAACCTGCAGGGAACGCATAAACAACACGGCAGCCAACGCAGTACACTGGAACGCCGGAGTTGTTTTCCACGCAGGCGGTATTTGTTTTGGTGAACGCAGCGCCCCCTATAGTTCGATCTTCTGTCGAAACGACCTCCTCTCTTGAGCTTCTCGGGGTTGCCGCTACGCGGCGTCAATTTCGCTGGAGTCGCTAATATAGGCAAATCTGATGGTGTACTGTGTGAAAGAGTGTGCAGGGGATTTGGATTGACTTCGGGTGTCTTGACCGCGCCTCTTCCAACGAAAGCCACAATAACGCTGCATAAAGATTTAATTAGGTTTTTTTTTTCTGTTCCTTTTTATTATTTAGTTGGATCAATACGAATTAAATGGCAATCTAAACCCGTGGAAATGGAATATCAACGCTATTGCCGGGTCGAGGATCCACTAATGATTACGAAATGAGCAGGTTTGGCCTTCTATGCTTTCTAAATTATATAGATCAGATTTATTTGATTTAAATCAGATTTTTTTTATTTACATAAGATTAATTCGATTTAAATCAGATTTTTTTTTTTGTTTTTACATATGATTTTTTTATTTAAATAAGATTTTTTTTATTTACATATGATTAATTTGATTTAAATCACTCTAGCTAGAAAATAGCGAGTCTTCATCACTGTAGTAGGTGAGAGGTTCAGAATTCAGCTTTCCTCCTCCACGCTCCTCCTCCATGTCGAGCTTTCTGCCTTTTTGTAACACTTAGTCGCACGCTCAGCCGAAGCCCGGTGAAAGGCAACAAGCGAGTGCTATACAAGCGGAGCTTCCACTCAATTCTTAGCCCATTTCCGACTATAGATGTGTGTTTAAACATGGCAGTTTGATTGATCAATCCGTCCAATCACTGAAAACAATGCGGAAGATTTACTCTATAACCTTTTAACAATCTTTAATAAATGTAAACCTAGCCATACTAAAACAAAAACAACTTGATTTTTTTTAGCTAGTGAAAAGGTTTTTTTGCTTTTTATTTTGAGTTCTGACGTTGTTTGCGATACCATGTTACTTAACTGTCCAACGAAGTGGACGGTAGAAATAAAGGTCAACGCTTCGATTTGCTCAGAAAAGCAATAGACCGATCTCACCAGCCAGTTCGACTACGCTACCGCTGCCGCAATGCATCGAGGGAGCTTCAGTCTTTCTGCACGTGCGACAACCTCGCTGGCGCTCTGCGCGTGTGGAGCGCGAGGCAGCACGAGCAGTTTTGTGCACTGCTGCTACAGTGTACTAGAATACTTGGGTAGTGTTGGGACCGGAGGAGCTCGCCTGAAGCGCGTGGTATTGATCGCGACAGGTGTCGACACCGGCGCATTATCCGGAAGGTGTGCGCATGCGCGGCTGCACGCGTGAAAATATGAATCTTTGGTGCCGCTTTGGTGGAGTGCACATAGGATTTCTGATACAGCTACGACCTGCCAGCGGTCGTACCGCGGCATCAATTACGCTGCGGCACGATCGTTAGCAACATGATGCTTCAATGTATTGGACGGTACAAGCTACATTACGCTTCCTTTACATAAAAACAATTGCGTCTTTAAAGAAGCGGGTTGCAAGTTGTTTCAGCGTAGAATTAGCTGCGACTTTCGGTTTGTCGGATGGTGAGCATTTTAAATAAAATGCCCATTTCCTTGGTCGCAAAGGCCGAACGTTAAATATTTGAAAGGAATATCTAAAACTTGGAAGCAGTTTTTTTTTTTTTTTTTTTCTACTTTGATCTTATTTTATAATGGAACGAAACGGCACATACTAAAATCCGAGGTTGTTTTAGTATGGTTTTAATACCCCAGGTTATCCTCTCCGTCTTCTTTACTGCCCGTCTTCTTTTTCTTGACCTTAATCAGCTCGCTTCACTTGTCACTCATTCTTGTGTTCATTTATGCGACCAACCACCCAAGCGACGGTCGCAAAGGGGTGAGAATCTTTTATTTCTTCATGACTGCCACGTCCATCCGAGGACGACCCGACGTTCACTTGTAAGAAATGGCTTATAAGCCGTGACAATTTTTATCACGCGTTTTAACATGGAACTTAAGTCCAAAAACTGAGACAACGTGGGCTGAACAAATAATGCTTTATAACATTCAAAGAAAACAAGCAACTATTTCACATCATTTTGAGCAGAAAACATGAGCATTTGTAGATCAGGCAAGGAAAAAGTTGTAATAGTTTACAGCACGGCATTGAAATAATGGTTGCAATGTGCAGCGCATACCTGGTTACAATATGCAGCGCATTATCCTCTTGAGGGTAAACCATCTGAAACCCACACGCTCATAACAATACATTTAACCGACAGCTGCTTTCTGACAACCAGGTAAGTCTCGCCTGAGCTGGGTATTCGAAGGGAAAGACCCATGGTTCCACAGGTTCACGCAGACATACAGGGTATTTTTGTTTTATTCTTTACAGAACTTTACATACTTTACAAAAAAAGGATGGGGCAGATATGTGGATGCCGTGTTTCGTTATATCTGTAGGGCTCGGTGGACAATAAATGGGTGAATAACCGTTGCAATGTTTAACAATTAACCAAAATCTGTTAGTTAACTTGTTTATTTACGGCTTAATTGGCCATGGGGCAATTGCAGTTTTAAAGGGAGTCATTGTTAAGGGCAAACAGAATTTCGACAATTCGCGAAAAGGCAACGAGGTTGGCGAAATTTATCGTAAAAGTTTTCCTTTCTTCGCTTGATTCAGAAACCGCGTTATGAAAATAATAGGTAGAATAGTGACTTAGTCGTCTTGATGTGTGGCGCCGGCGAGTCCACCGAAGACACGCTGTCGAGTTAGTGACGAGGGGACAGAAACTACTGTGTCATGTTTCTACGCATCAAAATCAGCACAACCTCATTCTCGCTTTCAGCGCGCGGTTTTTTAATTAAGCGAAGAAAGGCAAACTTTTAGCGATGAATATCTCAAAGCTCGTTGTTTGTTCGCGAACTTTCTAAATAGGGTTGGCCTTTAATAATGGCTCCCTTTCAAGCTGCAATTGCTACATGGCCCATTAAACCGTTCATTAAAAAGTTAATTACCATATTCGGCTAAGTAATCAAAATATTGCAACGGTTATTCACCCATGTAGGGTCCGCCGAGATCTACGGATGTACAGTGCAGACGACATACACGTATCTATATACTACCTCCTTTTAATTAATTCTGTAAAGTTCTGTTATGAATAAAAAAATATCCTGCATAAGCATGAACTCACAACATTGGACATGCCTGGGACGTAGCCATTTCTTCTTTTTGATTATGGGAGTAAGAAGCTTTTAAGTTGGTTGTTTTAAAACTCTGCGAGTTTTAAAACAACCAACTTAAAAGCTCGCAGGCAGCGCTTGTTTCTTCAAGACGCTTGTCCGATCGCTGCAGATTCTTCTCCCAAACATCTCTTTTGGCTCTGTCTTTTGGAACGCCCAAAAAGGACGCCGTTTTCACTCCTTTCACTCGGATGAGGCCCGTTTTGCAACCAGGTGCAGAGCAAGAGTTTTGTCGCTGTTTCGCCGACGGCATTTCGGCACTACCCTTACGCGTTCACCATCCGCAAAATCAGAACACAAGATTCAAAGCATATTACGATAGAACACACGGAACTATGAAATCGTGGTCCCGACACGCGCACCGCTCGAAGTGAAAAACACATGGTTTCACCTTGTGTCGTACCGCAGGGAAAGCTACAAGCGCGAGCTCCTTGCTCTCGGGCACATCTCGGCGGCACGAGCTCTCGTGCACCAAGGGCAGCTGCCAACGCTATGAGCTCGCGCTTCTAGCCTTCGCTCCGGTACAACATAAGGTGAAACGGAGTGTATAAAATCGTGGTACCGACACGTGCGCCGCTCGAAGTAAAAAGACAAAAAAAGCGGGCTGCGCGATTTTTTCCGGATAACTCGACTACAGCGCCGCCACGAACTGTCAATACACGCGCGCTCACGAGCTCCCATTGCCGAGCCGCTCCGGTCCCAACACTACCCAAGTATTCTAGTACACTGTACTGCTGCCTGCCTCCTGCGAACTAAAGTTATGGCGGCGTCACGCATGCGCCGAACGCTTGGTGAGATCGGTCTATTGCTCGCTTATCGCTCATGTTCAGCCTCATATAAATCTTCATTGCTCAATAGTTCTTTGATTTAAATACAAAAGCCAATGCGCATATAGAAAGCATCAAGCTAGAGAATAGCGGCGCGTGTCGTTTCGAGTGATCTGGCATAAAATTACGATTTAAATCATCTCGACGTTTATTCTTCTTCCTGCCTTCTATAGGATAGTATTAGCGAGAGCCGTTCTCGGTGATGAATATATATATATATATATATATATATATATGGGTGATTTCATCTCAAATCGTGCAAGCAAAAAGGGTCGAATTTTTTATTTCACTGAAAAAAATATAAGTTATGGCGTCGTCTCTAAAAACGCAGTAGCCACAAACCGCAAGTTCGTCGGATTTTTTGTTCTCGACTTACGAATTTTAAAAGCGGCCGCGGCGGAAAGCAGTGTTTTTCACATCCGTCGTGTGTCGGATGTTTCGCTTGATCTCCCCCGTGGATTTTCAGTCCACGTTATATTAACTTTTTTCAAGCACTCTTTGAGCACAGGTAAAAGGCTCTAATACCATAAAATAATTTTAGGCGTTTTGCTTTTTTTCTGTAAAAATTTCAAATACGCACCCTCGGTTAATTGTTGACGAACTTTGACAATTAAACACTGGCGATCTATTTGGGTTACATCAATATTTTTTATGTGTATGGAGAGCCCAAAACACGCTCTTTATATATATATATATATATATATATATATATATATATATATATATATATATAATATATATATATATATGTATATATTATAAAATGACTCAGCTGTATAAAATATTATTTGCGGTACGTTTAAGTTAATGTTATGCTAAAACCAAAAAGTACCAATTTTGAAATCGATTTTCTAAAAAAAAACATTTTTTTTTCACTTTTTGCCAAAATGTTGATATGATAGTTGTCTACTCGAAAAGCAAGTCGAGAAAGTGTGTATTTTGTTTGTATGTTCTATATTTAAGCCTCAATATCGGAGAGAAAAAAAACGTCTTTGTTTTGCAAGACCTAAGTCAGACAGCGACCCCTGCGTTTCTATGAATTGTAAAAACGTTTTCTTGAATATTTGTCTGCGTTTTGTAATCAATTATAAACGCATTTTGTGGTATTGAATAGTTATTTATGTTTTGATAAGAGCGGCAGACCACGAGAAACATATCTAATCAAATCAGCAGGCCTAGTAGACCTTCAATGTCGAAGAGGCACAGACGTTGCATTGTTTCGATTTATAAAACTTTCACTGTAAACTAGCACGACTGGCTATTAGCTGTCATATTACTAAGACATAGAAAGTCACCACATCATCGATATATTATATACAATTCTTTCCGAAACTAAACGCTAGGGTTAGTTCACCGCACATCGCACAGATCACCAGGGAATGGCCTTTCACTTCCGTAATACACAAAAGTGAAGACAGAGAAACGGTCCGAAACACAAAGAGAGATTGTCACGGAGAGGGGTAGGGAATAAAAATAAATAAATAAGAATAATATTACCCAACTCCGATCTTAACGAAATAGCGTTAAAAATATAAAAGATTTAGGTTCGAGTGGTGCCAAGGCGATAGGTCCACGCCTGGTGGAGAGTCAGACAAAGAAGTCGACGACGCGTAAAGGTAAAATAAAAATAAAAAAATTTAATCAAGACGGAAAAACTCAGCCGCACACGGCAAGAACAAAAACCAACTCCTCCGGGCATTTCCTAAACGGGACGCAACCAAATGCGTGCGAACACGCTCTCTGCAGCACCGTCAGGCCGCTACGCCATGACGAAATAAACCCAACAACTAAACAATGCTAACAAACAGTTAGTAAGAAAACATTAAAAAAAAAAAAAAAAACGTTCAGCAGAACCGTAACCGAGAAACGAAGTTCAGCGGAACGAAGAAACACACACGAAATAATAATAAAAAAGTCTTGACTGACCGACGCCGAGTCCAGTCCCACGACACTGAAGCCTGGCAGAGTGACGGCGTCCAGATGATGCTCGAATCTATTCTTCACTCTGTTCCCCGCAGCCACGACGGCTGTGCGGAACAGTGGCCGTGCGGAATAAAGTGAAGAATAGATTCGAGCAGCGATGCGCAAGAAGGTAACTGAGACGTAACATGCCTCGAGCTTCATATCGGAAGAGGAGCTTTCGAGGTATAGTTACTGCAGTTACTCAAACTTTTTCTTTCCCCTTCCCTTTTTCAAAAGAACACATCAGCCGGCGCTAACTTTTCATCTCGGGAGAAGACCACTCTTCACAAACGGTGATAGTTGACAAGGAGGCTGACTTCGACCCAACTAGTCTCCGGGCAGAATAAACACAAATATATTTACCAACACGCTCGTTTTAAATGTTAGTCTCCGGGCTTTGCTGTTTCCAAAAGAGATAACCTTTCGGTGCTATCGGATCTCCGCGGAGAGAGATAGAGCACGGCCATTTCAAGGATAGGGCGCTCGAAGTTTGGGCAAATAAGCGGTATCGTTTCACGCGTGCACGAATGGCTGGTTTCAAAATTTCCCGACATCCCTAACGAAACCGGCCCATCTTCGCGTCTGCGTCTGCGGGATTTTTGTCCCGCTCCGCCGGTTTTAGCGCGTTCGCGGCGTTTTTTTGGCCGGCAGAACTGTTGTTGAACGTCAATATTGTAAGGCCGTGGTGTCCTCATCCTCCCAGGCAACACCTCCTTTGCTTTCGACTGACTGACGTCTCCAGGGTGGCCGTCACTGTTCGCCGCGTCAACGACACATTCGTACCATTTCACTCCTCGTGACACAGGGTGCGCTGCTCGCTTTACTGTCACGGGCCGTCCTATCTAAAAGGTCGTGGTCATCTGCTGGTTCCGAAAGGGCGGGACGTTCATATAGGCCAATGAAGACCCTGAATCAATACGACGTCTGCCGATTTCTACACATTAAAACTTTACGACGCCTGCTGGTCTGTTAAGAAGTGTTGCTTTCTCCTTTGAACTCCTCCAATGTAGCTTGCCGCCCATAATAAAATTTAAATGATCAATAAATATAACAGAGTGGAAATACTGTATTTCATTTTCATGTGGAAACGTTGAAAAAAGGCAAAAAATATTTCCATATTTGTAAAGACGCGCTATTCGCAAGTCCATTTCGAGCCGTAAAAATACGTTTTTGTACGATATTGATGCTTAAATATAGAACATACAAACAAAATACACACTTTCTCGACTTGCTTTGCGAGTAGACAACTATCTTATTTACATTTTAACGAAAAATAAAACATGGGCTTTTGAGAAAATCGATTTCAATATTGGCACTTTTTGGTTTTCGCATAACATTAACGTAAATGTACCACACATGGAATTTTATACAGCTGAGTGATTTTATAATATGCTCTCCATAGACATAAAAAGTATCGACGTAACCCAAGTAGATCGCTAGTATTTAATTGTCAACTTTCGTCAACAATTAACCGAGGGGGCGTTTTTGATATTTTTACAGAAAAAAAGCAAAACGCCTAAAATTATTTTATGGTATTAGAGCCGTTTACCTGTGCTCACAGAGTGCTTGAAAAAAGTTAATATACTGTGGACTGAAAATCTACGGTGGGAGATCGAGCGAAACATCCGACCCACGACGGATGTGAAAAACACTGCTTTCCGCCGCGGCCTCTTCGAGAACCAAAAATCCGACGAACCTGCGGTTCGTTGCTACTGCGTTTTTAGAGACGGCGCCATAGCATATATTTTTTTTCAGCGAAATAAAAAAATTCTACCCTTTTTGCCTGCACGATTTGAGAAGAAACCATCCATATATATATATACCGGGTGTTCATTTTTAATTCGAACAGATTTATTACAAAAAATCCGTAAAAGATGCACTAGTACGGTCTGTTCAAGTGAGTTATATGGCTAGGGGTACATTATGTGGGTGGCTAATCCCTGCGAGAAGTTGGCTAATTAATTAAAATTCGTTAATGAACTTTTTAATTAATGAAAATAGATATATGGTTCCAATTAGAAACTTGTTCAACGTCATCGAAAACCCCTAATTCAGTGATTTTCAGAAAGACTTCGAGCGCTTGAGAAGCGTGGTAGTGCACTAAAGTTACCACTCGTGGAGCGGAAAAATCGCACGGGCGCCTTATCGCAACCTCTAGCTTTGTACCTGCTCCACGCGCGGTAACTTCAATTCACTACTACGCTTCTCACGCGCTCAAAGTCTTTCTGAAAATGACTGATTTAGGGTTTTTCGACGATGCTGAGCAAATTTCTAATTGGAACCATATGTCTATTTTCATTAATTAAAAAGTTAATTAACCACCCATATATATATATATATATATATATATATATAGATGAGGGTTGGGCAGTATCGCGATAGTATTTCAGAAATACATTTCGTATCTGTATTCCTTTATCGAAATGCATTTGCAATGTTTCTTTATATCGCGATACAGTCAGAATGAAATGTATTTCGTTACATTTATTCAGAAATACTCCGCCCCCCCCCCCAAAAAAAAAAAAAGAAAAAGAAAAGTTCGAACGCATATTATTTTTTACTTCAGAGGGAACCGGGATCAAAGAGATGCTGGGGCATTGTTACTATGCCCCTGACCAAGGTTCCTCCCGATTCTCCAAACTATTTTTCGATGCGTCCTCTTCTCTCTTCTAAGGAGTGTTACGTAGCCGAGGACTCGAACCAGGTGGCGTGCCAGGAGCGGAGTCAGTAGAGTCAGAGCATCTTTTGCCGCAGGTCATTAGGTAGGGATTTCTTGAGTCATTGTTTGCTGGCATCCAACGCCCGCTGCTAACCGTCTCTCTTGCCTGCGTCATCAGCCGACTTGAACGTGACCCGCTGCTCTGGTGATCCGAAACCCAGGAAGGAGACCGACCCAGACTTCGTTCACCTGCGACTCGTCTCGAGCGCGCTTTTTGTCGGAGAGCTCGCACCTGTGCCGGGAATATCAAGTCGCAATCCACATGGTCTCTGTTTGGATGATACTAGGCAAAACTTGAGGACTGCAATTCATGCGTCGGTGGCGGAGGGTTGGCAGGAAGGACCTTCAGAACAGAGATGCCACCGCATTGTTTTTTCAACCGTAACAGAAAATAAGACATGTGTTCCAGGATACTTCAGGTGGTCCACTATTCTCACAATTTCTAAATGACGCTGCCTGCACGATCTTCAACTAGGTAACCTACAACGAAAGTACGTATTGTCCTTTCATACAGCCGCATGGTAAAGCTTCATGTTCAAGGCCACACCTACAGATAAAGAATACCAGTTCATTCCACCGTGACGTCATGTGATCAGTGTTGACAGGGGCGTGGTGACGTTCTGATGGAATTTAGGGTGACATCAGATTTATTTAGAGATCAAAGTCTTTTCGCATCCCTCGTCAGACAGGTAGGATGTCAGGGAAGGGACCGATGTCAGTCCTTGATGGGACGTTTTTTTTGAGCCAATTGAAAACTCCTTGTCGTCCGAAACCACTACCTTCAAGACAAAGTGCCAAGCCTACGGGAAAGTAATTTCGGGATTACAAACTTCCACTTCAAACTTCAAGCTTCATCTCACTGTGCGTTTCAAACAATTTGAAAAATGTATTGCAGATCAGTATTTTAGCTACGATTTTAATGTATCCCTGTATTTGTATTTCCAAATACATTCTTGAGTATTTCTCTCTCTCTCTCTCTCTCTCTCTATATATATATATATATATATATATATATATATATATATATCGTAAGAACGAGTTAAATGCTTTAAAACGTATTTATTAGACGACGTTCCGGGTGGGGACCGCTCTTCATCAGGCCCTGTATATATATATATATATATATATATATATATATATACATATATATATATATATAAAGGGTGTTTCATGAAACAAATATTGAATTTGTCCACATTTCGTGAAACACCCTATATATATATATATATATATATATATATATATATATATATATATATATATAGTTAGGAGAGTATTAGATAGACTAGTGCCGTCTTCACCGCTTATTTATCAGACTCGACGGACATTATATTGAGAGAAGAATCGCCGTGGTAAGTCGTTTTGTTTATGGGTCATGTGTCAATTGCAGCCTTTACAGCAGTTACTATTAGAGGCCAGACAAATTCAAACGATTCGCGAAAATGTAATAGTTTTCTAGATATTATAATTGATAAGCTTAGAAGAGTGGCGCGCAGTCGTTTCATTCACATCGTCCCTTGTGTCGTGGGCGCACCCACCAAAGACACGCAACCGAGATAGTGACGACATATTAAGGAAACAAACTGTCACTCTTCTTTCATTGTGTGGGCAAGGCTCTTTTTGACTGCAATTTCTAAGTTCGGTGAAAAAAAACGCGAAAATTGATTGATTAAAATCTAAATTTCATTACTTTTTGCAAATTCTTTAAATCGGTCTGACCTCTAATAGTAATTAGTAATTGCTGACAATACTGCAATTCGAACATGACCCCTAAAATCAATAATTATGTTAACTAACAGATTTTAGTTCATAACCCAACTTACCAAGACGATAATCCCCACATATAATTTCCTCCGAACCTGCTGCGTTTAAGATTCTGTTGTATTCGTCCGTTTTTTGTTTTTTTTTTATTGTTCCCCATCTCAGGGTTTTCAAGATGTCGATTCATTACCAGATCGCCTGCACTCTATCACTGCTTACAACACTGCACAAAATACACTCGTCTATCTCTGACCTCCTTAAATAATAATAATAATAGTGGTGGAATTAAATTAAACATTTTGTATATGAGTAATTGTATATAATGTGAGTATTGCAAAAATAGTGATACTGTAAACAAGAATGAAACAACCAACATAGAAAACGTTATGCTGGACAGCTCCTATAGTCAGGCAATTTTTCGAGTCTGCAACAAAGCGCGCGGTGTCCAACATGAGATGTGATGTAATATTTAACACGTTATCAGAAATAACATATTATATCTTGATGTGAACACGATGTGCCAAACGGTTCAGTTAGTTACACAGAGCTCGTGACTGTTTGATGATAAAATCATATGCGACTTGGTGGGAATTTGTAATGCATCTCACGTTGTACATGAGCCTAATCATAATATATAAGCTAATTATTACTATTACTTCTTTCACTTCCACACATCAGAATAGATACTGGATTACAGAAACATTTATCTAAGCTAAGAAGCTCCACCTTAGCATCTGTGTGCAGCCCTGTCCCAAGTAGCACCCAATGTTGTGCGAACATTCCCTGGATGTTCTGAATGTTGAAGGAACGTTATAAAATTATTCGGGACGTTCTAGGAACGTTCGTATGCGAACATTCCCTACAAGGTAATGCTGCTCAACATTCTAGGAACGTTTGTTGGCAAAAATTCGTATGCACAATGTTCTCGGAACATTCCCCTTCGAACATTCATATGCGCGACATTCCTGGAACGTTCGCTTGCAAACATTCCTAGCATTTTTGCAGGTGAAGCCAACTTTACGGAGCTCTCACGCAACCTATATGTTTCGAAACACCATCCACTATATGCCACTTTGCGCCAAAAATATGCAAATTAAGTAGAGTTTCTAAGAACTTAGCATAAGAAATCAGTTTTATCTTATATGAGTCTACCGAGGAATGTGATATAAGGTGTAGGAGAAAAGTAATGGCTTTTAAAACTTGATAATGAACTTGACCCTCACTGCGCATGTAGAGGGGCAGTTTTGAATGGACCAGATTTTTAGTATCTGTGGTTTAGGACTTTTAAAAAGGTATTTCCCAGTTGAATGTATACAAGATATTTTGAATGAAAGAAGTTGACAAGTGACAGGTAGGAGTAAACTGTCATTAGTACGTGCTCAGGCTGGTGCGCTGGGAAAGCGGCTAGCAATTGTGCTTGCGCCTTCTAAAAGTCTGTTTTGATTAAAAAATATTGCCCTGTGAGGAGCTTTATCACATCCATATATATAGTGCGGCTCATTGGGGCTGTAGCCTAAGCAAGCCATAATTGTGAAATCGTTGTAAATAGTACTCAGAGAATGTTCCCTGAATGTAGCGATGTACCCACGCCACATTCTGAGGAGATTGAAAGGATGTCCATGCATAAATTTGCTACATTTTAAGAAAGTTACTGAAGTTCGTTGGATGTTCTGAGAACGTTTTTAGAACCTTGTTAGGATAATGTTGATTGGATGCCCTTGTAATGTTCTATGTCATTCTCAGAACGTTCTAAGAATGTCCCTTAGAAAACATTCCCCGAATGTAGCGATAAGTGCCTGCACCACATTCTGACAACGTTGATAGAATGTTCTTACGTAAATTTGCAACATTCCAAGAATGTTGCCTATGTTGTTTTGAACATTCCCGGAATGTTCTCAGAACGTCATCGTGCTACGTGGGGTCTTGGTCATTTGCTACTCAAAAACTTGCAAAACGGCATCAAAAAAAAAAAAAAAAGGTTTGCTCCGTTTTTAAGGTTATACATTGCCTGAACTGCCACCATCAGGCAGGGGTGGATTTACGGTCCAGTTAAAAATTCCCACTAGGTTTGAATTTAAATTTCCCCATTGGTTCCAGTTAGGTTTTCGGACAACCAATAGAACCTTTCCGGAATTCAGACTGGCAACTTTGATCACTATCATCATCATCTAAAATGGCATATGTGCTATACTAATGGCGGCCTTCTGTTTAGTGATGAAGGAAGAAGTTGAAGATGCTCCTAAGCAGATGATCCGATGCCAATACATTCTAGATGTTAGCGCGACGTGAAGCAGGCATTGGATGCAAGAGCTGCGTAAGCGTTCATTTCTAACTCGGGCCCAGTCAGTCTGCTAGTAGCACACAATCGGCTTCAAAGCCCCTGGATGTACGGAATTTTATCAAGGCGTCTATGTGGGCTGGCGTTTCGTTCTGACTGGTTGCATCTTTTTCGCCATCGACACCGAAATAGATTTAAAAAGAACTGGACTGTGACGCGCGCATTCTCATTTACCTTTGACTTGCGAATGTGACGGTGCCCCATACAATACTGCAGACCACAGGTACAGTGTACCACAGGTTCATTGCCGCCATTAGTACGGTAAAAATTAAACTGTCATTTGAGTAACCAGATGGCACTGAATTCCGGAAAGGGTCTATTGGTCACTACCAATAGGACTTTTAAAAAGGTATTTCCCAGTTGAATGTATACAAGATATTTTGAATGAAAGAAGTTGACAAGTGACAGGTAGGAGTAAACTGTCATTAGTACGTGCTCAGGCTGGTGCGCTGGGAAAGCGGCTAGCAATTGTGCTTGCGCCTTCTAAAAGTCTGTTTTGATTAAAAAATATTGCCCTGTGAGGAGCTTTATCACATCCATATATATAGTGCGGCTCATTGGGGCTGTAGCCTAAGCAAGCCATAATTGTGAAATCGTTGTAAATAGTACTCAGAGAATGTTCCCTGAATGTAGCGATGTACCCACGCCACATTCTGAGGAGATTGAAAGGATGTCCATGCATAAATTTGCAACATTTCAAGAAAGTTACAGAAGTTCTTTGGATGTTCTGAAAACGTTCTTAGAACCTTGTTAGGATAATGTTGATTGGATGCCCTTGTAATGTTCTATGTCATTCTCAGAACGTTCTAAGAATGTCCCTTAGAAAACATTCCCCGAATGTAGCGATAAGTGCCTGCACCACATTCTGACAACGTTGATAGAATGTTCTTACGTAAATTTGCAACATTCCAAGAATGTTGCCTATGTTGTTTTGAACATTCCCGGAATGTTCTCAGAACGTCATCGTGCTACGTGGGGTCTTGGTCATTTGCTACTCAAAAACTTGCAAAACGGCATCAAAAAAAAAAAAAAAGGTTTGCTCCGTTTTTAAGGTTATACATTGCCTGAACTGCCACCATCAGGCAGGGGTGGATTTACGGTCCAGTTAAAAATTCCCACTAGGTTTGAATTTAAATTTCCCCATTGGTTCCAGTTAGGTTTTCGGACAACTACCAATATCCAAAAACCATTCAAGTTCCAACTGGAAAAATAATTCTAATTGGCGAGATTTATGGCTTGTGTGCTTCCGGCTGGAACCCACTAAAACCAATTGGTTCCAATTAAAGTGACTTGGAATTCCAATTGGATCTAATAGGAACTTTTAGCTGGGTGGTCCGCAGACAGATGTGTCGTCCCATACGGATGTGACGTCACGAGGAATGCGTTGTCTAGAACTATTTGTCGTCTCATTATTTTCCATTTCACACAAAACTAAACATTTCTTTATTAAAAAAAGGCCGTTGTATGCCGATTCTCCACAAAAAAGGTGTTGCACGAAAGCGGCGTATATGCATCCCACTGAAAGAGAATGATGCCGCATTTGCCAACGGGTGTCTTATGATGTGCATAATAAGTGTTGTGTTAGTTTTCGTATATGAAATGAAACTACCATATAAATCACGCGCTTGGAAAGATTTCAGGCGCATGCAGCGTTTCATCGCACCCTGAAATATCTGCAAGTTTTAACGGGAGAGATCCTGTTTTAAATGCCCCATTGTCCATTGGTCAAGCTGGGCAAGATAACGTTGCAATGGCATATCAGGACATTACAAAAAAAATTGTTTCACTATAGTGTTGCGTAGTTTTTTTATAAAAAATAGAAATACGAGGCCCAATTCAAAGTTCCCGCCGTGCACTGTGACGTAACAGTGTACCGCAAGGTGTCGGGGCGGTCAGAAAGGAGGCATCGAGCTACGTCACTAATAGTGGGTTAACCGGAAGTCGCGTGAGTTTCACTCCTCGTGCTCTCCGCGACCGCGCCTAAGACTTTTTTTTTTCGTTTTATTATTCTGCTCTTCGTACGAGCGATCGTAGAAAACGAAGTTTCAGTTCCACTAGCTATTTATCCCTGCACCGTTGGTTAGTTTGCGTGCTGTAAAATTTGAGGACGAAGAGTCAGTGGATCGACGTGATGGAGGTCAATGATGAAAGCTTTGCGAGTACAAGCCAGTGTACGAGTGCATGTCGTCAGTCCGATGATACAGGGCTATACTGGGCGCAAAACTTGCTATCAAGTTTTGAAAAAAAAAATTTAGAACGCTCGCAGAAATTAGGATTGCTAGCATAAGACACGCCCGATCGCATTGCTGAAGGTTGAGACACCGAGGTCGTTGAATCATCGGATACTCTCCAGGCTGTAGATGCCTGCCGTCTAAAGAATACGAACTGGTGAGTGTACCAAGTACAAGTAAACGTCGAGCACAAAGTACGTATTTTGTCTAGAACATGAGTAGAACTTGTTTACTGGGTGCTCATGCGGCCGATGTATGTCTCTCAGAAATGCATGCAGTGTGATCTCTTCAGTTGCTGAAATACCGGGACAGTCCCTCACACAGCACCTTCTAGGCATTGTAGTTGATCACGTCAATTCACTGACTCCGCTTCTTCTACCTTTACAGCAACATTAAGCGATGAAAAGCAAATAAAAGAAACCTTGTCTGCTTGGATCGCTCGTGGAGGTGCGGAGAATAACAAAAATATTTTAAAAAATATTACACGCGCTCGCGGTAAGCACGAGGAGGGATACAACTCACGTGACTTCCGGCGATGCCTCCCTTCTGACCGCCCCGACACCTTGAGGTACACTGTTACGTCACAGTGCACGGCGGGAACTTTGAATTGGGCCTCGTATTTCTATTTTTTATAAAAGAAGCTACGCAACTCTATAGTGAAACAATTTTTTTTGTAATGTCCTGATATGCCATTTTAACGCCTAGCATGAAAAAAAAATATTTTTGCCGTGTCAGAGGCCCTTTAAGGGGGATTCAACCGCTCGTCACTCAATAGGCAAATTTCGATACACAAACCTGAGTTTCAGGAATGCACGATAGTATTCATTCTTTTGGAGGTTACTTATGATAACGTAATGAAGGTTGTACGGCCCTTGGTTTTTGTTTTTAAAGCGCTGGAGATTTTTAATAAAATCCAGAAATATGACCGTTTTGACTGTTTTTAGCGCGTTTTGAGGCATTTTTGAAAATACAATTATTTAGAAGACAAACGTGACAAAACGCTTGGCCGCACGTACTAGGGGTGCCTCTAATCTTAATTTTAGGACCATGAGGAGAAAGCAAAATATTGTTGTGTTTGCGTATTTGTGTAAATAAAATCACCCAGTTAATTTTATTTCTAACTTGTTAAACGAGATGGCGACGCTTGTACTAAATGCCTCAAATCAGAGATTTTCTTGCTGTTGCTGTTGTTGTTTTTCTCTCGAGCTCGAATTCGACCACAATCGTCTCGTTGCTCGTGGATCGGTAGCACGTGTAGCGAAAGCTCACGCTGTAAAGCTCACTGATCGTGGATTCAATCCACCGCCTCTGCCCTTTTCAATCTGGATGAGCATCGTACCGGCGTGCTGTCATGTATCACTATTGCGCGATGCACGTTAAAGTCGTCAGACAAGCAGCGGTATACTACACTGTCTTTCATCTCCAACGAAGACGCCAGCCCTCAGAGCTGACTAACTTCCCACTGTATGAACATAGACACAACAGAATTACAATTGATGGCTCCGTTGGTCGGCACATTTTGAACGTTGCAAAAAAGTAGAACTAGTCATCAGCAGACTCCTAGCGAAAGGCCTGATAAGACTCTGAAGGCGATACTTTTGTTGATCCTATTTTTTGTGTGTGCTATGTTAGCGCGCGTGGTCAAACGCTTGCATACGCTACAAGCGTGGCTCGTAAGCACCCTAAGATTGTGCAGGGTTGAACAGAGATATCCTAATATGTAGGGTGCCTCAATGTCCTTCTGCTTCGGGTGATGCCACCCTTTGTAGTACCCGAGGCCAAGAACACGCGCTCACGGGTAAAATACAAAGAAATCGACGAAAACAAAATGTCGTCATAGCACAGTCAGCGCCACAAACTCGTGCCGGGACACGCTCTTTCACGCGCTTCTGAACAAAAAAAAAAAAAAGAAAAATAGAAGTGTGGAAAAAAATGGCCAGATGTTTCCACCCTAAGCAAAGCGCACATTAAAGCACCCTATAATATGTATTTGTAAATAAAAAAAAAATAGTTTAATGAGTTGCAAAGAAGGCTAAAATACTTATTCCGAACAACACTTATTCCGAACAACACTTATTATACGAAACACTATTACAGATATTTTCATTCTCTGTAGACCTTGTTTGGTGGCTAGTGGATAAGAAAAAATAAAAAAGAATCACGATTTCTATTATTTTGAACAATTACAACATATTTTCTTAACCAACAACTGGGTTCAATCCTCGCACCTGCCCGTTTCGATCTGGGCACTGGATAAATTGCTCATCTACAGCTGGGAGACTCGTCGCCCGTCGAGGCAGACCAAGTTCTAGGCTGTATAAGCATACACACAACCCATTTTTTTTAACCAACAAACAGGTGCGCTTACTCTTTTGGCGAATATGTGCTGCCACCTATGGGGCGATGGGCGAACCTAAGGCGCACTGGGTTGGAGAGTATTTGTAGAGAAAACAACGTGCACGTTAGGCTTCTTGTGTGCTACCGGTTCGTTTTCTTTTTGGTTCTTTGAGGGGTCGGACTTGTCAACTCACCTGACTGCACGAATCCAGGCTGCCCGCTTAACGGGATGAAGCTTACCACACGGAAAGCAAAAAAAGCTAGTTCCACAACCCGGGCGATAATAGTTCCGACAGCCGAAGGCTACACAGTTCACCGGCATGATTGCGGTGCACGTCGTAATCTAGAACGGGCGTCGTCAGGACGATTACTCGTGTTCACCTTGTTCACAACATCAAAACTTGAGTCTCGACTCTCGATGGTCTTATTTTCTTCTTCTTCTTCCGAGGCGCCCAAAGGCGAGAAATGCAACATGGCGGATTGTTTGGAACTAGATACTCTCGAACCCAGGCGCATCAAATACTCCGCGCATGCGCACCGCGTATTTCTACAAAAGGTCCATTTTGACGTAAGCGTTTTGGCGCTCGAAACAATTTTTGTTTTTGTAAATTTAACACTTCCCGTATTTCGGATTACTAAGAAAAGCAAACAGGTAGAAAATACGTTTCTAAATAAGGTGAGGCGTACGTTTCTTTTTTTTTTCTCTTCACCTTTCTATTTTTAGGCTTAATCAAATGAACCTCTAAATAACTTTAGTGTCTTCATATATAACCGCGGGAGTTCAACATGCTATTGTCCGTTATGAACGTCTCTCTCAACAGTGGTCTTACTATGTCACAATGGAATAAAGCGGTGCTACCTTATCTGTCTGGAAACATATTGGGGTGTGTGTATGTCTATACAGCCTAGAACATAGTCTGCCTCAACGGGCGACTTGTCTCCCAGCTGTTGGTGAGCAATTTAGCCAGTGCAGAACAACCGGTAGCCTGGGGTCTTTAACGTGCATCACGCAATAGTGATACACGACCGCACGCCGGTACGATGCTCATCCAGATCGAAACGGGCAGGGGTGGGGACTGAAGGCAGGATCGCTGGGTTATACAGCGCGAGCTTTGGCTCCACGTGCTCCAAGCTGGTGTGCTCTGTGGCTCTAGCCCACTCGGCCACCGATCCTTTTTGTTTTCATTATTGCACTTGGCCACCGATCCCTCTTTATCTGTCTGGACTAAAGCCCTCCGATGTGTTTGCGTTTGTCTTGCAAGTGGCGTCAAATGCGCCAGTGCACAAGGCCCGGGTCTCGAGCGGCCCTTGGAAGCAGTTGTCGTCGCAATACTGAAATGAGCGGCGGAGATAAAGACGTTTTTCTGCCTGGGTGCCTGGACTGGATGGTCGCTCATTTCACAGCTGTTGTGGGCACCGCAACCTAGGAAACTCGACATGGTGTCAGAAGTGGCCACGTCACGCCAAAAGTGTGGACCGATGGCAGAGGCCGCCAGACAGAATCCGTCGGGATTCTTCGCCTCCCTCCAGCAGCCGCCGCCACTGGATTTCAATAATTCGTCGGAGTGGCCGAGCTGGATACAGCACTTCAATGACTACCGCTACGCGTCTGGTATCAACGAGCGAAGAGACGAAGCGCAAGTCCGTACCCTGCTATACTCCATGGGCAAACAGGCAAGAGACATTTTTGCAACGTTTGACCTAGCAGAAGCAGACGCAAAGAAATTTGACATCGTAAAAAAGAAGTTTGATGAATACTTCGTCAAGGAACGCAACGTCGTGTTCGAGAGCGCGTGCTTCCACCGTCGGCAACAAAAGAAGGGCGAGACGGTCGATCAGGGGGGCTATGTTGCGCTTTTTGGACTCCCAGGAGACTAGGGAGAGGGAAGTGACGTCAACAACGCAGCAAATGCAGATTGGATGTTGATTTTGTTTTCTTCTGTCAACATCCTATCTGCGTTTCTCTAGTCGTTGACGTCACTTCCCTCTTCCAAGTCTCCTGGGAGTCCAAAAAGCGCAACATAGCACCCCAGTTCCTCACGGCGCTGCACGTGCAGGCTGAACGCTGTGACTTCGGCGAAATGAGACAGCGGATGATTAGAGACCGATTCGTGGTTGGCCTTCTCGACGAGAAGCTCTCGGAATCCCTGGAGATGGACGCCAAGCTTACTCTTGCCACTGCAATAGCCAAGGCGAGACTGAAAGAAACAGTGCACGAGCTGCAACACACCCTCCGATCAACCGATCCCCCGCCGTCCAAAGATACCCAGGACTCTGACCTGGATGTCGACGCTGTGCGCCGCCACTCCAAGCTGCCGGACAGGAAGAGCAATATTCCGGACGAATCTTCTCTCCAAAAGTCGTGTCAGTTCTGCGGTGGAGACCAGCACCAGCGGTCCCTGTGTCCTGCGAGGAGCCAAAAGTGCTTCAACTGCCAGAATAAGGGACACTTCCACCAGGTCTGCCGAAAGACATCTCGCACACCTAAAAAAAGGATACCGGTTTCGGCCATCGACGAAGAGACTGGACACTTCTTTCTCGGAGCCCTAAACACAGAAGGTGCGAAAGCTAGATATACCAAAATAGTTCTCAATGGGGTACCAGTTTTTGCAAAGATTGACTCAGGCGCCGAGGTAACCGTAGTACCCTCAACCTTCCCAGGCATTCCAGGCCAGCTGGAAAAAGCTGACGTAGCCCTAACGGGCGCGAGCGGGCAGAGCCTAAATGTACTGGGAAAGTTCAGGGCCAAGTTTCAGTGGAAAGAAAACCTTTCATTCCATACCGTGTACGTAGTCAGCCCACTGCGCCACGTCTTGCTTGGGTTGCCAGCGATTGAGTCCTTGGGAGTCGTGAAGTTTGTAGACGACATTTCGGAGGATAAAGATCACTTTGAAATGCTGTACCCCCAGATGTTTCGTAACCTAGGCACAATTCCCGGCGAATACACTATCCGCCTGATTCCCGACGCTAGACCATTTGCAATAAGCACAGCTAGGCGGATTCCGATCCCGCTGCGTGATGCGGTGAAATGCGAAATTGAGAAAATGGTAGAGATGGGGATAATCCGTCGGGTTGAAGGGCCTACAGAGTGGTGCGCGGGAATAGTGCCTGTGCTCAAACCGTCCGGAGATGTAAGAATATGTGTCGATCTCACCCAATTGAACAGGAGCGTGCGAAGGGAGAGATTTGTCCTCCCCACAGTAGATCAAACGTTAGGTTTGCTCGCCGATGCGGTTTTTTTTTTTTCAAAGTTAGATGCAAACTCAGGGTTTCATCAAATCAAGTTATCAAAGGACTGCCAGGAGCTCACGACTTTTATCACGCCGTATGGAAGGTACTGCTTTACCAGGCTTCCATTCGGTATAAGCTCTGCGCCAGAATACTTCCAGAAGCGAATGTCAGAAATTTTGGAGGGTCTTCCTGGAGTCGTTAACCTTATGGATGACGTGTTGATTTTCGGGAAAGACAAAGCTGGACATGATGAAAGGTTAAAGAAAACCTTAGATAAGCTGGCAGAATCTAACGTCACCCTTAACATGTCCAAATGCATTTTCGGGGCGAAGGAAGTGACCTTTCTGGGTTACCGCGTCAGTGCAGACGGCATAAAGCCTGACCCTGAAAAGGTCAGAGCCATCCGGAACCTTGAAACTCCTACAGACGTGTCGAAGGTCAGAAGAGTCCTAGGTATGGCCAACCAGTTGGGCCGGTTCTTACCTAACCTTGAGCACATGACCTCTCCTTTGCGGGAATTGTTAAAGAAAGATGTTGAGTGGGTGTGGGGCCCAGCCCAAGAGGCAGCTCTGAGTGCAATCAAAGACAGCATCTGCTCGGCTGAATGCATGGCGAAGTATGACCCCACCCTGCCCACTGTCCTTTCTGCAGATGCCTCGTCGTTCGGCCTTGGCGCAGTTCTTTCTCAGGTCCAGAAAAATGGCGACCGACGACCTATTGCATTTGCTTCTCGCTCTTTAACCTCAGCGGAGACGCGGTACGCGCAGATCGAGAAAGAGGCGCTGGCGTTGACGTGGGCCGCGGAAAGGTTTGATGAGTACCTGAGAGGGCTCGATGCAGTCTTTGAGACTGACCATAAACCATTGGTTCCGTTGCTGGGGACTTACTCTATTGACGTCCTACCTCCCCGCGTGCAGCGGTTTCGCATGAGGCTCATGCGATACCGCTTTAAAATGGTTTACGTACCGGGAAAGCAGCTCATTACGGCTGACGGTTTGTCTCGTGCTCCACTCAAAGACAAACGGGTAGTTCCGGACGAACTAACAGTTGGAGAAGTAAACGCATACTCGCAGGGTTGCCTGATGGGCCTAGAAACCGGTCAAGACTTTGTCTCCAAAGTAAAAGAGTATCAAGCCTCTGATCCTGTCTGTAAGTCGCTACAGCGTTTATGTGAGAAGGGCTGGCCCGTGAAACCATCAGTTCCTGATTTGCTACGCCCATACTGGCAGGTGAGGGCTTTGATAACCCAGGGTGATGGATTTTTGTTGAAGGGCACGCGGTTAATTGTTCCTCAGGAACTAAGGAAAGAGGTTTTGCTCCGCGTGCATGACGGTCACCAGGGCATAGCCAGGTGTCGAGCTCGGGCTAGAGAATGCGTGTGGTGGCCAGGCCTAAGTAAGGAATAGAACTGCCGAGTTTGTGCGCAGTATGGCAACCAAAGTGCGGAACCAATGATCCCAACGGTCACCCCTGCCTACCCCTGGCAAAAACTGGGCGTGGATCTGTGCAAGATAAACGATTCGGATTACTTAGTAGTTGTTGATTACTTGTCACGGTTTCCGGAAGTAGCCCTGCTTCCTTCCACTCGTGCCGACGTTGTCATCGAACGACTTAAGAGTATCTTCGCTCGACATGGTGTGCCCGAAATTGTAATTTCAGACAACGGACCCCAATTTGCAAGCTCGGAATTTGAAACGTTTGCATCGAAGTACGGGTTTCGTCACGTTACGACTAGTCCAAGGTACCCGCAAGCAAATGGCGAGGTAGAGAGAATGGTGCAAACTGTTAAACGTCTCATTCAAAAATCAGCAGACCCCTACCTAGCTCTTTTGGCTTACAGAGCCACCCCAGGGTTGACGGGAAGAAGTCCTGCGGAAATCTTGATGGGACGACGTCTTCGGACGAGGGTGCCAATGCTCCCCAAGTTACAAGGTCAGGGGCGCCCCGATCTGAAAACAGTAATGCAAACGGACCGCCGAAAACGCGAGAAGCAACGCAGAGGCTTCAACAAACGACACCGAGCAACAGAGCTACGTACGTTGAAAGTGGGAGATAAAGTGTGGGTAAACGACAGGAAGTCGGAAGCCACAGTGGTAGCGCGAGCTGCCAAACCTCGGTCTTACTTGCTGGAAACAGATTCTGGAAGACAGCTGAGACGAAACAGAAGAGCTTTACACTTTCTTCCTTCTGGTTCCTCCCACCAGAACGGCGGTTCGTACGACTTTCCCGTAGGAGATGAGGAAGACACCGACAGTTCGGACAAAAGTCGAGACGGCAGTACGCGAAGTAATATTGTTGCAGGACCTGCTTCAGGCGCTGCAAGGGTACCTCAGGCTTATGTGACCAGGTCAGGACGAATTGTGCGCAAGCCTGTCAGGCTGGGTTTTGAAGATTGATGTGGGATTTAAACTCTAACAGAGGTTTTGTAAAATACTTTGCACCATATACGTTTGTTGTCCGAGTTGTTGTTTGACAGCTAATGTGCTATACATGGCTTGCACTGACGTCACAACAGCGGCCATCGTGGTGGTATTGCTGCCGAGCGCGCACCTTCGACAGCATACACTTCGCACCATCAAACTTGTTATTCTCGGCAAGAACAAATAGAAATGACCACCAGCACGAGGCGATGACGTCACGAGCAAGCCATGTATTGAAACTTCACCAGATGCTCTGTACATATTGTAAATTACTCTGTGATGTGTTTAAACTTGGCCAGATGTTTTGCATAAATTTGAAATTACTTTGTGATGTGTTTAAACTTGGCTAGAAGTTTTGTATATGTTGTAAATTACCCTGCTTTGAAAAAAAAGGGAGATGTGGTGATTGTTGAGTGACCCACGTGCGACGTGGCTGGCACGAGACACGTGCGGACGGCTCAAAAGGAACGCACGAGATAAAGACGTTTTTCTGCCTGGGAGCCTGGACTGGATGGTCGCTCATTTCACAGCTGTTGTGGGCACCCTAACCTAGGAAACTCGACATTGGAAGCGAATGGCAGCGGAGCACCCGCTCCTCGCACATGTCTTGCGCGTTTCCACAACAATGGTTGGCGGTACTTGTAAGCGTGAATTTTATCAAATGAATTTAGTCTGCACTTGCCGGGAGCGCCTTCAACTTATGGTATTTACGAGGTCAACAACATGGCTTTTTGTATTTGAGTGGTTCTTTTTCGCTGACAGGCAGACAGACGGAAAGTGTCCTTCCTTGTGATAACCGTTGCCAATGTTGTCAGCTGCTGTGCACTTTGCGCACGATTGTGGACGAGTAGTAGAGCCGCACCACTTGCTTGGACAGAGAACTCCTTGGTACAGTTCATGGGTGGGAAACGGTTGCTTCTTGTTGCTTTTGACTCGACGCGCAGAAGTGTCGACCTCTTCGACGAGGTCCACACCTCTGGACGTGCGGAAGTGTGGACCTTGCCGCGCAGGAGTGTAGACCTCGCCACTAAATGAGCTATGCTTAGGGTCGGCACTCTGTTCCCCAAAATTGCTCTGGGTGCCGCCATCTTGGTGCTTGTACAGAGCAGACGCAACTGCCGATCGTCAGGATTCAAAAGTGCGAATTCCTTGGCATTTGATTCGGTGTTAGGAAGCTCATGTAATATTGCTTTGCTCTGTCGCTAAGCGTTTAAACATTTGTGGAGGTCGTAAAAGCGTTTCTTGTGATCTCAGATAAATTTTCAGATAACTGGCAGCCATGATTTTAAGCAACAATATGGACAAGTGTCGTTACTCTGAAGCGTAGCTTAATTAGTGGCACTAGGGAAGATCATGGCGGAACAGCTCAGCACTGAGCTAGATTTCAGACGCCATGTTCTTCTATATATAGTGTCACTAAATAAGCTACACTTCAGAGTAACGACACTTGTTCATATTGTGGCTTAAAATCATGGTTGCTAGTTATCTGAAGATTTATCTGAAATCACAGGGAACGCTTTTCCGTCCTCCACAAATGTTTAAACAGTTCGCGACAGAGCAAAGCAATATTATATGAGCTTCCTAACACCGAATCTAATGCTGAGGAAGTCGCACTTTTGAATCATGACGATTGGCAGTTGCGTCTACTCTGCACAAGCACCAAAATGTCGGCGCCCACAACAATGTCGGGGAACAGAGTGCCGATACTCCAAGCGCAGCTCATTTAGTGGCTCTAGTTCTTCCCAGAAGTGGCGCGCGGCACGTGTCTTGAGCATTTCCACAAAAATGATTGGCGTCATTTTTCCCAGGATAGATCGGCTTTACTCCACACATCCTAGGAGCGGGTTTGCAAACCAGTTTTCAGACGAAGAGCATGCCGATATAGGACGTAGGAAGTGCAAACCTGCCACTTTATTTCTTTTTTTTTTGTTTTGTTTTCTATCTTTAAATTAAGTTGTAAATACATATATATATATTTCTTTTTTTTTTTTTGCAAAACAACGTTTACATGTTAAATGTGGTGGTCCAAATGGCCGCAACGCCGCACCTTGTGCTTTCGATAATTTCGAACGTGAATGGAACTTCGAATTCATTCGGAAATCAGAGCTTATTCTACGTTTTGTAAGCCACTGTAATCTGCGTATGTACTGGCTCGTATATCGTGCCGCCTGTTGACCACTTCCTGCAGCGGCGGACGCAGAGCGAAGAAGATCTAGCTCGAGATCGGCGGCGAACAGCCCGTGGCCCGAGCCCACCTCGAGCGCCCGACCTGCATGCGCAGCTGGGAACATGCAACTCGTTTGTTCCGGAAAAATTCTGCGCCATCTATGAGGAAAAAGGTACAAATAAATAGCGGTTGAATCCCCCTAAAAACAGCCTTAGCCTCAGCGTCCGCTGAGGCTGGGGTTTTCCGTGCTGACAAGCACATTTTGCATTAGATCTTCGCCCCCAAAAGATCTCTTCTTTACTTTTTTTTTTCGAATATTTTTGTTTTGTAGATAAGACTTATAACCTGGTGGGAATTTCTATACTTCGTCTGAACGTACCCTAGCATGGACTAAAGCGCGAAACACATGTACGACGAAACCGTCCGATCCGACGTCCGATCAGGCAATACGACGGTCGGAGGCGAGGGTTTTCAACGCTCTCCGGTGCTACGAAAACCCTCGCCCCCCAAGGTCATTCCGGCAGTCCGCACGTCGGATCGGACGGTTTCGTCGTACATGTGATTCGCGCCGCGAAAGCTGTGCTAGCGCGAGCGGCCAGCCTTGACTGTCTTGACTAGAGCACTTGTTGCACGAGCGCTCGTGCAGTCGCCGCGGCTTCATTTAAAGCGACAAGCTCGCGCTTTTAGCACGCGCGGCTAACAATAGTCCATACTAAGGTGAGACGAAGTATAATATGTGTCTCAAGTTTTATATCTACATGAGCCTAATCATATCAATATAGGCTATACTCTGTTTCACCTTATGTTGTACCGCAGCGAAGGCTAGAAGCGCGAGCTCATAGCGTTCGCAGCTGTCCTTCACGCACGAGGGCTTGTGCCGCCAAGATGTGCCCCAGAGCAAGGAGCTCGCGCCTTGTAGCCTTTCCTGCGGTACATCATAAGGTGAAATAGAGTATAATTATTACTATTACTTCCATCACAAAGATATTCGGGAAAAAGAAAGTCCTTAGTTTGATTTTGAAGCACCTAATGAGATTTTATTGTGGCTCAGTATCTCTGTTTCGTTTAGAAACCAAAATCCAGCTAATACGACATAAAGCACCGACGCAGCCGCCAGAACTTCGATACCGAAACTTCGGGAACGAGTCAAGTACGCCAGCCCCCTCTGTACTCCTGTAGAGTAACTGGTCCGGAGAAAATGTCTATTTATAGTTAAACTAACCTTGGCTAGAGTAAAAACTTCTGAATATTCTAAGCTTGTTTCGGTGACGTCTGAATGTACAGCAATCAGTTCAGGGGATTAAAGTAAAGGGGGACGACGCACCAGTTGGAGGTGTGTTCAATGCATCGCTGCGTAGCAGAGAAAACGAGTCTGGCCACGCTGTTCAACAAAGTCATTTTAAGCATCCGATCCATTCCAATCCAATCCAGATCAATCCGGGGGAAGCTGGGGCGCTGGAAGAACATTGGATCCATTAGAACGATTGGAGGTTTGGAAGCTTGGGAGTTTGGATAGCATGTACAGTGACCAGCCGAGTAAACTGAAGTAAGATGGATTCTAAATTTAAAACGATTGCGTTATGGGCTGGTTTAGGCGCAGGTGTAACCGTGTCGTCTATTCTGCTTTACCTGCTTCTTAAACAAGAAGAAGAGTACGAGGTAAAGAGGCAGAAGGTAGAAACAACGAAGCACACCGTCGTTCGTGTGACGGTCCCCAAAGCTGTTGTCGGAGGTGTCATTGGACGTCAAGGGGCAAACATCAAGCAAATCCAAGAGAAGACCAACACGAAGATTAATTTCGACAGCCCAGGTGAGGTAGCGCATCCTGTAAGCGCGTTAACTGTCCCAGCAGTTCTGCAAGGTCTCCCGATATTTTCCCATTGTTATTGTAGGAATTGTCTGCGTCGATTATATTACGCTCTGTCTCTACATGCCTTGCACGTGACGTCACGCTAGGTTAGGACGGGGCCGTGCGCCATGCTGGTGGTGGACTTCACCGCGCGGATGCGCTTACCAAGGCGTAGAATGCCGCTAACTGCCCTGACATGCGCTTACATGCACCATATTCTCATCAAAGGTACCTAGTTTTGTTAGATGTGAACTTGGAAAAACAAGCCGAGCTTACGATGATGATGTTTAGCCAGTACGTGCGGTATTTTTCGGCATTGGGGGGAGGGAGGGAGGGAGGGAGGGGAGGGGGGTTCGATATGCCGCCGACTAAGTCTTAATGCAAAAAGCTGTCGTGTCGCCAAAAAAAGAAAACAAAAGAGAAACAAATTTTACAAGCGGCTCTAGGAGTCGCTTGTAGAAAAATTGTTACAATTTGTAATAAGGTGGAGAACTGGGCCAGTTGGTTGACGTTATACATGATGGGGTAAACAGCTCAGGAAACACGGACTACGAAGAGGAACAATCACTTTGCAAAGTACTGGTAAACAATGCAAGGTTACCGTCATAATCTAAACCCTGATACAAGGATAAATAAAAGGCTGTGTCTACAGTGCCGTCCGACGGCACTCCAATTGCGCCTACAAGTGCCGTCCGAAAAAGAGTCGGACGGCGCGTGTATCACAGGGGAGCGTGTTAAGCCAGCCCCCCGCCTGCTTTCACGCCGCTTCGCGGCGACAGTATGCGGCTGCTAATTACAAAACTATTGACCTATTTGGACCCGCCGTACACACCGCTTCGCGGCGTCCGGTTGGCAAACCAAGCCCCGCTGTGTTCCCATGCACCTCCGGAAACGGAAGTCCCATACCATTTCGTTCAGCGAACTTTCGGCGACATCATTCGTTTTTTTCCTATGTTAATCGTAAAAAAATACATGTACATATCGCCAAATGCGTCGGCAAAATAAAATGTCTGAGAAAACAAAAACAAAAAGTAAGCCTACACTGGGGATCGAACCCGGGATCGCTTGCTTATGAGACAAACATCTTACCACTAAGCTACACTCCGCTTCGAAAAACTCGTTTTGAGAACTCCTTTTACACGAGATTTTCGGACGGCATTTGAACGCGTGAGTGGAGTACCGTCGGACGGCACTTGAACGCTCTGCAAGAGTGCCGTTGGACGGTACTCTAGACACTACGTAAATAAAATAACAGAGGACGATCGGTGGCTGAGTGGGCTAGTGCACACCGGCTCGGAGCACATGGAGTGAAAACTCGCGCTGAAGAACCCAGGATCCTTGGTTCGATCCCCACCCCTGCCCGTTTTGATCTGGATGGGCATAGTACTGGCGTGCGGTCGTGTATCACTACCACGTGATGCACGTTAAAGACCCCAGGCTAGCGGTTGTACTGCACCGCACCGTCTAAATTTCTCATCTACAGCTGGGAGACACGTCGCCCATTGAGGCAGACCAAGTTCTAGGCTCTACAATCATACACACAACCCAATTTTTTTACAATAGCAGACCGAGACAACTTTTATTGTTTCAGGGTTAATATTATTATGTTTCTTAACCGGCTCGCCTGCATACATTCACTCCTTACAAAGGTTTCCTTGTCTCAAACGGCACAAACCGATGTCCCGCCGGCGGCGTCTCGGTGAGCTTGCACACGGGGGCCGCCGTCAAGCTGGGCTCGCGGCGCGACACTCGCCCGTACTCGGCCGGGAGCCTTGAAGGTGCGCTCGAAGCGTGGAAACGGCGTGATGTAACGAAAGGCAAAGGGCATCTACACCACTAAAGGGCAAAAGCCGATGCAGAGGCCTGCGCGAGCGTAAACAGTGGTAGAAAAATGCTGTCGCTCGCCTCTATGAGATGCGTCCCGCAAACTCAGTAATCCGCAGCCGCATTCCTTTTTCCTGCCGCTCGTACTCTCTCTAACTTGACGGCTACTCTGTCGGGGCATGCCCACGAAACGATCGTCAGGATACGTAGTAATTGCTACAGCCGAGCGCGGCGCAGTTTACCATTGCTCTCGCTGCGAAGGGCCGTCGAGTCAACCACCGGCATGGTGGTTACCGGCGTTCAACGTTGTCGTATGACATAGGTGCAAGGCATGTATATATACGTCGAGAGTAACCCTTGCGAGTGGCTTGTTGAAGCAACAAGCCACTTGAGTGTCTTGTGAAGGTTTGCAGCACGTTCTGCTTGTTCCTTGCCAAAGATATGCACATTGCCCATGAGGTTGAGTATTCACCGTTCCAAGTTGGGCTGCCTGGGCGGCGCCATTTTAACGAGTGTAGCGCCCTCTACCCTCATCCAAGCATTTGGGAGAATCTGAACCCGTATGAATGACCAACCGCCATTACTGAACTGTTACCCTGCTCACCGAGTCACACCGACCGCAGCTGCTTCTGCCGGCATGGCTGCCGTATTCAGCGCCCTCGGCTCATCGTCTTCGTCCATGGAGGAAAGCACTATCCTAATCGGTATGTCAGGCATGGGGAAAAGTGCATCCTGCTTTCCTGGCATCTTTTTGTGAATAATTTTTAGCACGGTTCTGGGGCAGTCATCGCTCCCAAACCAAATTCGGCATTTCGATCGCTAGCGAAATTGGGGATCGCTAGTGAAATTGAGGATTGAACGAAGCAAGGATGGCACAAATTACGGCATGTGAATTTGCGCTGAACTCGAGTTGTCGCAGCTTGGGGGGTGCCAAGAACGTTTGAACTAACTGCGCGGTTAGCGGCTCAGACCTGCGCTGCCACGTCTGCTTGAATTGAAATAGTAGAAACCTCATATTTAAATATGAATCGATATATAAATACCGAAATATAATACAAAGACAAGGCGATGCGCCTTGTCTTCGTCACTTTTTCTTCTGTCAGTTGCTGTTTTCCTAAGAAAGAAACATCTGAAGTGAGACACTGCACAATGGATGTTGCCGAAATTTTCGTTTTCGTTCCGCACCAGGCGTCACCTGCCACTTACCACCTGAAGAAAAATAAAGTTATTAAATCAGCGGACCAGGAGTCACGCAACTGTTTTCTTTTTTCAATGTCTAAGCCGCCCTCCGCTTACCTTTCGGTCGTAGCCCAGGCGAAGGAACGGCACGGGGTTCTCCGCAGTTCGCCGTCCGTCCAAGAAATGGTTGGAGCACACACGACTGCTCTTCGATGGCAAGGAGTCTTTCCTGTTTAAATTCGCGTTGTAGGTGTGGAGCAGCGGGGAACCGGTGCAGCATAAATATGCCGCACCCACATTTATCCTGTTTTACAGCGTGGGTCTCGCACACTGAATCGGCGTTTATTTTATGTTTTTTTGGTTATTTGTACAACCAATTACAGCACAGTGCTGCCCAGTCGATTCTTTTCTTGCATAGGCCATGTCACACGCGAAAACACGCTATAATATCAAAGCGGCGCCTAACATTGTTGAAACAACTTGCCTCCGCACACTGCACACGTGCTTTCTCCACCCTCTGGTAACAGTTCACTCCGTGAAGCAGACAAGCAAGGGAAAGGGTAAGCGGAGCGTTGGTGCAGCGCTCTGGTTCGAGAGTGTTTTTCCCCTTGGAACGGTGTATACTTGGCGGCAACCTACTCAAAATTTTTAACGTAACATTATTTATTTTTTTTTTTTGTATTCTGAGGGAGTTGCTCTTTTAAAAGGAAATTGTGTGATTGTCTGAAGCAGAATCAACCAATTGGTGCAATTAAAGTGACAACTCTTGTCATGATTGAGAGAGACTGGTCTGCTGAAATCCAGAATTAGCTCTCAACTTCAAAAACAGTGCTGCCGGAAACAGCTTCCCTAGCAGTTTCTGCCACAGTTGGCAGGATGTACCTCTCCTGTAAGACGGACGCGTTGATCCTTTTCAGCTCTTGAACACCGGCACTTCGAACTAAAATGGGCACGCAGCGTGCGACACACAGCAAGAAGGGCACTGTGGCTGGGTCCAGACAGATACTGTACCCACCTGGGATGCTCTCTAGGTTATTGAACAATTGGGCAAAGTGCATCTCAAGGTGCTCTGTGCTGCAGAGAAACTTGACGAATCCTAAATCCACGGTTGCACATCTGCGAAAGGCAGAGCAAAGCTGTCAAACGTCATAAGCAACGTGTCTTATGGACTTGTCTATCTACCGTCAAACTTCCCCAACTCCTGCTGTGCACATTCAGTGAGTGTCATAGGCACCTGACTTGCTTAGGGCAGGCCAGAGGAGGGTGTTCTCAAGGATGGAACAACTGGGATGTCTGCATCCGTATCAACCTTTGCAGTCGTGGGGAATGTGTTACGCTTATCGTCATAAACATAGCTTTTGCTTCCTGCTAAGAGGAAAACCACGGATGTCTATGTCTGTTCCAGCAAAGATATCCTTTTAGCTCCTTCGGGAACTTACCGGAGACATGTGCGTGATGACCCTTGGTCTGGCACTGAGCACTCTCTTGGCACATGCAGGGTATTGGGAATGAGTGTGAAATGATCCCCCACTAGAAACCACACTTCGAGTTCAGTAGTGTTGTTTAGGGTGTTAGCTTCTCCTTCAATGAACGTTCCTTCAACGTGGCTCATTTGACAAGCCTCTACTGCGAACCACTGCATGTAGGCCGGCGTCTTCGGTCTTGACTGATGCTTGGGTTTCAGTCTCCCTCAACAGACACTGCTGATGGTGAACTGACTTTTTCTTTCAGGCTTTAGCAAGTGCCGACATTAAAGGGGCACTCAAGTGGATTCTAAGATTGTCTATTTATGGTGATAACTCAATTTACGGGCTCTAAGCGTTCGAAAAATCTTGAAATTACACTCATGGGCAGCTGATTTGCCTATTACAAATCTAATCAAAGATCATGACAGGGCATTTTTTCTGCGCCTTGGGGCAGACATAAGGGGCCGCTATTGTATGGCGTTTTCAAACAATAATTGCTGTATTACATCTTCTACACTCTAAGATTTTATGTTTTTGTCAAAATATAATGCACAACATGCCTGAAAAGAGCAATAGTGGTAACGTTCAGAATCTCCGAGCAATTAACTATTTCCATTGGCCAAATTCTATGGCGGTGGCGGGGACCCAAAGATCCCCCCCCCCCCCCCCAGGAGAAAATAGTACTTGCATTTCTATTGCTCCTAGTTCACTAGGATGTCTTGCCATCTAGAACTGTTCATTTTTATAGTCTAAAGCCCAACAAACAATATGCCATCATAAAACAAGGTTCTACAAAAAGCACTGCAGTGCCCCTTTAAAGGGGAGCTCTGGCATCAACTTTTCAACATATTTTCTGAAAAAGGATGAGAAACTGAGACAGAACAGCAAGTGAATTTCCCAAACGCTTATAAAATAATTTTTAATCATAGAAATATGATATAACCGAAACTAAAACTGACCTGCAACTTTACAGGTCCACCATCTTGTTGTGACTTCAGATGTAGAAACATCAGCACATGGGCAGCTTGAGTTGTTTTGCCCAGCATCAGAAGCAGTCAGAAGGCTGCCGCGATCGTGGGAATTAATGGACTATAATTCATCGAGAAATGACCAGCAAATGTTTTAAGATTTTCAGCGTGAAATTTCAGATGACTCTCCGTTCATATTTGGTCCACCAACATCGCCTCCGAGGGAACCTCCCGGGGGTTGTCTGCATTCGTGATCCGCCGACAGATGGATCCAGATCCCGCTTGGAAGCAGAATGGCATGGAAGGTTTTATTTGCTTTCAATGTCTGAACTGCTTTCTAGCACGACGCAAATGCTAAGAGCCAGTGTTTGCGTTGGACTGCTCGAAGCCACTTTCGTCGCAGAGACTTCTTGATTGGAAACCAGCAAGATGTCACTCTGCTGGATTTCTTCGTGGTGTCATTGCACCCCACAGGCAATCACCAATTACCACCCCCCCCCACCATTACCCATCGCATGCCACAAACAGCCTAAACCAGGTGCAGTTCGCAAAACCACAGACTCTCACTATCACTACAGCACACAACGCCCGTGGTTTGCTTGGTTTGTTAGGGCCTATTGTGTGGTTTCTTTTGTTTCAAGCGCATACTTATTTTTTTGTTGTTGCACTTTTCTCCTATTTTTCTTGTCTCATGTGCGCATGTATTCTGTATTAAATGTAGTCACTTTGTTTACCCTCCCCCCTCATGTAACGCTTTCAAGTTATTTGAGGTCAATAAATAAATGAAATGAAATGGAAGAGGGGACCATTGTCTGCTCTCGGATACAACATTAGACGTCACAAGCGCCCCTGCTCGTTTTTGCCAGTAAACCGACTTCGGAGGTGTATGTGCAAACTTTAAAATTGATTTTATCGAAGGAAAATTAGAATTTTGAATGAATATGTCGTAGATATACTCACAGGTGAATTAGTACATGAATAAAAATTTTATAAAAATCAACGATCATCAATATTTCGACTAGGGCCTTTAAAGGGCAACTCCGCTCAATTCCGAAGATTTCGGGATAATGAGTGATTTTGAATTAAAAAGCCCTAGTAAAAGACACTACGTCGTTTCGCTTCGCGAAAAATGGGATATATATATTATAAATCTAATTTTAAACACGAGCGGAAATCGAAACCGAAACTTCGGCTCCGCCCGGCAACATTGGCCTTGGGCCGCCAAGTACATGGCCATCACGTGGTACGAGATATCACGTAATCCTCGGCCCAACGACGGGCGGGATTGGGGCGGGCGTCTGGCAGGCGCGAGTGTCGTCTGCACTGCACTCTTCGCCACGTTTTGGTGTCTACGGCATTCGACGACGTCTGTACAGTGGTGGTATAAGTCTGCGCACGTGGTGTCCGTAGTGTGGACGAAACTCCGAGAGACAATAATCGCAATCGGTGAGACGACGACGGCGGTTGTGACGCGGAAGACGGCGGTAACGGCGGGACCACGGCGGGCGGCCGGACGGCTCCCAAGAGGCGCGCTGCGCAGGCGCGTTACACCAATCACGTGGACACCGCTGAGCGCCGAGAAGAAACGTTGCCTGACGTCGTCCGCTACGCTCGCCCGGAGAAGTGAAAACAAGCAAAAGGGGGCCATGATAATGACGTTTAGCTCAATGTTGGCTCCGCCCATGCCGTAGCCTTGACTGCGCTGTTGGTTGCGCCTGAATTCGCCCGCTCAAGTCAGCCGTTTTCGGCAACTTGGCGAGTTGCAAAGTTTGCCGGACCGTTTAAGAAACATTTAGACAGAACTGCATCGTAATATTTCACGTGTGGTCTTCCTAGGCGATACTGAAGAGGACTGCAGTGTTTTTTCAAAACCAAAAATGAAGCGGAGTTGCCCTTTAAAAACCCCAAAAACGAAAAAAAAGTTTTTTTTAATTGGTTGGGACATGCGTGTCAAAAAGTTAATTTTAGGCGAAAGAAAAAAAAAAAAATATTTTAGAGCAATATTGACGTCGCAAGATTTATTTTTTAATTCTGCGCGCAAAGTCCATGACGTCGCAGAAGGGTCCTATATTCTTTCCACCTCAACGAGATGGTCATACACTCTTTCCACCTCAACGTGATGGCCAAGCCGGTCCACCTCTCCTCCACGCGCCCAAAATGTCGAGAGAGAAACCAACTAAATCGCGTCTCGCGCTGTCAGTATTGCTCTAAAAAAATTCTTTTTTTTAGCTTAAAATTGATTTTTTGAGGTCCGTGTCCCAACCAGATTGTTTAAAAAAAAAAAGAAATTTCTCTTCTCAGGGGGCCCTTTAAGGTGAGAGCAGTGTCTAGTTGAAGAGCTTCCGAGATTGCCTCATCTAAGATCCGAGAATGAAGTGTTTGCGGATCTGGAGGCCACAAAGTCTCCCATGTTCGTACTGATCCGCCATGTTGTACAGCACAGTGACATACTTGTCTACTGTTTCTGTGGACCCCTGTTCCTATCTGTTGAAACATACAGCCTTGTAGACTTCCTTCACTCGAACAAAATGAGCGTCGAACCTCGCTTTCATTGTGCCCCATTTTTTGGCGTCGGCGTCTTACAACCCGAAAGTGCCGAGGACTTGCTAAGCCTGGTGACCCTTTGTGTAGAGGAAAGTTTATACCTGGGTTTCCTAGTTCTGTGCCTCAAGCCTGAAAGTGTAGCGGTAGTCGTAAAATTTCCCGATTCACGCCGGCCATTCTGAAATATTCCCCAAGTCGAAGAGCTTGGGCGGCTTGAGTGAACTCAAGCCACCCAAGCCCTTCAACTCGACCCCAGTGACGGCTCTCGCTTCAGCCTGACTAGTTGTTGCAGTCATCTGCAGCAAGGAGACACCCAGAGCTTTAGAAACGGCGGGACACCACTTCGAACGCCATGTCTAGTGCTTGGTAGCACCGAAAGGAATTGAGACCGACTGCGTTTGTCCACACACGGAATAGAGTGTTTTAGTCTTGGGTTGCCAAAGGCATGGTAGCGCTTTTTAGTCGAGGACAAAAGAAAGAAAGACAAGACAGACACGAGCGTTGTCTTTCTTTCTTTTGTCCTCGTCTAAAAAGCGCTACCATGCCTTTGGCAGCCCAAGACCAATACCAACTAGCCCAGCATTCAGCATTGATAGTGTTTTAATCGACCTCCCAAGCCTGGCAGCACCGGCCGCTGCATGCACAAACTTGTGCATGCCTCTTGCTGCATTTTCCTGGTCGTTTCAGTGAGAAGTATGGATGACTAAAGTGCTCCGGGTGATGACCTGGTGATGACCGTAGGCCATCACCCGGAGCAGCTCACTGTCAGGGCAGTGACCCTCTGCTCGCCTGGGCCTCGGCCTTTTGTGACACCTTCTCGAATTAACAATGTTTGACACTGTTGGCTCTTGCCCAACAAAGGACTGTTGGACCTCCATTTATCCTTTGCTCTTGCAATCATCCTTGTGCAGTTAAGGCTTAGACTTCTTTCGCTTAAGTGACTTGTGGTGGTTTTCCCAACTACCTTATGTCTGTCTTTCACACCGTGTTACTAATATTTATTGCAGGCACTTGCATGAATGTGTGAGGTGTGTTCATATGTGCGTCAAACTCTTGTGCAGTCAGGCATAAATGTCACGAATAACATAAATATGAAACCCTATACACGTTTTGTTTGCTATGACTGGAACTAGAGAGGCAAATGTATTGTCTATCATCTTTCATAGTGCAAGAAGCTACTAGTTCACGACTGATAAGCGGGCGGACCTTCAAGCTGTTGTTGCATCCAAGCATCTGCCATCATAGGAGCCTCTGCATGCCCCACGGGAAACAGAAACTAAGATACCCACACATTTCACAAGTTACATGGGTGCCAACAGTGCATCCACAATTAAGAACTTGTGAACACAGTTCCAACTAGTGTCTGAATGTAGGATTTTCTACAAAGTAGAAATTATTCTGAGAAAGTTTAGTGCTGAAGTGTGCCTCCTGCAGAACAACTGCGTATTTATTTACATTATTTACAAGCATTACTCAATTTTGAAGAAACCGGCCAGTGCTGTCTGTCGATTGCCTCTGCTGATGTCTGGTGTTCTATCTTGTAGCTAGTGCCACATTGCACAGTGTGAAACCTCTCTTCCTGGTGAAAAGCCTGCTGTAGCTCGGAGCCTGCAGTACCTTTTAACAATGTCGGAATATGTGGTGTAAAAAAGGGCCAAGAGTGTTGTCAAGGTGAAACTCCCTGGTAGATAGTAAAAGAGTGTTTGTCTACGTTGCATCTCTCTAATGTTTTGACTTAGAACTATACGTCTTTCTCCGCACTTGGAAGGCGGTGCAAAGTTGGGAGTTTGATGTCACGAAAACTTAGTCACCAAAGTGATGTCACACAAATATGGCCACACTCCCTGGCGGCGCACCAGGTCCACTGCCCCGCGCCTGCTTGCCTGCTGTCGAGAACTGCGCAGTGTGCACGCGCATCCTTTCTTATCTGCTGGTTTGCTCACTTCAACGCGACGTGCTCCTGTTTGATTTAAACGGTTGAGAGACGCCGGTGTGGCAGCCGGGATCCACAATCTTCGTTCATCGCTCTGGACAGGGGCCGCATGGCCGAGCTCGCATGCCCTGTGACACGGGCAGTTCACGTGACTCGGCGAAGCCTTAAAAACAACCGCTCGCAATTCCACATATGTATCCGCCGCAGAGATGGCGGCGCGAGGGGCTGCACATTTGCCTGTATCGGACTCCGAGCCACACGCATTCCCTTTTTGTGCACCCGAGATCGTCATGTGGCAGGAGCCCGTGGACGTTTGTTCAGCTGTGGCCATCGTTCTACAGAAATTTGTGCAGCGTAGTAACCTATGCACCGACCCATTTTTATTTTTGTGCTTTGAAACATACAGGGTGTTCTTTTATAGGCTTTGCAGATTTGTTGTAAGAAAGCCATGAAATTTACTCTAATGCAGCCTGTGCATGCGAGTTATATGGCTTGGGGGACATAATCTAGGGGGCTAATCGTCGCTATAAGTGAAATAACTAAAATTTCTTGATTAACCTTTTAGTTAGCAAAGGTAAACATATGGTTTCAATTAGGAACTTGCTATGCATCATCTAAAACTACTAAATAAGTAAATTTTAGACGGATTTGAAGCATGTGGGAAGTGTGGTGATGCGCTAAAGTTACCACTTGCACGTGAAGAGAGATGAAAAATCTATACGGATGCGTTTTCACACCACTAGCCTTGTGCCTGATCCACAAGTAGAAACTTTAGCGTGCCGCCGCACTTCCAACTCACCCCAAATTCTTTTAAATATAACTTGTTTAGTGGTTTTCGATGGGGCTCGGCAAGTTTATGATTGGAACCATATCTTTATCTTCTATGATGAAAAAGTTAATTAATTGACTTATTGCGACGACTATTCCCTTATATCATGTCCCCCTGTCCGTATCATTCACCTGCACAGACAGCATCAGTGTAACTCTCATGGCCTCTTTAAAGCAAACTTGTAAAGCCTTAAAAACAAACACAATGTAGAAAAATTGCAACCTGCTCTAATTTTTGTTAGTTATCTTTACCAATGAGAGTTTTCGTACGGTTCTGCAACTTGAGGTGCTTCGATCAAACCCTTCTTCATCTTCATTTGCAGCTGCCACTTCGAAGCTGAAATACTAGCATATGAGTACCGAGCCTGAGGCAGGGAAGGTTTCTGACTCGACCAGCATTCCAGTGAGCTCACGGTTTCAACGGTGCGACTCCTTTTTGGTTGTAGGCAACGGCGAGGAGTGCGACCGCTTTGCCGTGATCCGAGGAACGCCGTGCGGAGTCCGAGAGGCGGAGGAGCTCTTGAACGCCTGCATCGAAGAGCAGTCGAACGTCATCACCGAGTCCGTCTTCGTCCCTAGCAGGGCCTGTGGTCGCATCATCGGCAGGAATGGAGAGAGCATTCGGTTCGTGCTTAGAAGGAAACGGAGTGTTGGTGATAGGAAGGAACCACGTATGCAATGCTTTTAGCGTTCTGGAAATACATTAAAAAAAAACTGTAGCCACGCTTTTTTTTTTTTTTTAATATACGATTGACAAAAAAAGTTTTGTGTTTTAGGTCAAAATCCTATCAGAGTTATGTTTCCTATCTTAAAGGCTAACCTGCCAAATATCTTTCAACCAGGGTGAAAATTCTCCTTGCCACCCTTCACCATTTCCACCTCTTAACTTGACGGCGGGGAAGGAACCCATTTCTTGTTGCATATTGGGGCTGGATGATGCGGGATGAGCTCCTGGCTTATCCAGCCCCAAGATGCGGCAAGTTGAAAAATAATTTGCAGATCTGCCCTTAAGCTTGTTTTTTTTATATAAAATGTTTGCTTTTGTAGCTTATCAGGTTTGTGCACGTGGAAGAATCAAGCTTTTATATTATGAAGTAGAAGTTGCATCGACAGGCACAGCTGAAAACTTAGGATTTTTCATCTATGTCAGTTTGTGGTCTTTGCCACCTTATAATGCATGAATGAAGCCCGGTTTTTTCGTCCAGCATAAATAAACTATGCATCGTAGAAGTCTGGAACTCTGCGAGATTGTGATGTTAGCAGTGGTGATAAAATACTAAAGTTCGAGCACATGACGTTACGTTGGTCAAAAGATAAGAGACATTTATTTCTCTTATGAGCCGACGTCCACTAAGCCTAGTATTTGTCAAACTGAAATTTGAGATGTTCTAACTGACAAGTTCTTTTACTGAAATAAATGGTACCGGTGCCCACAATCTCACATTTCAGTTAGATGAATATTGTGTTTAGGTGAATGTCAGCTCGTAAAAAAATTTGGTTTCCTTTTTGTATCTTTTGATCCAGGTAATGTTGTGCGCTCAAACTTTTGCATATTTTATCACCACCCCCAGCGTCACATTCTTCAGGAGCTTCAGCTTTCTGTGATGCATGGTTGATTTGTGCAGGTCTACAAACCAAGTTTAATTTTCTCAGTCATTCTTGGTACTTAGCAGTTGTCAGTGTAGCTCAGAACCTCCACTAAATTGCTGGTACTTTTCAACTGATTTGTATAAGAAAATTAAGCGAATATATCACGAAACAGAAACGCAACTGCAAATGCGCTCAAACTGGAACCAACCAACTTGAAGCTTGCCATTAACAGCAGGTGCACCAGCACACTCTATGTGTCAGGTAACTGCTCAACTTCTCAAGAAAGCTAGCAATCAAGGCTGCCGTTACAGCTGTCTGTTCTAACCACTAGGTGCTGTTGATTTCACAGAAGTCGCTAATATGTTTAAGCTATGTTGTTTGCAACCACCTTCCATAGTTTGCAAGGCTAGCCTCTTGGGGAGATAATAAAAAAAAAAGAAGTGTTGGGGCAGGCTTGTAGCAGGAAAGAAAGTCAGTAAAATGCCGTTCTCTTGCATCTTTGCTTATTGAAAGGGGGCAAGGGTAGGGCCATACAAGCTCCCCAGGTTGATTTGAATATCTATGGTACAAATATACTTGGCAAGCAGTGAAGGCTACTTCGTCCCATCACAACCGCAAAAAAAGAATTAGCTTTGATTTGTTTTTTTTTGTTTTAAAAGAGACTGAACAGACGTGACAACCTTTTTTTTACTTTCATTAGGAATGAAGCGAGAAACTTCACATACCTTTCTGCATTTACTTAAACAACAATGTCATACCCGCATTTACTGGCCCCGCTCTCTCGTGAGCCATTGTGAGGGCCACATTCCATGCATGTGCTCTCCCATTCTTGCCTTGTTATCTAACCCATTTAGCAAAACTTTCTGAAACAGCTGTATGCATTATCGCCAAAGGGCACTGACCTATGTTCTTTCATACATGTTTTAGTTTTGTTCAGCTCTATTTCAAGAGAGCAAACTTCATGCTGTCGCAAGCTTTTCGATTTCAGTGCACGAATAGAAATCAACTAATTTATTTGATGGTTAATATAGACGGAAAGAATCTGCTAAGCTAGAAATCGCTGTCAAAAAGTGATGCCGAAATCGCTGCCGTCACTACGCTGATTCTCGGCGTAATGCATTAGCATTTAGCGCAGGGGTTCTGATTGGCAAAGGATGAGAATTCCAGTCTCGCAACGGCCCGCATACCGTTATCTTCGGAGAGCCAGTCCGTTATCCTAAGCTTCGGCGGTTTAGGATGCAGCCACCACAACTTCCCCTCCATCGTCGCCTGCATTCCGCACACTGTTTGCTCTTCATTCGTGAAATGTTGATCCTACACTAAAGTATTGCGAGCAGGAACCCTCTTGAACCTTCGGACATTGTGTGTGCCACTTAGATACATGTAGTTGCACAAATTTTATAACGCGAGCGCAGTTTCAAAGTGGCCGTGAGCTAGCAGACGACACAACAACGACCAAGCCCCTGCACTCGCACTTCCGAGTAATTTGAGAAATGCGTGACAGCGAATGCACGGTAAACTGCGTCTCATGTCGTCGCACCTGTTGTGTCCCCTGGAATAGCGAGGGAAAGTGGACGTAACAAGCTAATGAACAGAGTGAAAGAGCACGGCAGGAACTGCGTCGCGGCCTCGCTACACCAGTCCCATCAAGTCCAAACCATGACCGTCCAAACAAAAGACAGCTGCATGCACCAAGGCAATAAATGTTAATGCATTTAAAACAAGGAAGCATGCCAGCAAGAAGGACTGTTTATAATGACTAAAGTGAGCACGTTTGTTAGAGCACAGATTTTCGCAGCGAGGGTGAAGTTTCGACTTCACTATACTCTCGGTTCTGCCGCGACGTTTACCCGCAACATGTAGCTTCCACCGTTTGCCGAGTCGCCACAAAACAAAGTGTAACGTTGCCGCCCTGCCCGTCACCTCGCAGCCAAATGTGCCGCATGTCGTCTGCCAAGATCCTGGTGGACCGTTCGGGAGACGAGCGCGACCCCAACACCCTCAAGTGCATCACCATCACGGGCACCAAGGACCAGATCCGCACGGCCGTCATCATGATCGACGAGAAGCTGGCCGAGGAAGAGGCCTTCCAGCAGAAAATGGCCCTCTCCTCGGTCGGGCGCGCGTCCCTCTACCGTGGCCGCCCGCTGGCAATCAGGCCCAACGTCTCCTCGTCAAAGGTACCTGACGTTGTTGTAGGCACGCTTCAAAGCTACTGCATGTTTTCCGAATTCCAAAGCCCTTCATTTCTCCCTTTATTCATTGGGACAGAGCGTACGAGTCTGTCCCAAAGCAGAATCGGCCGATACAGGTTCTTGGCACGTGCTTGCCCACACCTTTATGTATTTTGCACATCTTCGCATACACATTTTTTAAGCACTTGGTAGGCTAACTCGTTCTGGCAGAGGCAAATTGACACATCCACCAGCAGAAAGCAGTTCTGCAAACATTTCCTTGTTATGAATGTGAACATTTGGCAGAAGTCTGTCTGGTTGGATGAAAGAAGGCAAAGCCAAAAGTACTGTCGCCACAGAAAAAGAGGTGAAGTGGGACTCGATACGTTGGGTCTGTAATCGGGGTCTGGTTGGATGTCATTTTAATCATTTCCTGGTGATAGAAGCTGGCGAGTGTTTTAATGCCCATTGTCAAAATATCTGCCCGTGTTTGTCTTAAACCCACATCATCGCTGTCAGAGGAAGTACAAGAGTTGTTTCATTAGGTTTATGTCCCTCATTAAACTAGCAAATATGTTATTTTATTATGCATTTTACCCACCTTTACTCTGTAGGAAGGGGCAGGACTGCACCTCCCCACAGTTAAAAACTCCAACTCATTTCGGGGGCAGTTCAAGGTTATGTGCCGTACTACACCGCAATTTCTCAATGTCGTGATCGGGCGTGAAGTCGACGCTGGTGGCTTTGAAACATTATTTCTCGGAACGAGCACTCATGCAATAGTATGTTACATAGTTCGCAGCATGGACTAGCTCACAGCTGTCGCTTTTGCTCTGAGTCGGCAGAAAGGTTCCCAGTGTCAAGCAACATCAAGATAAATTGCAAACTGTTCCTGCCGTAATGATATGAAAACACGGGTGCGGCCCTGATGCGGCCATCCGCATTGTGGGTTATGAAGGCGCTCCATGTCGCATAGCTTGGATTTTTCCACATCCGTGCACAAAACCAGATGACTACAGTCCACTTGTGTTAATTCAACCTCGGTTCATTCGACTCATCATTTAATTCAACCAAATTCAGAGGTCCCGGCAAAAGCCCATACATTTCTATAGGAAAAAAAAACTCATTATTTCTATCTTCAAATATAAAATAGTGGCTAATTCGATTGGCTGCGCCCGTTGGCCGGGCGGTCAGCCGCAATCGGCGATTGGCCGCGCCGACGAGCGCGATCGGCCGCGCCCATCAGTGAAAAAAAAGGTCTTCAAATTTTGAAGCACGTGCTGAATTGCGAAGAGAGAGAAAAAGAGAGCACATGTTGAGACACGGGACATGGCCGGGCCTCAACACAAAACAACCATTGCAGCACTGCTGCGGAGCAGCAAGCGCTGTTCTGCAGTGGTGTAACGGTACCGCGCTACAACCAAAACATCAATTTTTCAGGTCAAAATGCATGCCGTGAGACAACTTACCTTTGTAAAACAATGTTTTCTATGTTAGATGAAAAATAAAGCTCAGTCTGAGGAAAGTTCTTATTTCACTAGACTAGTACACTTCTCTCTCAAGCGTGTCACACGTTTTGAAAGAAATTAATGATATTTGCCTGGCGCTGCCGTTTAACGGCGTTGCGGATGACCTGGTCTTCGATTGCGCTCAGGCATTTGAACACCTCAACACTGAAGGAGTTCTGCTCACAGTGAACCTTCAGTTTCTGCAAGAATTCCAGTACGTCTTTACTTGAAACTTCCGTCGTGCTCTCTTTGTGGTCCCCCGACCCATCTTTTTGTGGACTTGCTTCATCGGTGGTTGCTTCCTTACGGATAACACAGTCATTTTCATCCTCATCTACATAGTTTTTAAATGTGTCGTTTGCAGGAACAAAGTGGTTTTCCACAAGGTCGGATACACGCCGTCTGCGCCGATCGCCTCGTCAATCGCATCATTGCGCCGGTCGGTGTCCTTAGAATTCCCGGCATCGTGCACAAACCCTGCGTTGCGAAAACACTTCTGGATGGTTGTGGCTTTTATTTGCCACCCTGACGCGGTGATCATGTTGATGGTGCCCCTCAAGTCCACCTTGATGGGTTCGTCTCGTTGCAATTTCAAGACAACTCTTTCGCACATGTTCTTCTTGTAGAGCGCCTTGACTGTAGTGATGACGCCATGATCAAGAGGCTGGCTTCTAGCAATGGTGTTCACCGGCAGGAACTTCAAACTGACTGCGCTTAATTGCGGCTGCAGATTGTGAGCACTGCGGTTGACCAGGATAAGAACGACGCGCCGTTTTTCTGCGAGCCATGGCCTCATCGAAACTTTTCAGCCAACTAGCAAAGAACTGTTGGGTCATCCAGGCCTTTCCATTTGCTCTATATGCAACAGGCAGACATTCTCGCTCCTTAAAGTAACAAGGTCCTTTTAATTTCCCGATGATAAACAAGCGCCACCTGTTGGAGCCGTCCATGTTTGCACAAAATGAAACCGTGACATGTTCCTTTGAGACTTGGCGGCCGGAACAGGGTTCACCTCTCATCGTGAGAGTGCGATCAGGAAGCATGTTGTAGCACAGACCAGCTTCATCGGCATCATAGCTGTCTTCGTCCGTTTACTCGGAAAGCGTCAGTCTCGAGATGAATGCGAAACCACACCTGAATGCTGGTGTCGTCGACTTCCCCACTTTCGCCCGAGATAACTTTGGAGCTAATCCCGTGGCGGTCTTGAAACCGCTGGATCCATCTGTTGAAGGGGTTGAAGCCTTCATGTTCAAACAAATGTCCAAAGGACCTAGCCTTTACTTGTAGCATCGGGCCACTCACTGGGACGTTCTTGGCTTGCACTTCGCGAAACCACCTAAACAAGGCTTGGTCAATGTCCTCATACTTTGATGTAAGAATCCTCTTTCTTGAGAGCGACGCAGAATCTTGCTGTAGCTGCTTTTGTACCTGCTCCCGGTTCTTCCAGACAGTGGAAACCGTTGTGTCAGCGACGTATCACTTGGCCGCAACGGAAGCTTTTTTCGTGCCACATTCGACATCTTTGACGATCCTTTGTTTAGTTTTGAGAGACAAGGCTTGTCGTTTCTTGGCCATCTTGGGCTTGGGAGACAGGGACAGATCGGCGATGGACTGTCGATTTCCGTACAATATGTTTGACGCGGTCCAAGCAGACTTGGAGCAAACCAGCAAGCTGCAAGAAGCAAAACTAGAAACTATCCAGCTACCCTACCCAGCCTTCGTTTTGCACGCGGTTTAAGAAAGGAGGTTGGTTTTGCGTCACTCGAGCGAGGGGGTAAAATCGAAAGGGCGAATGGCTTGGGTGGATCGTTGAAGCTTTCGGGGTTGAGCACGCGTGTGCGTGTAACCCGCTGCGTCTTCATTCATTTCTCGCCTCTCTCTTTGCTTCCCCTCGCTTGTTCTGCGCAACGTCTTTGTCATCCTTGCCCCTGTGAGTGCCGCTTGCGCCGTTATCTGGTGTCGCACAGGGAAGCGTGCTTGCTGCGCCGGTCAGTCGGCGGGCTGTTTCAGAAACCGCACAATAACCAGTATTTCCCTTCGTGCGCCTGCATTTTAAGTGGTATGTAACATGGAGTTGTATGCGAGGCGGACCGGTGGTTGAAAAAAGCTACATTATATCTGGTCCTGCACTATAAGCGGTTACGTTATGAGTGGTCTATACTGTATTACTTTCCGAGAAAAAGAGCAGGAGGTAATTACGGCTCTTTTTGACTAAGAAAAGGTGGCAGTTCCACCCTTAGTAATTTGGTCTCTATGCAAACTGCAAGTTTGTCTGCTTCTTTTGCAGGGGTTTTGGTGACGTGAGTACGCCAAGCTCTGATTGGCTCTGTTTGAAGGATAGTGGGTAGACCTCAAGGCAAGCTGCCTTGAGGTCTACCCGCGGCGGAGATCGTGGACACGGCAAATTTGCGTTTCAAAGCGTGATAAACACAGGGGAATTCGCTACAAACTCCTGTGTCACGGGAAAGAGTACCGCAGACGGCAGATGCAGCAAATTTATGTTTTACGGTGTGATAAACAAGCGGAAACTAGCTGCAAACTCGCATGCCACGGGAATTGATATCGTACAAAAACGCGAGAACTCTCTACGATTTTGCGTGTCACGGGAACCGATATTGCTTGTCACACACGTACCGGTACCACAGATCGCGCGGTTGATGTGATTCCCGTCGGACATTGCGTGATATTCGACAAGAATGAAGGGTGGCCGATGTTCCGGCATTTTTATGTTTGAGACATTTAGCCAGAAAAACGGGATGGACAATCTTTCGGGGGAAGACGCCCTTACGAGATTTTGCTGTTGGCTAACCCTAGCAAAGAATTGTCCAGTTTGTGTGACACCAAAATTTACATTTAGCTTAAAGTTACTGCCGCCTCCGCAGGTGTTTTAATTATTTTCCGAAGACACTTGCTGTGCTTGACTTTTGTGGCAACACAGAGCAGGATATCATACAACAGGCATGTGCCAAGATTTACACCATTCTTTCCTATAAATATCTGAGGTAATCCTGAAACACAATTGCTCAAAGCATTATTTCCTGAAGCAAGTTAAGAAAGTTGTTAGAAACTGCAAAGACTTTGAATCAGTGTTCGAAAACTGAAGTCTGCAGCAACGATATTGATGGGACACACAAAAAAACTCTGCTGTCGTGGGAACTTCGTTGTCGTAGGATCGACAAACAGAAATGAGATATTAGTTATAATGGCACGTAGGAACCGATTCCACAAATAATTTTAATTCTAGAAGTCAGTCAGTCTGGACTATTTGCACTTATTTCCGAAAAGCGGCCTGATGCAGTTCTTGCAGTCAGGCAGCAATTGCATCACAGTGTCTTCATCATGGGCACTGACGAAAGTTCTGATAATTGGAAAGTGTCTTCGACCTGGGAGGTGACTGCTGAAATAGCAGAGTCATCAACATTGTCGTCTTCATCATTTGAGAAATTGCCATCAGAAACGCTTTTGGTTGCGTGTTGGTCGTTCATCTTTTCATAAATCATCAAGAGTGAGTGAGTGAGTGACGCATTCATTAGGTGAAGTTGGGGCTGCAATTGCGCTTGGGCGTGGCGCAACCGCCCGTGCACGAATACCGTAAAATTCCGAGCAAGCGCCCCTCCCCGCTCGCAAATTACCAGCAAAAGTGGGGTGGGGGGGGGGGGGGGCGGGGGCGGCGGGGCTATCCCGGAACGGCACCAAAATTCAAAATGGCAACAACAAAATTTTGCCACCAGAAAAAAAAAAGTGCAGTGCATTTGGATTTTAAAATTTTATTTGTCTCTGGGAACATAGACATTATTAAGCCAAAGATTTGTCACTGCTATGTAAATCACTTTGAAAACCATAAAGACTCCTCCGAGTCGGTTGCAAGAAAAGGTTCGCAGCATTGTGCTTGAAGTCCGTCCCTATTTTCTGGTGCCACGGCTCCAACATCTGCCAGTCCGCATTGCAGGTCGCCGTCCTCCGAGCCATCAAGTGCATTGGTACAGTGAAACCCGTTTAGAACGAACCCACGTACAGCGAATTATTGTCGATATCGAACTCGCAGAAAATTTAAATAAAAATCCATATAAAAAGTGCTTTTTATAACGAACAACATATTGGCTATATCGAACTTTTACCCCCGGAAGGGCTTCCAAAAACGCGCAAACAATCATCTTCTAGCCTGTCCATTCCCCCCCACCCCCCAAAAAAAAAGTGGGAAAGAAAGAAAATTCCAAAAGCTGAAGTTGCGAACAAAAGTGAGCGAAGAGAAGCGATATAGAAGGGGAGAACGCTAAAAACTACGCTCTGCACCCACGCACAGAAAACAAATTCATCCCCAAAACCGTTTCCCACGAAGAGAAGCGATTTAGAAGGGGAGATAAGCTGAAAGAACAAACTCTGCACGCATGCAAAAATAAAACAAAAAAACTTTTCAGCACGGTGTTACAAGGTGGAAGCGAAGAGATGAAAAAGAAAGAGAAGCTCTCGCCTTACAACGAACGCATCGTGGAGGTTCGTTGTAAATTGTTTTTGCTATATCGAATTACTTGATATATCGAACTGATCGTAACGTTTCCTGCTGTTCGTTATAAACGGGTTTGACTGTAATGCCACACCCCCTTGAAGGGGTCTGCCACTGTCTCCTCGGGTACAGCGGCCCACGCCTCAGCAACGAAATCAAGCACATGCTGCTGCGACGGCTATTTCGACAGCCTCTTCAGAAAGAAGCCGGTTGCTAGTGGCTCGTCCTGCACTTCTTTCGCACTCCAGGTATTCAAAGAGCGCGTCGTACACGTATTCACTGAACACCGGTGCGCCGTTACCGAGCTTTCGTCGAAGTTTGGCTTCCCCGTAGTTTTGCTGTAGCAAAGTGTCAAAACTCTTGTCCCATTCCCGTATCCGTTTTCGGTCGAGCTTGAAATGTCGAGACGTCTGGCGTACGTTTTTTGCATTTTCACGATGCCACTGGACGACCTCGATTTTCTTTGCCACTGTGTAGGAATGCATAGTCGACCTGACACCGCCAAAACAAAGCGACAGTGGCGCATCGCGACCGGGCTGATTGGGCTGCAAAGAAGGATTGGATTCTTGGACTGGACTTGACAGGCCAGTGTTGCCTGGGCATGGTGCGTGATAAGGGTGCGGGGTGGGGAGGGGGCGCTTTCTTGGAACGGCGCTAAAATGTGAAATTAGCAGTGAAGATGGGGGGGGGGGCGGTGCTCTTGCTCGAGTGGGGGCACTTGCTTGGAATTGTACGGTAGTCTTTTTCACCATCACAATAAGTATCCAGATAAATGCCTGCTTACGCAATTCCCCTTTCCTAAAGAGCTGCCCAGGCCACAAGGATCTATGCAGAGGGAGACACCAATCCACTGCTGCCTTTTGAGGAGTCTGCTACATCTCTAGCCAAGCTAGTCGGCAGCCGCATTTTGAGTTGAAACCCCGCGTGTTTGAAGTAGTTGGTGATGGTCGTACATCACACTGTGTTCTAAGCAGCAACCCTCGGCTTCAGTGCTTCAAACAGATCCGCTTTCGTTTCTCGGTCAAAAGGAGTTAGCTTGGTTTGGCTGTACTTGGATTGAATGCATGAATTTGGATGCGACAGGCAGCAGACGTAGAATTGCAACGCAAACCTGACACAAGCTATGTTTTTTTTACATTTTTTGTCTTTGCTGGGAGTTTGGAGCGACTGGAGCTGTTACAGAATGCTTCGCTACATCATCATCGCCATCAAATAATGTTCTCGTTGTAGCCTCTCAGTAGCCGTTTGCGTGGCACCCATACTTTCTTTGACCGTTTGCCTAGATCAAAATGCAATATCATTCAATGCATGTGAGCGGACACACGAAAAGATGATTTTGTATTTCGTTAGTTTACCAGTTTGATGACTGAGTATAGCTGTTTCTTTTTTTAATGAGAGCTTTGTTGAACTGAAGGAGCCTTCGAAAAGATTTCTGATGTGGAGATAATTTCAATACATCACCATCTACGAGTCACTGGCAGGGAATTGAAAATACTTTATTGTTCCGGGACTTTCAATCAAGTGGCATTTGCCGTGGCGGGATTCACAGCGATGTGATTGCTGCACTGTTTGCGCCGAACTGCACCCAAGTGCATACCCTGCTACCTCCTGCTACATTTTACAAAATGTGAGGAGTTTACGCCCACATTGTGCCAAAACTTAATTTCACTTTAATAATACTGAAAGTATACACCGTAAAATCCCAGGGTTGTGCCTCCTTCATTTTTATTGAAAACTGGGTTAATCTAGACATGGGCACCTGCTCGTTCAAATCGGGCAGTTAACATATAATTTGCGAGATTCCCAAGTTTGGGAAATGTTAATAGTGAGCGCTCGAACGAAGTGGGCGCTTCTGCGGTATTTTCCGGTGGTAGCTGAGGCCTCACTACCTGGCTGGATCATTACGATAGGCGAGTTTTCGGAACTTGCGATTATTGCCTTATATATAACTAGGGTTCCGCGTTTTCGGTTTTTTATTTATTCAGAATTCGGCATACTTTTTTCGGTGTTTATTTTAAAATTATATTCTCGGTTTCTTTGGGTGTATATTTATGCCCACAAAAGTTTACCGGTTTTTTTTTTCGTTATATATGAAAAAAACACCATCGGACACCGGAACGGAGGATCCTTGTAGCCCTGATACCTGTGATCACTACAACTTCCGTCAGGACACACCTCGAAATTGCGGAATTCGCGGGCATAATCTTCAGCGCGCTTCTTTTTTCTTCCCAATCTGATGGCGTGACCGTCTGTGGTGATGACTGTACAGGAACCACCAGAATGCAAAAAAAATCCATTGTATTTATGTTCTCAGCCAGAGGGATGTTTGAGAGAGGGTGTTAAAAAAGGTATTAACGGCTTTCTCGGATGTCCTCTGAAGTGCATGAAGCCAAAAACCTCATACTAGCCCACACCCAAACTTTGTGTCTTTTTTTTTTGACCAGGGACTTGACACTCTAAGCCCAATCACACAAAGGACACAGATGTCCCGCAAAGACCAACCCAAGGCCTCTTTTGTTGCATGTTGAACTTTGGAAAAGGGCAATCACGAAGAGGTCACACAATGTCGAACCAAATACTTTGGTCGAACCTTGCAAAGCCCTCTCTCCTCTCCCCCCGCCCACCTCGAAGCGGTCCTAAAAAACTGAGCTTTTTCAGTTAAAGGCCGCCGTACAAACAGGACGTTCTGCAGGGAAGAACCTTCTCTCCCGCAGCGGGGGGGACGGGGAGGGAAAAGGCCAGCGAAGGATGGAAAGAGCGCCGAGAGAATGGGATTTGCCTCGGGGCGAGCTATCCTCTCGAGAGGGAGTTGGGGGGGGGGGGGGGAGGACGGGGACGACGGGGACGGGGACGGGACGGGACGGACGGAACAAAGCTGCCGTGGGGGTTCCGGCAACCAGGTGGAAGAAAGATAAGCTTGTCAAACGGCGACCTCGGATGCGAAGATGGACACGTCGGAAAATTTTAAAATAGCCTTCCCGGTTGTGGTCTCGTGCTGTTTGATAAGCTGGACGACTCAGTGTGGTCTACTGGCTTTAGAAGGTCACTTGGATGAGAAAAACTCGTTTTGCTCCAAAATTCTAAAAGCATTCTGGAACGTGAATTCTGGCCACAAATAAAATAACACAGCATGTATAAAAAACTATGAGGGCACCTAAGCTTTCTCCTATGATGTGAGAATGCGTGAGCATTACTCTTGGCCGAGTTATGTTGGCGCAAGATCGAGCACGCTCAAGTTTTACGCCAGAGCAGAAGAGCGAAAACTTCAGCACAATTTACAGGCCTTGAGTGAAGCAGAATGTACTAACCCTGGTCAAGGAGTAAAAGACATAGAAAATATCAAAGCACAACTCAAACACTTTCAGAAAGCGCGATATGAAGGTGCTGTGGTCCGCACAAGAACGCAAAGGTTTCTTTGTGGCGAACAACCTACCAAGCAAGCTTTGATAGTTGAAAAAAGATATGCAATGTCCAAAGAAATAACCGAAATCGAGAGGAATGGCACCCTCGCCGCGGATAGCACAAACATCGAGGAGGCGTTTGTAGAACATTACCGACGGATATTTTCACTCACTTCAGGAAGACACGATTGTGAAATGAAAGACCTCCTGTCTCTTATGCCGAGGCTAGACGACAACACGCGGGAATGGCTGGAGGAACCCATCAGCGTTGAAGAAGTAGAAAGATCAATAAGCGACCTGCCCGGGGGTAAAACGCCAGGCCCTGACGGACTTTGTTCAACTTTTTACAAAAAATTCAAAAGTTTGCTCTGTCCCATTTTGCTCACTGTCATCGAAGAATCTTATAAGAGAAAAATATTGCCGCTGTCTTTCATGAGAACTCACACGGTTTTAATTACAAAATCTCAGGATATCGCCAAGTTGCGTCGTGTAGAGTGCTATAGGCCAATAAGTCTCTGCATTGTAGATTATAAAATATTTGTAAAAATTTTCAATAGAAGGCTGCAGCATGTAATATGCCAATTGGTAGGCGATCATCAAACATGTGGTATAAAGGGTAGAACAATACAAACAAATATTCACGTTGCCAGAAGCATTCTAGACTGTTGTACCGATAGAGAAGATCAGATCGCCATGCTACAGATTGACCTCGAGAAGGCATTCGACCGTGTGCACCATAAATTCCTCTGGGCCATTTTGCGACATGTTAACATTGGACACGTTTTATATGACGGAGTGCGAATAGCATATCAGAACTGTTCCACACGACTGAGAGTAAACCGTAACGTAACTGAGAGCATTCCCGTACTGTCCTCAGTGCGACAGGGTTGCCCCCTCTCACAATTGTTGTTCGCACTTTATTTGGAACCTCTCTGTTTGAGCGTTGCGAACAACGCGAATGTATAAGGTTTTCTGTTCAACGCGCTCGAAGTCAAGGTATTGGCGTACGCCGACGATGTTGCAGTTTTCTGCAGCGATAAAAGAAGTGTGACCAACGCTATTGCATTGGTTAAACACTTTTGCGACGTTAGTGGTGCGGCTGTAAATCTAGAAAAATGCTATGGTTTTTGGCACGGCTCATGGGCTACAAAGCCATTGGAGTTCGAAGGAATCAAATGGGGCGTGACACCTACAAAATACCTTGGTGTACCACTCCAGCATATGCACAATCCTGGTGTTTACTGGTCCGAAGCAACATCCTAACTGAAACGGAAAGTATCACGCTGGCCGAACCGAGACTTGTCAGTTTTTGCGAGGGCAACGGCCTGTAACATCTTCCTTGTCGCCAAGCTCATGTATGTGCTTCAAGTGTTGCAATGTACTCGAAGTAGTATGCAAAAAGTCCATAAAATCTGTGCTATGTTTATCTGGAAATCAAGCTGGGAACCGATGAGAAGTGATAACCTTTTCCGTCGCATCCCTTTCGGGGGACTGGGCCTTGCGCACCTGTTTGTACGAAAACTTGTGTCACGATTCCTTTTTCTACGAGACATCGAACAACCATTTATGCACACTGTCATTCAAACAACATTGGCGTGGCATTTGCCTACTTTTTTGGTCTCAAGCTGCGGGGAGCAACCATCCATAATAGGGAGGTTTTCTCAAGGAGGTTGTCGATACATACAATTTTTTGTCAGTTCGCTTTTCCAGGGACTTTTTGTCATCTGTAAATAGGAAGGGCCTGTCCAACGCCCTGTATGACACTCTTTTTCTAGAGCCCTTGTATTGCGCAGTGCACAGACAAAGCCCTGGCCAGGATGTTCTTTGTCGTGTTAAGAAAATGGCGATCCCACCGCTTGCAAAAAGTTTCTTATTTAAACTTATAATAATAATAATAATAATAATGTTTGTTTATTTTTCCATCAAACAAATGGAGGGAGACCGAGGAAAAAAGCTGCATCATGCAGCTTGACGAGTCCCCGGCCCCCCTCTCACACAAACAGCAGTGGCACAGCAAAAAATAAACAAGACACAATGACATTCAAAGAGTAATCGGGCGGCAATATTACGCTATTCGTAGTAACATGATACATACATTGAGACTTGAGAGTTCTATGGAACTATGTACACAGAAAATGTCATACATATATACATTTAGATATATACACAGAAAACACGAATTATGGTGCATCTCAAAGCTCTGGAAAGGACTACTAAAAAACCACACTGGAAAACAATTCTCGAATATCTTTTCTCGATAACATAACAGGATCAATATTTTTGGAGCTAAGAAAATTAAGCAAGTTTGGAAGCGTATAAGATAACATTTGCTCAGCATAGGTCGTTCTAATATTGGGTAACTTCCAGTTTTGCAAACTTCGAGTGGGATAAGTTGGCACTTTTGGAGCAAGAGAAGCCAGGTCAATCAGGTTAAGATGATTTTTTTGAACTTCAGATTTATAACACACACACAAACAATATTTATATATACTATGAACATTAATCAATTTTAAACTTTTAAATAAGGGTTCACTAGGGTGGTCGTATGGGACATTGGAAATATTTCTTAGCATTTTTTTCTGCAACAGAAGTAGTTTATTTAAGTTTGCACTTGTACTATTACCCCAAACTAGGTGGCAGTAGTTTATATGAGAGAGAAATAAAGAGTTATAAATTAAAAGTTTGACAGTTCTTGGCAAAAGATGGCGGTGTCTATACATCAAGCCAACAACGCGCGATAGTTTAAGCAAAATATAATTAATATGATCGTCCCATCGCATTTGATCCGTGAATACAACACCAAGAGTCTTAAAGCTAGTGAGGACTTCAATTTTATTTGAATTTAAAACAATATCACAAGTAAAACTAACATTCTTGTTTTTTGGGTGAAATAAAACCGCTTTTGTTTTATTTTCATTGATTTTTAGAACATTACAGCTACACCACTTAACAAGGCCTTTAAGTGTTTCATTTGCGCTATTTATTAGTTTGTTACAGTTATTACCTGCGAATAGTAAACTAGTATCGTCCGCGTAAATTACATATTTGATATTTTTATTTAAATTCACGATATCATTGCATATAAATTAAACAAGAAAGGACCTAGAATACTTCCTTGGGGAACTCCAGATTCAATTGGTTTTATATTAGAAGAGTGGCCATTTATATGGACATATTACTTACGATGTGAAAGATATGACGATATTAAAGTTGATGCCTGTCCACGAAAACCATACGTTTCTAGTTTTTGTATTAACAGATTACAATTTAGATGATTGAACGCTTTACTAAAATCAATAAATATTCCAAGGGTCATTTTTTTCTGCTCAAAGTTGCCCAAAATATATTCTTTTTGCTCTAAAAGAGCGAGCTCTGTAGACCGGCCTTTACGGAAACCGAACTGCGAAGGATTGATTATACTGTGCTTATTGAAAACTTCACCATGCGTGAAAGCAAGATTTTTTCAGAGCCTTTCGAAAACACCGGTAAGATAGAAATAGGCCTGTAATTTGCCATGTCGTTCTTGTCACCCTTTTTATACAATACGCTGACCTTAGCTATCTGCATATTTTTTGGAAACGCCCCGAGCTGCAAGCAGAGATTAAAAATGAATGTTAGACAGGGTGATATGATATCTATTACATGTTTTATTGGACCTATCTGCATATCATCAGCGTCACAGCTTGTACTATTTTTAAAAGACAAAAATGTGTGTATCACCTCCCTATTCAAAACTGGCTCAAGAAAGATAGTACTTTCATTTTTACGTTCAATATACGCGCAAGCGTTTTCGCCCGGATTACCTTTTGCCAAGTTTACAAAATGGTCATTAAATGCATTTGCTAGTAATGTTCCTGTAAGTTCTACATTATACAGGCAGATTTTCTCAATTTGCCTTATTTCGTGCGAACGATTCAGGACATTGTTAAGCTTTTTCCACGCGACGTCTGTTCGCATTGCTGTGGACATAAAGTAGTTATTAAAGTACCTTGCTCTAGCATTTCTTAATTTCCTTGTAAGTATGTTACGGTATGATTTAAATGCTTTAAGATGTTCAGGGTCCTTAGTGTTTACGAATATCTTGTACAAAACATTTTTCCTATTTATTTTAAACAAAAGTTCTGGGGTTATCCATGGTTTACGATTTCTTCTCGACAATTGAATAGATTTATATGGAAAGCACATTTTGTATATTTCCTTAAATTTGTTCAAGAACAGGTTATATGCTTCGTTCGCGTCTACTTCCTCATAGACCTGGCTCCAGTCCATTTCCAAAAGTTTATTTCTAAATTCAGAAAGGCTATTCGCTGTAATATTTTGAAAAGGTGCACCGAACCGCTTCTTTGTAGTTTTAGCTATTTCTTTTTTTATGAAAATGAACACGCCCAGATGATCACTTATATCGGTACTTAATATCCCCGATTTTATACAGGTTAAATCTAAATTTGTAATAAACAGATCGAGGAGTGTTGAAGAGTCAACCGTAATTCTTGTGGGCGATTTTATGACATTTGTGCAAACTTCACTGGGAGGGTCGAGGTGTGTCACACCTCGACCCTCCCAGTGAAGGCATGGCTCCACAAGAAAGGAATTTTTGTTCCTTGGATCACCAACTGCCTACTGTGTAAAACACCTGAGACCATAGAGCATGTATTTATTTTTTGTTGGGACGCCCTGTTGTTTTGGGACATGTTGCAGAAAACATTGAAAAAGAACTTAGAAATAACGTCGCAATCGATTCGTTTTCTTCCAATTACTTCTCAGGAACTTGTGCCGTACGACCTCATAATGCTAGTTGGTCTATACAGTATTTGGTGCTCCAGGATGGCAGTTAGAAACGCAGACCTTAACCCACGGCCAGTTGAAGCATACTTCGTGGAATTTGTAACACAAATACGCTGTACCTACACGGATCAAGATGACCTGCCTCCGTGGGTAAAGAAATGTGAAAAAAAAACTATGTGAAAACTCCAAACGTTCTTAATGATATGTGCTATGCAAATGTATATGTAGCCTGAACATGCCTTTGGTGAATAAAACTGTTATAAAGACAAAAAAGAGTTATGTTGGCGCAACGGATAGCGCGCTAGTTTCACGATCAAGAGGGCCTAGCTTCGAAACCGGGCAGGGAATGGTTTTTTACTTTTTTTTTTTTGGTCATGTGACCAGAAAAATCGGGTGAACAGAGATTTTTTTTTTTGGTCACGTGACCAACATAACTTTCTTATTTTTCCTTTTTTCTGTCTTTTTTTTTTTCTTTTTTTTTTCGGTTTACGCTCCCTTTCGCAAAACTCTTTGCACCTATTTCGCGTTACTTTGGCTTTAGCCAAATCATTTTTTTTATGGCAGGGAATTCTGACGTACGTATCTTATGTTACTATTACCAACCCTGGCTTGCAATTCGCATAGACAATTTCGTCCTGCAACCAGTTTGGGAATGACGAGGTCAAATTTGTGTTATAATTTTTTTGAGGTCTAAGCATAATTTCGGCCTCGTTATCCGTCGGTTTCTATGATTGGCTCTTCAAGTATCCTTTGGGAAAGTAGAAGACAGGCATATTTAGAGAACACATGTGTCGACCAAAGTGAACATTGCTGAAGCGCCTCCAGTGTGGGTTTGGCTGTAAATAACTGGAGGCCCCGGGCAAACCCACCCAATGTAGAAAAGTATCTACCTTTCTGGTTTCATACAGAGCTAAGAAAGCCAGAAGCGACGAACCCCAGCTGAGTCAAACAACCGGCTTGCAAACGCAATCGTGTTGATAATAGCCCCAAGGAGTTTGTATGACTCTTTCTGGCGGTGTGCGGAGAGTGAAGTCACGGAGGTAATATATGCTTTTGCCTAGTCACCTCGCGAAAGGTTGGGTATTAGCTGCAGAGATCCATTTTGCTTTGTTTTATTACCGTGATTATATTTTAATTTCTGTGTTTCTAATTTCACAGACTGAACAAAATCACTTTTTTCGTGTGACTGATTGATTTCTGTTTCCCCGCCGTGACGTACGTCATGGTGGGGAAACAGAAATCAATCAGTGTACCGAAATTGTAGCGATGCTTGTGCTCATTCTATATCGCTTCTAAAAACCGTGCGATCACGGCTGTGCAACGTTAACAATTCATAAACTGCCGTTACTTGTACTCGTATTGCATCGTGAGGGAACGACTATGACTGGGTAAACAGCAATAGGGAGAATGGGTGCGTGTGATTTGTTGAAGTTCGATTCAACAAATCGAGCTTCAACGAATGCAATAGAATTGAATTCGCTCAACCAGCTACTATATGAGTTTTCAGATGGAGTATAGAACGGTATATACTTTCCAAGTATGCGATTCGTGTTTTGCCAGTAGTACCTCAGCTAGAATAAAAAGCAGAATTCGCGTTGCAAAATAAAAAAAAAAAATTACGGTGACTCGAGTTGTTCCCGCGTCGAATTATGTTTCACGTAAGCATAATCTTGGGTTCAATGCACGACGAGGGGTCTTCAAGCATAAAAATATTTTGATTATGATTATTTGCAGCGCTAAAAATTTAAAAGCCAAGCAGTGAAGACAACGGCGTTCTTGAAAATATTATATACATTTTATTTTGCGCTGTTTGGATATGCTGCCGTCGTTATGTCCTTCACTTATTGGCCAATCAGGTGATGCGCATCCGGCAAAGCGCATTCGGTCGCTGCCCGCGGAGTTTTTTTTTTTTTTTTCTTTTTCGAGCAGCGAAATAACTTTTAGTCAAGCAGCAGGCCCCCTCTTGAGCGGGTTAAGCCAGATTAACGGAGGCGTCTCCTAATCCATTCTCCGTGTTGGCCCCTCGGGAAAGGGCGGTAAACAGGTGGCGGAGGGCGGTGAAGGGAGGAAAGGAGGGCAGGAGAGGAGGAAACACGAAAAAGTGGAAAGCGCGAACTGTACGGTCGGTCTTTAAAATCAAATTTTAGAAAATGGATTCGGCGTACCTTTATTGGTTTAAATCGAAAACGCAGAACCTAAAAACTGACCTTTTTCGGTTAAAACCGAATTTCTGAAAATGGATTCGGCATACTTTTATCAGTTTTTATCGGTTTAAACCGAAAACTCCAAATTCTATTAATAACATACCATTCTATTTGATTTCGAAACACTGACAGTACTCGAAAGATTCACATTAATTCTCATGTTCGCGGTCTGTTCTGGCGGGCTGGCTAGTTTCATTGAGTGCGCTTCTCACCGCGCACTGGTGTACTGGAGTGAAGCGACAACCACAAATTATGCTTGGCGATTTTGCGTGTCATGCTTCGCCACAGCACACCTGCGTGCTAAGAGGAAAGCAATCTTCCAGAGCGAGACGTGAAAAAATTACCGAGTCATGATGTTTAAAAGCTGAGACTGTAATAAAAAACAAGATATTAAACTTTTTTTTTGTTTTGGCGGGGTGGGGGGGGAGGGGGGGGGGGGCACTGTGAACAAAGGATTGTGTTTCAAAGGTCAATCGCAGTTTTTTGAACGAAGGATGTGCCTGGGAGGAAAGTTTGTGATGATTGTATTGAGAATGACTGGACCTTTCTACAAGGTCATTTAGTTGCTCATTCATATGTACCACCTAAGAGTCCATTCGGTGCATTGTGAAGTGTATGTCCGAGAGAGGAGTTGTCGGTGTAAATCGGGGGTATATAGGAGCAAGAGAAAATAAACAATTTAGTGCGTTAGAGACGTTTTTCCTGTGCCTTTTTCTGCAATTTGAAAGTTTCCTATTTTTTCTTACCACAGTCTCAGGTTTTAAACATCATGATTAACTATCACCAGCTCGCCTGCAGACACACTGTCTTTAAATTAAATTTTTAATAAAACTTCGGCGTGTATATAATATAATAAACTGCAATATTCTGTACAAAACGAGCGTGTTGGTATCAGTAATTAAACATGAGGAAGGTTGTCCGTCCCCCCTTTCTGTGTATCTTCCTCATGTTTAATTGCAATATTCTGGCAGTATCTTTTTCCAAATCGAGATTTTGCAAGGATGCTTCGGCATTTCAAGACGATTTGTACGGACTCTTCTGTGGGTTTATTATTTGTGCCAACTCTTTTTTTTTAATTACAGTTAAACCTCGATGTAACGAAGTCGGTAAAATTCGGAATTTACTTCGTTATATTGAAATTTCGCTACATAGAAATTTGGGGCTAACGTTGAAGAGTTTCCAAATGTTCCCCGGAGGCACAAAACTCACCGAGGACGCCTTTATTTCGGTTGAAAGTAGTCCGTCACCTTTTCCTGGACTACTCTTGACATTATTATTGGCATCACTCGACGTTCGCATAGCCAGACGGTTTGCATTGCGTCTTCGTCTTGCTGTGTGCTCACGAACCGCCTCAAGACATTGATCGCGTCCACCACTTCACGGTTGCTGGGCACATCGCAGGTGTCTTGCTCATCAGGCTCGATGTCGTCACCGTCTTGCGAGTTCCCATGAATATCGCTAGCTATCGCCTCGTCGGTCAGCTCCTCCTTCGCAATGACAGCAGATTCGGCGTATAGAAAGTCGTCGAGGTTGACGTTCTCCGGGACGGCTCCATCGCCTTGAAGGCTCCGTGGCCCAGGACGAGAAACGCACGTTTTTAGTTAGGCCTCGAAACGAACTCACTATGCTGTGCGAACGAAGCGGATGGACGAAACGCCGGCGGCAGGCTCTACTGCTGCAGGCACGTACGACTAGCACATGATTGTTTATAGCTTATACATGAGGTCATCCCGAATTCTAATTACCTCTACCCTTGGCTGGTCATCCAGCTTCAATCTTTTGGCAGCATTTCGGGCAAGCGCGTCCGGCTCTTTATGCCTACGAAGCTTTTCAGGGTAACGCTAGTAGCACGCACGGACTCGTCCAATGGACCTTTTGGCGAATATGTGCTGCCACCTAGAAAAGCGACTGGGTTCGAGACTAAGTGGCTATCAAACAATGCGCATGCACGGCCTCTCCCGTCTGTTCCACACCGAAAACGTCAGCCACATCCTGTTTGCCCGTTGAGCCACTGTGACCTAGATATGGCTCCCCCAAACTTGCCTTTCTCCCCATCGTGTGTTATCTTCTGCCCCGAAGTCGACACAAAGAAACCATCTTCCCTCTCTGCTCGGCCAGAAGGAAGAGAGAGAGGGTACTAGAACCATTTACTCTCGAACCGATGTTTCTACAAAAGGTCCATTGAGCGCATTGATGTGAAAGCCAACGCAACAAACACGAGAACACCAAACTCACTGGTGAGAACATCTAGCGAACAACATATGGCAGGAGCAGCAGATTCAAATTGCAGAAACGAGCGTCCTGCTGGTGGTTTGTTCTGACGCCCGCACGACGATTCCCGAGTAGGGCTGATGGGGCGCTCAGGCGCTCGCAAAGCCGGTTCACTGGTCCCGCCGCCACCGCCGCTGGAAAGCAAGCGTCTCGAGAAATGTTTTTTTCTTTCTTTTTTTACGCGCATTTAAAGCATCTTTTTCTCTTTTTTTTTTAGCCTTTCTCACTACATAAAAACAATGTTTTGAAAGAATAACGATATTTCACGGAGTGCTACTTTATTTGGCCTGCATAAAAGGAAGTCTGACTGTTCTCGGCAACGCTGCCAATCACAAAGTCGACCATAAAGTGTCGCTAGCTGCGCATTTTGAACACACTGGAGTGCCACCTGACAGTGTGCTGTTCTCGCCTAATCAAATTAAAATATGATGTGCTAAAATCTCGTGGCTACTACTTGTTCCCTGAGTAGCCCGACCTACAAATGAGGCAATAACATAAAACATGCGGAAGCTCAAATATTGTTAGACGGCCCCTTTAAAGGGTAACTGCAAAGAAAAAAAAGTTTTTTTTTTTAAACAGCCTAGTTTGGACAAGCATGTCAAAAAACAATTTTTCCGCGAGAAAAAAACAATTTTACAGCAATATTTATTGTGTGAGACTGATATTAGTTTGCGGCTACTTCGTCCGTTTTAAATCTCTGGCCACAAAGTTGGTGTTCCGTGACGTTTAGCACCGATTGGCTGCTATACTTCTCATTGGCTAAGAGATTGATTGACAGCTTAGACCTTGGTTGTTAAACCTTTGTTATATGTTGTAATTTCCTTTTGAGCGACATATTTTTACGTTTAAAGAATAACCCATGTGATGAGAGTTATTATTCTTTACAAAAGGTATACAAGACGGGCACTTCCGTTTGGATTCATACCATAACAAACAAAAGCTTTGCCATTCTTTCATGGCCGCCGAAGTCTGCTCCCGCCTGTCTCGCTTACCTCAACTAGTCATTTCGCCGAAGTGATCAGTGTTTCGTGCTGACCCAGGTCCTTGAGTGAGACTTCTTGAAGTGAAGTAGTGTGTGTTTAGCAGCTGTCGCAGGTGTTAGTGATAGGAAGCGACGCGGGGCTTTGGCTTTCATAGCACGGTTCTTTTGTTTTCCTCTTTGCTTGTTTAGCATGCTTTTTTTTATTAATTTTTTTATTTTTTGCTTGCGCGTGCAAATGCCGACTTTTCGGAGATGTCAGATGAGTGATCCCGACAGCGAGCCTTCCAGCAGCCATGTCACCCCGAAAGGAATGCTATTTGGCTGGAGGCAATCGGGCGTTCGCATAGCAACAAACGTGTCCAGTTATCATTCTCGTCATATCGCTCCGGAGGCCGTCGAGATTCCCACCGGGTGCACCGAACGTCCACGACTAGGCACAGCTGTTACTTAAAAAACCTGGCGCAGCCAGGTTATTACGTAATAGCTGTCCGCAGAAGCCTTCGGATGTCCAAATTCTGCGTTAGCTGACAGATTTTTTTTCTCGACTTCCGAACCATCTTACGTAAAGTTGTTTGAGTGAATGTGTGCTGTTATCGTAAATCTTGGCTTGTGATTGCGGCTTTGTAGATTATCTCATTTGTTTTGCTGGAGAGACGCAAACGACGGGCATAACAAAATCGGCCGCATATTCCGCATACCTTGCAAAAGCACTTCCCTAGTCACCTTGCGAAAAGCGCGAAACACGGAGTCCGCACCGTCCCAACTTCCCAGTCTTTTACCTGCTTTAGAGCAGTTTGTACCTGCTGGCTGCTAGTAGGTATGTCTACTGAAACTGCAACTTGAAACTAGGGGCAGTGCCAGAGAGCAAAGAGACAAAGTTTGGAAAGCTTGCTCGCCCTCCCCAATTTCTGGACTCTCAAGTGATTGTACCGTAATAAATGCACAACACCTCTTCCCAAAATAAAAAAAAAAAGCACTACGGTATGTTCACTACGTAAAAAATGGTCTCAGTTCATGCATCTGTGGGCAGGTAGGAAATCTTGCCCCAATTTATCCACACTGCACGATGAGCGCAACACGGCGCTGTGCAAACGCAGTCCAGCAACACGAGCATAAAAACGGCAGATTTAGGACAACGATTTGTAGTCAATTGTTTAATTAAAACGACGTAATTTTGTTGAAAACGTCCGCAGCTTTCTACTCACGGTATCCGTCGGGAATCTTCCACATTTTGAAACGGAACGAAGGAAGATTTACTTTTAGAAACGCTCGCTGCGTCCTCTTGGACCAGTTTGAATGGATCAGCTGACGACGACGGGACTGAACCCGTTGAACCTCAACCCCACAACAACCAATTTGCGCTCAGTGTTAGTGTGGGTGTCTACTTCCAAGCTCCGCACCACACACACCATGAACGTTTCCGTTCTTTGTCGCATCACCGTGTTGCACCAAACAGAACGAGATCGCCGAAGTCAACGCAGCGCTTTCGTGAACGTTGGCTTGTGGTTGCGCACTCATGGACCCTGTGACCCCCTTCGCTTTCAAAGCACACACGACGATTACGAATGATACTTTCCGTCTTCCGGGAACATCACAGGGGCACTTCTCCGGTCACGTCTTCGCTATGTGCTCGCAAACCGTGCAGCTTCTCGTGTTCCCTCAAACCAAAACAATACCGGCGCCATGTTTAATGTGCATCGTTGCCTGATCTTACCGAAAGTCGAGACGCTGCGTCGTTCAACTCCGCAGCCAAGTCAACCCAAGAGCAAATCCAAGAGTGAGGGGCGGGGCGTACTTCTCCTCCGCGGGGGTCGAAACAGCGGGAGTTTCAAATGTGGAGAGGTTCTGACTCCGACGAAATTACGTCCTGTGGTGTAAATATTGCTAAAAGAATTAATTTTTTCGCGGAACATTTGTTTTGTGACATGCTTGTCCCAATTAGGCTGTTAAAAAAAAAAACACTTTTGTTTCTTTGCAGTTACCCCTTTAAGGGCTATAAAAAGGCAGTCGAAGAGGCCAACTCTACTTTCTTCAATAGTGCATTACCATCCATGCTAATAAATAATCCCCGTCACTTTTTAAAAGTTATTAATCCCACTACCAGTACCGATGTAATGCTCAGGGATAGTGACGGGGTGGATGTACCAGATGTCATATGCCCTTCTATATTGAATGATGTGTTTGCTAGTTCTTTTCCAATGCCCGCTAGCTCGAGCTATCAAGTTCTTCAAGTTTGTGATCTTCTGCAAATATCTCCAGTCATTGTAGACTGTGAAGCTATTGGGAACATTTTTGGGCGCCATCGACGCCCGTTCCCGCGAGCTGTACCGCGCAACTTTCCTCCACGCGGACAGCCGTGTGTGCCGTCGTAAAGAAAGCTCTAAAACTTCTGCTATATAACTCGCAGGTGAACACTTTTTACTTTATTATGTTCGGGAATGTCTTCCGGAAGCAATGCACTCGGAGTACCTTGCAGGTGTGGAAGGTCTTGAAGCAGACGGGCATGTGATGTGCCACACACATCGCGTTCACAATCACTGCCGCTCTCACCGTCACTCATCGTCGCTACTTTCTTGGTCCTATATAGCTTCTGGATCGTCGCCACAGTCAATTTTAATCATCACTTTTGAACACCAGCTTGAGGATTTCCTCACATGTGACCGTTTTCTTCTTTCGCGACGCCATGTTTCAGACGCTGCGAACGAGTCGACAGAGAAAACAAAGTTGCAAACTTTTTTTTCTTTTTATAAACAACCAAAGCTCAAAAATAGTGGACAACTATGTCCATCTGGTGTGAAAAAGATGCTAAACGAAACAACCAGAAACCAGTGTACAGGGAAGTGCCATCTACTGAGGCTTTTTAAAAGCAACGGGTCTTCCGGACGACGGCGATCCGCCGGCTTCTCGCTCTTTGGCCTTGGCGGAAGTGGCCGGCGGATCGCCAGCTTTGGAAGCAAATGAGTTAAAGAACCCCTGAAAAAAAAAAATTTTTTAACAGTCTGGTTGAGACACGCATGTACAAAAAAAAAATTTAACGCGAAAAAAAAAAAAAATTTAGAGCAATATTGACGGCGTGAGACGCGATTTAGTCGGCAGTCACCTCCTTTCCACGTGTTTTCTCTCTTGGCCTTTCGTGCGCGTGGAGGAGAGGCTTCGCCTTCACGACCGAGATGGTCATTCCAGAATGACCCGTGACGTCGTGGACTTCGCGCGCAATATTTAAAAAAAAATCTTGCCATCAGTTTTGCTAAAAAAAAAGAAAAGAATTTAGCGTAAAATTTATTTTTTGACACGCCTGTCCCAACCAGAGTTTTTAAAAAAAACATTTTTTTTTTCTTTTCAGGGGCCCTTTAAAGCTTCAACTATTGTAGACATCGATAATATTTATGCGAAGTTTTTGAAGAATGCTAAAATTTATTCTAGCATCATCTTATCCTAGCTATTTACCCAGTCACTTCAACAACATATACTACCAGGAGACTGGAAGGTGGGGAAGGTAATTCCTCTGCACAAAGGCAGTGATAAACATAATCATTCAAATTTTCGTCCTATCTCTTTAACTAGCATTCCGTGCAAAACCTTTGAGCTTGTAATTTATTCCGAGCTAATTAACTTTTTGGATGCAAACTCTTTTTTCACCTTTGCACAGCACGGCTTCCGTAAATTTTATTCACGTGAGACCCAACTTTCTAACTTTCACGCCAATCTAGACCGGGGTTCAAGGAATGACTGCATCTTTCTAGATTTTTCTAAGGCTTTCGACAAGGTTCCTTACGTGCTTCTTCTTCATAAACTTTGTAACCTAAACATAGATTATAATTTACTCGCTTGGATGAAATTGCTTCTAACAAACCGCACCCAATTTGTTTAGGCTAACGGAACCAATTCATCACTTTCGCACGTTAGCTCTAATGTCCCACAAGCAAAGTGTAGAACCGAAAGTTTCATGGGTTCGGGTTCGGGTTCGGGTTTACAGCTTTCGGTTCAGCTCCGGTTCAGTTTCGAGGAGCAAAATTAACGGTTCGAACCAGTTCGAACCGCTAATTTGAAAATATATTTTCTGCGCAGTGTTGATTATAGGCACTATTTCCACCGTGAGACGAGTAACTAGGTGTATAGTTTTTTGTCCTTCGTACAATGCACGTTTATTTAGAGGTACCAAAAATACAAAATTGCCTTATTTAATTTCGACGCGACACTAAAAGAAAATCTAAATTAACATACAAAACATCATGTTTATTGGAATCAAGATTCATTTGTTTACCTCAGTCACATATAATTTACCTGAATTGAAAGGTTGTCACGAAGTGTAGTAGGTCGCTTAAAATACCTGTTATTGGTACAACTTTGCGTAGCAGCTTAAAAGTTGAATCGTCGCTGTGCTCTTTGATTGGATTGAGGGCGCGGCATTAGGCTAGATCCAGTTAGAGCTACTAGATTTAGTAACAAATGGGAAAGCCGCGGGCCCCAATCCAATCCTAGCCTTAGGCCAAAAATATCCGAAAGTGTGCATCTGGCGGCCATGCTGCCATTCGGTTATTCACGTGTGTGGTTGAGCGTCGTGTTTGCATCGTGTTTCCGGAAGTGGCTTCTTCACTGACAAAGTCGACAGCAAGAAAGTGCTTGTTTTATCCGGACTAGACAAACCCGAATATTTCGGAATATGCAAGCTGGATTAAGCCCATGCAAAGTGATCCTCACAGTGCTCAATGCTCAATGCCTTGTGTTGTAAGGGTCTTATATATTTAGCCGCCTCTACAGTGGTCAGGGAATTTTACCTGAAATTGTCAGGGAAAACCTGGAAAAGTTGGGGAATTTCAAAATAATAATTTGCTAGACACCCTGAAATAGGCATAGCCTGACTATTGATGTATGTTCTTGACAAGATGCCGGTGAGTTCAGTTTGCATGTTAGCATCACCCTTGCCAATTGATTATTTTTGTTAAATAGAAGGAAGTAGTACTTCATGCTCTACTCAAGGTGGCAGCTACCTAATTGATCACTTTCTGGCTGTCTGCGTGCGTAATCATCATATTTCCTCCACGTGCCCCTGTGTACTTTGTTTTTGTCCAGCTTACGGACACACAGAATTGCTGTTCATCACATAAAAAGGGCAATAACAGACTTCTAATTCTACGCCTTTGAAAATTTATTTATGTGTCAGGAACACATATCTATTTAAATCAGCTTCAAATAATAAAAAAAATTGTTTAAAGAGGCACTGACACATCAAAATCATTTTTTTTTTTTATTATCCGAAACGATTGAAAACGATGCCGGGACATTACCCTCAAAATTCGAAACTTGGGAATTTAGTATTTGTGAAGTAAAAAAGCAATTTCCAAATGCCGAATTTGAAGTTCCCGCGCGACCTGCCCCAGTGCAGTGACGTCAAATTTTGCGGTCTCCTGGAAGTCGACTTTCTCTCGGACCTCCGCTCTATGCTACAAAGCAAAGCGCCGTTGCCACCACGTCCCGAAGCGCCTGTGGACCGGGAAAAAACCGGTTTCTTTCCCGACTGACCGATCATCCTCTGCTCAAAGCCGCCAAGTTTTCCGAGGAAGGATACAAATCCAGGAAGCGACATCACACCGGACTCCGATTTTCAATATTTCAAAAAGAGGGGCCGTAGTGCGTTCGCAGTTGCGTTAAAAAACATGTTTTACGATTGCCGTTATTAAATGTTACAGAAATGTAGCCTACAAAGCTTCTAAATTTCATGATTTTTGACGTCACCAATCAAAAGAAGCGAGGAGGTGAGCAGCAGTAGAGAAAAACAACAAAAATAAAAAAGCGCGCGCGTGGTTGGGGCAAATGTTTTTTGCAATGCGTTTTTGTGTGTCTATGACTACAACTTGCATAGTTTTAGACAATAAAAAAAAAATGCGACCTTTGGGGTGTCAGTGCCCCTTTAAGGCTTTCTCAATTCACTGATGCATGTGCCTGTTGAGGATAAAAACCCTGGAAAAGATTTGCGGAGAATCGTTCAGATAATTTGGGTGTGCATTTACTTATGATGTATATCTTTAGGGTGATCAGCCCTTTATTTATGTTGTCAAGTCTTCAGGCAGTAATAAAATATTGGTTATTGTCATCAATAAATTTGACTGTATGAAGTTCTCATAACCACTTGAGACCAATTCGGGAGGACGATACACAAAAATATGCCTGCTGTTGAGCCAGTCTGCAGAAGTTTGATTTTTTGTTCACTCTTTGACAGTGCGAAACACAGGGTCGCGAGGGTATGCCAAAAAGGACATTGTGCTATTGATCTGAAGGGAAACACACAAAATGTGCAGAAAGGGAGGGATAATGAATGGTGTTCTTCGAAGCAATCCGACACACGATGCCTTACTGCAAAAACAAATACATGGAGATTTAATGATATTCCTGATTACCCATAAATAGCACAAAAGACAGACTTTTTTAATCCTAATATAAATCCTATTTGGGCATAAACTTGCATGAACTCGAATCTTCGTGAAATAGTGCCTCGAGAGGATAATGTTATACTGTCGAATCTCGTTAATTCAGACTTGAGGGGGACCGAAAATTTGTTTGAATAAAGCAAAGTTTAAATTACTGGGAGTTTCCTCCCATAGAAAGGCATACGATGGGACCTGCATCTTAGTTTGAATTATCTGCACTTTTGAATTAATGAGTCTGCTGTATTCAGTTTTACGTGCGCTTGTTTTGGGACCTTACTCTACGATTCTGCTTTATCAGTCATCCGGTGTAACATTTTATTAGACTGCTGCATATCATTGTGAGACTGCTGTATATACTCCATAACTTTCCAATTTGGACATCTACTTTTGCTTGTGTTGCAAACATCGCATTTCACCAGAAAACTTAACTGTTTAACGTGGTTTGCATGTGACGTAATCGCACTATACGCTGGTGGTCATTGCGATTTGTTCTGGCTGAGAAAATAAAATCTGGTGGTGCAAAATGCACGCTGCACAAGGTTTGTGCTTAGTGCAAGTCATAGATATCAGATACACAAATAATTTTTGCCTTGGTGCAGCGTCATGAGTGGTAGTAAGGGGTCACGCTTTTTGGTCTGCCAAGGATGCGGAGCAGAGGAACATTTACCAACACAAGACTACACCCCCCCCTCCCCTTTTTTTAAACTTTTTCGTAGCTCCTTTAGATAACTTTTTTTTTTTTGGAGGAACTTATTTTTTTGTTTGGGGTGTTTATTTGACAATTATATTTGTGTCACATGTTCATTCCCTCCATTGGGAATTAATCCTTCATTGCTTTTAGTTCGCGCACAAAATATTGTGAAGTTTATAAACAAAATACGAAGGGGGTCGAAGCTTTGGGAATAACTTCAGAACGACACTCCTGTGACACAGAGCTGCTGCCAACGTTCGGCTGTCCCTCTGAGGTCACTAGGATCTTTCTTTTCAGGTATCCCTCCCGTACACACTTGTAGTTCTAAGTAACGCCGGATTCATAAGGCACCTTTAGTCTTTTCAATTTTTCTATTTTCCGGGACAACTTTCTGGGGCAGTTCAGCATTGTCGAAAACAGGTATGCCTCAGTGATCAGTACATGTAAAATCAGTCATTCAACATTTTTTTGTACTTTCAATAAATACCGCTAAGAACTAATCCCTTATGTTTATAACTTGCGAAAACACCTACTAGTTTTTCTCTCCTCGCATTGACAGATGCAGCAAAAATAAAGGAAAAAAATGCTTTCCCTTCATCAACTAGGAATTAGAACAAACAGCCACGTGATGCGACGCTAGTTATATACTGTCAGTGTTTATCGTAGTCATACGCTAGGATTAGCAAAGTATAGAGCATTGGCTGAGCTTCAGACGTTGTTAGAGTTCAGCTATTCTCGTCACCGATTGAGCACGCGCCATTACCCGAATGTTTGACGATGCTGATTGTCATGAACCCGATCACTCGATTCGGGCTCATGACAGTCGAGTATGTCACGGTGCCACGTGACTCGTGGTGCAAAGTCGTGATATCATGCGACAACACGGTGTCAACAACGCTAATAAATCTAATGACGTCCTGATTTTAAATTTACTTGATGCAGTGAATCATGTGACGACGTCGCGTAATGTCACTGGGCCACGTGACGTGACATTACTTGACACCGTGTCGTGACACCATTACATCACGTGAGCACATGATACTGGATTAATTATATTTAGGGCTCCGTGTTTTCGGAGTTTATTTTTCGTGAAATTCGGAGGGTGTTTTTCGGAGTTTATTTTTTAGCAAAAATTCAGTGTTTATCGGAGGTTATTTTTCGTAAATCCCCAATTCTCCGAAATTCGGAGTTTAATTTCGCTGTATTCTCAATAATCCAAAATCTTAATTGAAATGATATCTGAACACGAACACATCAGAACACACAAAACACATTTTAATTGTCTGGAAGGTTTGAATGTACAAACACATATACACAGGCACAAAATACTTCTATACAAAACATATATGTTTGTGCGTGTTACAACCTTAGAGCTTGTTATAATAGACGCAAGCATACTTTAGGAGGTTTCTGTCGCTGATGGAAGCGCGCTCCTTTCGGTTGATAACTCTCAGCATTGAAAATGCCCTTTCAACGTTTGCGCTAGAAACAGGGAGAGCTAGAAGCCTCAGCACGCAGCGAAAAAGCACTGGCCACTGGACCGTGTGAAGTCTCCAAAACGACAGGGGTTCAACAATGTTGGTGGTTTCATAGCTCTGATAGTTCGCAAAATCACTCATGAGCTGGCTCTTGTCGTCAGTCTCAAGAAACACTAACTTGAAAATGGGCGCATAGGTTTCGAACGCGCGGGGCAGCTCGAGCTTCACATTTGAATTCACAATTTGAACACTGTACCAGAACGATTTGCTCATGTACTGGAGTGCATCGCAAAGGTTCCTCTTAACTGTCTGACTCCACTTTTCAGCGACAGCAGCGTAGTATCCATGAAGGTCTGCAAAAGGTTTTGAGCGGTCATTCCCGTCAAGGAGATCTAACAGAGTTTCGACATCCGATGTGAACATTTCAGATGGGTCACGCCATTGACTGAGGAGCGCGCGCAAACAAACCCCCAGTATCAGGTAAACCTGGTGTACCAGGGTACTCTCTGCCTCAAGTTCCTTCATGATTGAGAGCACAGCACACGAATTCGACTTAAGAAACCTCAGCTTAATCAGCAAGTCGTGCACACCTTCAGGCGATGAAACAAGAGTTTTGAGCTTTTCGCACTTCTTTCCCTTGGCATCGTCGCTTCTCAAGAAAGACAAAATGGCGCGCCACTAGTCCAGAACGTCTTCTAGGGCTTCATAAAAAGAGAACCACCTAGAAGGACATACAGTCTTCAGCGACTTGATGGTCATGCTCATGGCCACGCACACGAGACCAAACTTACGGCCAGTGTTGGGTAAAGTACATCTAAAAGGTACTTCAAGTAAAGTACAAAGTAAATTAGACGTGATGTACTTTAAGTAAAGTATTAAGTACACTGGGTGCAACGTACTTGAAGTCAAGTACTTTAAATACAATGTACTTTCAAAGTAAAGTACAAGTATTTTAACACAATCTTTCATGATGCACTTTCATTCCCCTATAGAGCGATTTTTTAACTGGTATGCATTGCCCAGGGCCCAGAGGTAATCAGGGGTGCATGACCAATTTTCAAAAACAGCGGCGAATATTTGATAAAGTCAAGTGGCCACAGAGTAGTTATTTTCAGGAATGGAGCCAAATTCAGAAGTCCCTCTTCTGAATCTGGCGCCCTTTGCACTGGATTCTTGCACTCAAGGGGGCTAAATGTACTAGGAGAGAGCATAACGTCAGCCAATACCTCAGCCCCGTAGCTTCCGCAAGCAAACCTCTCATAGACGAGTGTCCTCTCTTTAATGCAAAACAAAAAAAACAGTGAGTGTGCAATCGCGCTGCTGATAATTAATCAAGATATGACACCTGAGACTGGAGTGCGAAAAAATAAGGAACTTTCAAATAGAAGAAAAAGGCAAAAGATAATGTCTAAAAAAATTGTGACGTTCTCCTCTGTTGTCGTTTACTTCAACTTGAAAATTTAATCGTTCCGCAGCACACTCTCAAGTGCTACATTACGATTAATTTCGCTCTCTAATATTTTAAACCTCCTCGCTTGCGCTGACTAACCGAGAAGTAGCGAGAGTTAAAAAAAACTACGGGAAAGCCGCTACCAGAACAAACGGGACGATGCGTCGTCTGCTCACGTTTCTGGCAAGAGTAGAATACCCCTCCCAGTTTTTCTTCGGAGTTGAAAAAGCATCATTTCGTGATGCAAATTTAACAAAGCCAAATTTGGGGAATGTACTTTGAAGTCGGGAATTGTACTTTCCTCGGAAAGTACCAGAAAAAAAATACTTTAAGTAAAGTACAAGTACATACTCGGAGAATGTACTTCAAGTAAAGTACAAGTTTCCTAAACCTACTTGAAGTAGTACTTTAAGTACAATGTACTTAAAGTACTTCCCAACACTGCTTACGGCGCAGCTCCCGCGACGACTTCAACAGGGCAGGAAAGTGCACAACAAAATCTTGGACTACCTTAAATGAGCTCGTCTTAATTCCATCCTCCAGAGCGTTGTTAAGGAGGTGGCACGGATCTTTAAAGTGAAGGGCCTTGAATTCGGGGCTGGAGAGTTGCAAGTCCTTGTGAAGCTTCTGCATGTAGGAGGCTGAATCGGAGCACAACACAGCTACGTCGGCTAAGGCCTTTCCAACCTTCTGAAGAGCGGTTTGTATCAACATGCCAATTGATACTGCGTTGCACTGCTGAAGTACTTGCAAGTCTATCATGAGGGTCCTACGTCCAGGAAGGTGGTCGTCGTAGAAGGTTGCAAGTACCGCCACTGCCGGACGACCGCGGAGTTCCGGCGACTCGTCGACGGTGATGGAGATGGGGCGGTCTTTGATCGAAGAGCTTATCGTCGCAATGTCTTTCTCACTGACCTCATGCAGGTATTTCCGATATAGTTGATCACTACCTGGCATTGTGCGCGCCGCCGGACACTTGCTTCGAAAGAGGTTGCCAAGAGGTCCGTCAGCCTGGTGCAGCGTCAACCGCACCAGCAGTTGACGCTGATTCTTCAAAATCACTAAACTCCTTTACATAGTCTCTGGAAAGCTTTCGTTTCCTTCCCATTTTGCTTGCCCAAAATGTCTGCTTCACGCGCTACAGAAATATGGGGGAACCGCGCAAGTTGAAGGTGGTAATATAGGAGCTTCAGCCCCACACCCCCTCGCCCACCGTTAAATCGAGGCAGTCATAGCATCCACTGTTGCAACACCATCCCTTCTCCCTTCAAAAAAGAAAAATGGTATGGTCTAAACCAGAAACCGGAACAATGACTAGCACTGACAAGTGCTTAATAGCCTTCTTTGACCCGGAACTACATTGACCCCTTGTCCTCAGCGAAAACAGGGGAGATAATCCTCCTTTTGTCAATGGACCTTTTTCCAGTAAGGAGTGCCTCATGACGGTTTCGCCGCCTACTACAAATGGAGGGCAACCGGACTCGCCTTCTCCCGTAGGAACAGATTAGTGTCGCAACAGAACAGTGCCCCCCAAGGATGGCGAAAGGGCGGTCAAGGTCAAGGGGAAGGGTGTGCGCGTGCGCAGACGCTTACTGGAAAAAAGTCCATTGTGTTCGTCTTGAAAGAGGGCAAAGTAGCCCCTCCTCGGGACCGCTGGCCGTTCACACCTATCTATCGGACATTTTGTAGTTCGGACAAAAGCAACCAAAAGAGTTGCTTTTGTGATTGTCTGAAGCTGAGCATGTTGGTTATTCATGCTTGTGGGATGTACTATTCGCGACACGTACCATTGTACCATTCGTGACACGAATGGTACGATGACCTGTTTCCCTGAACCAACCTTGACGAGACAAGCCGTAAGACCCCCTGTTGATAACGGTCCGGGGCTTGAAAGATAATTATGGTGTCATTTTCCCAGGACGATTGATTGTGCGCTGCCCAAACTGTAAAAGAAAAAAAAAAAAAAAATTGTTTTTTTTTTTTTATTTTGCTGGCATGGGCAAATAACAATTCAGGAGTTTATCGGATAAATCCGATTTGACAAAAATTTTACCGGCGGGTGTTTTTCGGAGTTTTTCGGATTTATCCGAAAACACGGAGCCCTAATTATATTGCCAATACAAAAGGGCCACGAAAACCCACATTTCATCATACATTGCAATTCTGCATATGGGGATTGGATGAATACATAGAAATACAGCTCCCATTTCTTAATCTCGAATATTAATTTTGTGATACCAAAAAAACAAACAAAACAAAACAAAAAACTACCATGAACCGTTTTGAACCGGTTACCGTTATATTTTTTTCCGGTTCAGTTCCGAGAATCAGTAACGAGTAACATACATTTAGTTACTTTTTGAGCGAGTAACGGGTAACGGTATTTAGCTACTTTTTTTGGGTAATGTGTACATGTCTCGTGGGTATAAATCAAGCGAGGAATCCTCGCTATATTTTAACCCTGTAGAAGTACACGGTGCATCAACTGGCCCTTCCACAAACACTGATGTTGGGAATTTCGGTAAAGCTGTTGCAGAGGCTTGAGAGTCTGCGTATTCGAATGTATCCTGCTTTTTCGGATGGTTTGTCGGGAACCGAGTTGGTAACGTGCTCGACCTTAATGCCGTTTATTCATTTTCTGCTTGCATCCAGGAGAGCAAGGAGACACCGTACCAACAGGAGGAGCTGGTGGCAACCTCCCAGGACGGTTTTATCGAGGTCTTCATCTCCACCTTGGAGAGTCCGTCTTCCTTCTGGGTCCAGCTGGTCGGCACCCAGTCGACCGCACTTGACAAGCTGGTCACGGACATGACCAACTTTTACGGGCAAGAGGCGAATCGGGACTCCCACCCGGTAGCCTCGCCCTCGGTTGGAGACATCCTCGCATCACGCTTCGTCCAAGACGACTCTTGGTACCGAGCCCGCGTCATCGCCGTCAAAAAGAGCGACTACTCCGCCGATGAAACCGAGGTCAAGATTCACTACGTCGACTTTGGCGAGACCGGCAAGTTCAAGGCGAAAGAACTGTGCACCCTTGCCGAGGAGTATCGCATGCTCCCGTTCCAAGCCATCGAATGCTCTCTGAGTGGTGTCCAGCCGAAGGACGGGACCAAATGGAAAGACGAAGCGATTGACCTGTTTGAATCGCTCACTCACGCGGCCAAGTGGAAAGTGATGATGGCCAAAGTAATGGGTCGCAGCAAGAGAGAGGACGGCGGACCGGGTTTTATGTACCAGCTCGAGCTCATGGACACAAACGGTTCGGAAGACATCAACGTCGCGAAAGAGTTGCTCAGGCAGGGGTTTGCTGTCCCGGCTATGTAATTTAATCGTAATCGTGTTAGGAGAGCCGACTACTTTTTTTGTTGCGAGCGTCGCAGCCTTGTTTCTGAACTTTAAACTTGGTGCGTTGGTGTTTAATAGTGGCATTTATTTGGTTCTTGGGAGCTGTTTGTCTTCCTCTTTCGTAAATTACATGAGCCTATTTGATGAGTGGGGACCCACAGAATTCATTGTGTATATTGTTCACTAGTTATATGTTTCAGCAATAAAACGAAGTGTGGTAGCATTGTGGGCAGTTTTTGCTACTTTGAAATTAATTCAGTGCCTCTAAGATATCTTCTACTCAATTCTTGGGGCAGAAGTGAGTGTGGTGTTCCAAGACAATTTTATAAGTGCATCCCTTTTCTTTTTTTTCTTTTTTTTTTTGTACATACATTTAGTATAAGCTAGGTTTTAATGTAATCTGATCTTTTTGAAGATTTATGTCTCGGAGATGGCATGGGTGTCGGTTTTTCACTTATAAATGTCCAAAGCCTAGGTTTTCAGATTTTAAAGTTTACTTTTATATAGCTGGCCGCATGAAAAGTCTGTGCATCCATGTTCCCATGGAGTACGCACAGAACCAATCATTGCTTTTAAACCAAGGCTCTTAAGAAACTCTTAGGACTTATAGGAACATTGAGAAATGAAACTGTCTTTAAACAGATGCTTTAAATAGCGTGAATGTATGTTTTTTTTTTTTTTTTTCGATAATATCTTAGTACTTACCCTCAACATGCCTGCCCACTACTTTGGCCTCACGGCTAGAAGAATGTTCAAAATAAATAAATAGAAATAATTGAATTATGTGACACCCATAACCATGCTTTCAAATGTAGAGGTATGAGGACAGTGGTTTAGATGGAAAAGTACTGCATCGTGCAAAGCTTTCAGAGTGGAAGGAAGCTCTTAGCTTAGCTCCTAATATTTACATGAATTACATTATTTCAATTAATTGAATATTTCACGAACCTGCCGGGGGTCGGCTCGCTCGTTCGTTCGTTTCGTGAACTCTGGTCTCCTCCTCGTCGTGATCTTCTTTGTGGGCAATCAAGCCCCACAGGTCCTCTCCACCTTCCCACCCCCCTCTCTCCTGAACAAGATGAAGGTTTGTTTTTAGAGCGCAGCTTTTTTGAGCGGCGTCGCCGTCGTCGGCGTAATTGCGCGTTGCATTATGGGACGTTTCCTATAATGACCACACGTGACGTCACGAGGAAGGGAGATGCCAGCTACCCGTTGTGCAGGCAAGTGCTATCACTATTCGTAAATCACAGGGAGGCACGTATGAAAACGTGGTGTACTTGTTAGCCAAGTGGCCATCTATATGGATAAAGGTCTGTGCTGTACCCATCGATCTCTGTGGCACGTTAGACACAGTTGGTAAATTGTGTGCTGCCAAGGTCTACAACGGCTTGCTCGTGGTAGCTCTGTATCTCTCGCCTACAGCACTCGCCAAATATTTCGTGCAAGACAAAGAACTTCATACCAGTCATGCACGAAAACATCCCATTAGGGAGTTTTAGAATAGCGCACGCTAAAGCTTTGCGTACGCAAAGAATAGCGTCGTCGCCACTGCGCATGCTCCGAACGCAAACCAGGTTTTGCGCTTTGCGTGCGCTATTTCCCGGAAATAGCGTGCGTACGCAAAGAGTCTTTGCGCTTCTCGAAGGAGGATTCGTGATGAGAAGTTGGCTAAAGCCAAGACGAGCAGAGTTAAAAAAATGGCGGCTTCCAGGATTATGTCGGCGGCTGCTTTGGCGGCGTCGTGAGTGCGACGTCGGCGGCATCCTCGCGACTGCGTTTTTCAATACGGGACGACATTGTACTCGGTTTGGCAACGATCACCGGCAACTTGATGCTTGTGACACGCGAACATTTCTCGGCGAAGGTACGAGACCTCTCTTGCCGAGGCGACGCAAGCGGACACGACCGGTCAACCGCTCGCGTCGCATTCTCACGTTTAAACAAATCTAAAATAAAACTCTGGACCGAAAAACTTGTTTTTTTTCTAAAGTTACAGCATTTTGTGTGGGAAATAAAAATCGTGACTGTATCTTGGTGGCGTTGCAAGCGCGATATGCTTGGGCTTTTGCGTCGCGGCGGAGAAACGCTATTCTAAAACTCTCTTGCGTCGCGTGCGCTAAAGCAAGCGCTAAATTTAGCGCTAGCGTGTGCTAAAATTGCGTACGTTATTCTAAAACTCCCTGTTGGCCCCGAGGGACGTGCACTCGCTGTGCTGCCAGTGCTGCTGTGCCATCTGGGGGGAGCACGCTCAAGCCTAATGCTGAGGAAATCGGAAACGCTGAGCAGTCTGCGACAGAGCCGAGAGCAAGTAGGGGAGCAGAGTAGCGCAAAGCCGTTTATTGAGAGAGTTTGACCATACAATCTCGGGGCCAACCACAGGCCGCGAAACAGCCCCTAGCGGTGGTTATAGACCAACTCAACTTGCTGACGTCATACGACCGCGGTGGCGCTGCTGTCGGTACTGCGCATGCGCTAATGCTTCATTCCTCCCAAATTTGGCTTCTGCGCATGCACAGTGCCCACACCTGTTGTGGGCAAAGCGGGCTTGTTTGTAAACAGTGTGTTGGTTTATACTTCGTTTCACCTTATGTGCGAGCGAAGGCAAAACTGGAAGCGCGAGCACAGAAGCTCCGTGCGTTCAGGCTTTGCTCGAGCGCGCGAGCTGGGGAGAAATGCAAAAAGCGCTGGTCTCGCGCTTCTAGCTTTGGCTTCGCTCGCAGATAAAGTGAAGCGAAGTATAATTTGAGCCGTGCCGAGCGGAACTCCGCATCTCAAGACGCTCGCGCACCCCACCCTTTGCACTGTTTTCTTTCAGCCAGTCTCAGGACGCTGTTCTAGCAGTGCAGCCAAAGGCATGGGCACGAGGTCCTCGTACAAACAAAAGCGTTTCGCTGAGCTAGGCTCACGCGCCTGTGCCTTTGTCTTCACTGCGGACATTTGTGAGATGGAGTAGAGGCAGTGGAGTGCAACTTCCCATGGAACGAGAATTATAGCATCTTCGATCAACTCGCACCGGAATCGCCCTGAAACCTGGACGGTGCACAGCGCTCCTCGGTCGTGCAGCACGAAGTCGGTGCGACATCGAAGACAAACTGCGGCGCGGCGGTGCACCGCGGCGAGCTCCACCATGCGTCACCTCGCATTTTGTTTGTTTTTTTCTTGCGTAGGTCCGCGCGCGGTGCCCGTCTGCTGTCAATTTCTCCTGTTTTTTTACTCGCGGATTTGGCGGTCCCACACGAATGAACATCGTGGACGTGATTGTCGGTGGCGTCACTAAGTGGGTGACAATTTCACAGGTATATGCTGCCCATCATTGTTGGTTCGAGAAAGAGAACCACCACATAATGGCCGTACCTCGGTGTCATCGAAACACCTCGCAACGCTTTCCACGAAGTTCATACCTTTCGGGCGCTCCTTGCCACCGCAGCAATCGCCGGTAACCGCGGTGATGATAAGAAGCTCGTCGTCTCGCTCTCAGAAAAGCTGAGGAATTCATCGAGCGCAGATGCGAGGCGTGTTCGTTTTCGCAAGGTCGCCACCTCGACAGACTGCGCCTCTGCTATTCCCGCACTTGATCGAAGACGACGGGCGCACCTCCATGCCCCGGTGCGCACCGGTGCGGATGATCGAGGATGCTATTAGAAAACCCTGAACCTGGGAGTCCGCAGCGCCATTTGAATCCCCTGGTATCTGGAGGCGGTACTAAAATGAACATGGCGGCACAGCGAAACCAAAACCGAAAACTGCACGGCAGCCCCATTGTGTTGGATGGATGGCCGGTAGCTTGCGCCACCTAAATTTAAAAAAAATATATTATATAATATATATATTGTAGCTTTTTTTTGCCCAGTTTGCGTTGCTTTGCTAGGGCTTCTGCTGCTTTGCGGCTGGTTTCGCATTCAATGCTGGTTAATGTGCGTTGAAACGCACAGAAGCCACCGCTGAAAAGCGAGACCGGTAGCAGAGCAGCAGAAACCTAGCAAAACAATGAAAGTTACACATACACAACAAATATGCAATGCTTGTCCTTTTGCGTTCATTTTTATTCAACAGACAGTAGAAAATACAGAAGAAATTTCTCACTATTTTGCACACAAGAATAAAAAAAAAATGAACAACAAAACAGGATAAAACGTTAAGGTTACGTGCGACGAAGGTGGTGATATGCGTCCTCGCAAAAACACTTCGCTAAATTTACATGAAATCTCTAGGTTCGTGATCCTTTTCGAGCTTCTTGGCGTATACTCACAAGCCTTGCGCCATCCAGCCACAGGCGTGGAGCCTAGAAAAAAAAAGTTTAATTGCCATTACATGCCTGACATGGTCATATGAAAACAGCGAGCATACTCTGCGCCTCCTTTCAAAAAACGGTACTTCGAGTTCAACACTGCGAGACTAAATACTCGCGTCTCCTCTATTTTTCTTCTCCTTGAGTTAAATGCCTCCACGCTAAATTGACAATCATTTCGAATTTGATTATTAGAGGCCGGATTTTTAGGCACTAAAAAAGCACGTTTTAGGCGCCAAAAATACGCGGCAAAAACAACGTTTTAGGCACTAAAAAGAATAAAATAGGCGCAATAAATTTTTAGATAAATGCTAATAATTTCAAGTGAAGACGTGAGCGAACTGTAAGCACGACAGGAAATCCAAGCTCCGTGCGTTCAGGCTTTGCTCGAGCGCGCGAGCTGGGGAGAAATGCAAAAAGCGCTGGTCTCGCGCTTCTAGCTTTGGCTTCGCTCGCAGATAAAGTGAAGCGAAGTATAATTTGAGCCGTGCCGAGCGGAACTCCGCATCTCAAGACGCTCGCGCACCCCACCCTTTGCACTGTTTTCTTTCAGCCAGTCTCAGGACGCTGTTCTAGCAGTGCAGCCAAAGGCATGGGCACGAGGTCCTCGTACAAACAAAAGCGTTTCGCTGAGCTAGGCTCACGCGCCTGTGCCTTTGTCTTCACTGCGGACATTTGTGAGATGGAGTAGAGGCAGTGGAGTGCAACTTCCCATAGAACGAGAATTATAGCATCTTCGATCAACTCGCACCGGAATCGCCCTGAAACCTGGACGGTGCACAGCGCTCCTCGGTCGTGCAGCACGAAGTCGGTGCGACATCGAAGACAAACTGCGGCGCGGCGGTGCACCGCGGCGAGCTCCACCATGCGTCACCTCGCATTTTGTTTGTTTTTTCTTGCGTAGGTCCGCGCGCGGTGCCCGTCTGCTGTCAATTTCTCCTGTTTTTTTACTCGCGGATTTGGCGGTCCCACACGAATGAACATCGTGGACGTGATTGTCGGTGGCGTCACTAAGTGGGTGACAATTTCACAGGTATATGCTGCCCATCATTGTTGGTTCGAGAAAGAGAACCACCACATAATGGCCGTACCTCGGTGTCATCGAAACACCTCGCAACGCTTTCCACGAAGTTCATACCTTTCGGGCGCTCCTTGCCACCGCAGCAATCGCCGGTAACCGCGGTGATGATAAGAAGCTCGTCGTCTCGCTCTCAGAAAAGCTGAGGAATTCATCGAGCGCAGATGCGAGGCGTGTTCGTTTTCGCAAGGTCGCCACCTCGACAGACTGCGCCTCTGCTATTCCCGCCATCTCCTCGATTCCGCTCCTGGCCGCAATGCCTGATGGGACTGCAACCCGGCGCACCGTCGATTTTCTCGGTGCGCGTTGGGGCAACGAAAAGCTGCACCGGGAGGGTGCGCCCCGTTGATCGAGGACGTCCGGTGCGCACCGGTGCACTTGATCGAAGACGACGGGGCGCACCTCCATGCCCCGGTGCGCACCGGTGCGGATGATCGAGGATGCTATTAGAAAACCCTGAACCCTGGGAGTCCGCAGCGCCATTTGAATCCCCTGGTATCTGGAGGCGGTACTAAAATGAACATGGCGGCACAGCGAAACCAAAACCGAAACTGCACGGCAGCCCCATTGTGTTTGGATGGATGGCCGGTAGCTTGCGCCACCTAAATTTAAAAAAAATATATATATATATATATATTGTAGCTTTTTTTTTTGCCCGGTTTGCGTTTGCTTTGCTAGGCTTCTGCTGCTTTGCGGCTGGTTTTCGCATTTCAATGCTGGTTAATGTGCGTTGAAACGCACAGAAGCCACCGCTGAAAAGCGAGACCGGTAGCAAAGCAGCAGAAACCTAGCAAAACAATGAAAGTTACACATACACAACAAATATGCAATGCTTGTCCTTTTGCGTTCATTTTTATTCAACAGACAGTAGAAAATACAGAAGAAATTTCTCACTATTTTGCACACAAGAATAAAAAAAAAATGAACAACAAAACAGGATAAAACGTTAAGGTTACGTGCGACGAAGGTGGTGATATGCGTCCTCGCAAAAACACTTCGCTAAATTTACATGAAATCTCTAGGTTCGTGATCCTTTTCGAGCTTCTTGGCGTATACTCACAAGCCTTGCGCCATCCAGCCACAGGCGTGGAGCCTAGAAAAAAAAAGTTTAATTGCCATTACATGCCTGACATGGTCATATGAAAACAGCGAGCATACTCTGCGCCTCCTTTCAAAAAACGGTACTTCGAGTTCAACACTGCGAGACTAAATACTCGCGTCTCCTCTATTTTTCTTCTCCTTGAGTTAAATGCCTCCACGCTAAATTGACAATCATTTCGAATTTGATTATTAGAGGCCGGATTTTTAGGCACTAAAAAAGCACGTTTTAGGCGCCAAAAATACGCGGCAAAAACAACGTTTTAGGCACTAAAAAGAATAAAATAGGCGCAATAAATTTTTAGATAAATGCTAATAATTTCAAGTGAAGACGTGAGCGAACTGTAAGCACGACAGGAAATCCAAAAATGTCATTGCTATGAGGCCACAATGGCAGTAACAGTTCAATTCAATTCAATTCAATTCTTTATTTTTCTCTCATAACAAGTTCTATACGTTGACCTTAGACGTGGAATTGCCCCGTAATACCTCTGGGCTAATGGCGATCAATTGGCTTAATTTCACAAGCGCATTGCTTACATACATGTTCAGATGCGAAAGTCACTCAAGCGTCGCATATTGTGAAACAGGCAGGAGAAACAATACTTGAAATATGGTAATACTGATTTATAAAAGCGCAAAGTTATGTCTGCCTGACGCAATTAAATTACAATAAAGCAAGAAAATAACAAATGCAAGATAGACAACGTTTGTTAAGAAATTAACATGTTGTTACGTGAGAACTTACGTACAAACTTCAGCAATTTTCTACAGGTACCTTAATTATACAGGCAAGACCTTTCAACACTGCCAAATACACATACGCTCATTCGAAATATAAATATTAAGAATTGTGTTTGGACAGAACGCGGAACCTAGTTTAAGAATCACTATGAAAATTATAGAAACAATAGGTAACTACCAGCATCTCCAGATTTCCGGGTTCAAAATTGTGCCTCTTGTCGCTGAGAATGAGTTTGTACGCGGAGAACGAACGCTCGACGTCGACAGATGTGATTGGTGCGTACCGTATTTACTCGCATAATGAACGCACTTTTTTTTCCGAAAAATCGATGCAAAGTTGGGGGGGGGGGGCGTTCATTACGCGAAGTAAAATTTTTGCGTCCGTATTTACTCGGATAATGAACGGACCTTTTATCGGAAAGATCGACGTAACTTCTTACCTCTTTGAGCGCGGCGCGCGACTCCAAAACCAAACTGCGATGCGCAAAAAAAAAAAAAAATATTCCTCTCCTTTTTGTTTTTTGCTTCGGTGTTTTCTTTTTTGTTGTTTTTTCCGCCTTTCGTAAGTTTTGTTTGCCCATGCATTCGCGACCTCGCTGCATAGGATAGAAAAGTGGGTTCATTTCGAGGGCTTCTCGCTTCTCTTTCCAAAGTGCGAGGAGGAGGCGAGGGCAGGATGGCTTCATTATGTGCGCTTTGCTTAGGTGAGGGCTTCTCCACTTTTCTTTCTAATCTCCTTGCGCGCGGCGCGCGACGCACGACCCCGAAACCAAACTGCGCTGTGCAAAACAAAAAAAAAAAAGCTTTTCTTTGTTTTTTTTTCTCGTTGTTCCTTGGATTGTTTTTCTTTTTTTTTCCCCTTTCGCAAGCTGAGGGCTTCTCTTTCTTATCTCCTTGCGCGCGGCGCGCGACCCAAAGTCCAGACCGCGCTGTGCAAAGCAAAAGAAAAAAAAAAAACTCCTTTGTTTTTTTTTTTTTTCTCTTGCTTCGGTGGATTATTTTTTTCCCGCCTTTCGCAAGCTGTTTCGTTTCGCTTTGCTTAGGCGAGGGCTTCTCCGCTTCTCTTTCTTATCTCCTTGCGCGCGGCGCGCGACCCAAAGTCCAGACTGCGCTGTGCAAGAAAAAGAAAGCTCCTCTTTGTTTTTTTTCTTTTCTCTTGGTTCCGTGGATTGCAAATGAAAAAAAAAGAAAGCTCCTCTCCATGTTTTTTTTCTTGGTTCCGTTGGATCTTTTATTTTTTAACGCCTTTTACAAGGCGTTTTGTTCGCCCACGCATTCGCGACCTCTCTGTACCAGGATAGAAAAGTGCGTTCATTTCGTGCGCGTGGGGGGAGGGGGTCAAATTTTTGACGTCCGAGTTGGGGGTGCGTTTATTACGCGAGGGGAAAAAAAAGTCCAAATTTTGAGAGCCGACTTGGGGGGTACGTTCATTACGCGAGTGCGTTCATTGTGCGAGTAAATACGGTACTTATACTTGGGAAGATTCGATGGGTTAGTTGACACTAGGATCCTACAGTGCTCACCAGCAAGGACTTCTGAAGCTTCTTTAAGGACAGAAAACCCCTTGTTTTTGTCCAAGACCGATTGCAGCTTTTCGGCGACGGGTCCTTCGGGAACGGTGGCGATTCTTTCCTGTGGGTGGAGAATTAGCGCAACGTTCGTAACAAGAGTTTCTCCCGCACTTTCAAGTTTTTTTATAGAATCCGCTAAGAACGTGAAGTTGGCGCAAAGGTACGCGAGGTCTCCTGGAAGGCTATTCACGGAGAGGACAGCTTGAGCCTTTGTGACTTCAACACTCTCGTCAATTGGAAGGCCGTTGATCACGGCCTTGATGTCCGAAAAGTAGCAGTTCTAGTACTCAACAGCTTCTAGCCACGTTCCCCATCGTGTGACGACGGGTTCTGGCGGAAGGGGCACATCAGGCAGCATCTCTTTGAAGACGCGCACGCGAGAGGGTGCCTTCAGGAACACGGCCTTGGCTGAACCAATAAGCTCGTTGACGTCAGTGAAGGGCTTCCTCAGTTCCTCGCAAACACGATGAAGCGCATGCGCTAGGCAGGTGACATGGAGCATCTGCGGGTAGAAGGCCTTCAGGAGATGAGCGGCCTTGAGCATGTAGGCTGCAGCGTCTGTGTAGAGCAACAGAACCTTGGTGGCCTCGACTCCTGTAGGGTAAAGAACCTTTAGGGATTCGTTTACAAAGAATGCTACAGACTCCCCATTTGTTCTCTCCAAAGGTTTCGAACACACGAGGAAAGCCCTTGTCTTCTCGTGCGCCGCAAGCTTCCCAGCAAGAAAGTGAGCGACAAAGCGCCCTTTGACGTCTGTTGTTTCGTCTACGGAAATCCAAATGCAGGAGTCGCCAAGCTCTTCTCTGATTCTTGCTAATGTCTGTTCATTCATGAGGCCGGAGGTAGTTCTTCCTCGGCACAGGTGCGTCTCTCCTCCACTCTCCTCCTCTCCTCTCTCCGATAGCGAACGCGGTCTCAGTCGACGGTCGTCCGTGCTCCGTTTGCACTCTCTCGCAGTACTCGACGATTGCTTGATGCGACGGTTCCTTTAGAGAATCAACCCAACGGAAACACCAATGGAACCACCCAGATGCGTTGCATCACACCAGGGTTCCCGCGAGGGGAGGTGGGCGTAATTTTTCCCCATCACTTTCTTTGCCCCTCACGGTATCATAGTTCCCCTGGGGAGTAGAGTTGTGCGTCCACCGCCAAGTCCTGCGGGAAAGCCACCCGTAAAGCATGCAGAAGCCGCCGCTCCGGCTGCACCGGCGCAAAGGGAGGGGGGGGGGGGGGGGAGTGTTAAAAAGAGGACCAGGTTCAAACCCATAGAATTCAGAACAGTAAATATTTCCAGGTAGAATGAATAAAGGTATCAAATTGTACTCGAAAGCGAAACTTGACGCTACATAGTGCTGATTTAGGCGCCAATTTGAGAAAAAAGGCATTTATAGGCATTTATCGGAGTTTAGGCACCAACACCCAAAATAGGCATTTATAGGCACTATAAAACCACCATAAAAGCCATCCTTAACCTCCAATTCGTGCTCATATATCGAAATGGGGCGATAGGAACGCAAGGAAAAAAATAGGCATTTGCCACAAAATCCGGTCTCTAATTGATTATATAAGTATAAGCATAAGTATCGACGACGGTGTCTTGCAGCTAAAGGAAACTAAGCAATGAGGTCAAGAAAAACAGAAGCTCACCTCTTTGGTATTGAGTCTTCATCGAGAACCTGCATTAGTTTTTAATATTATCACTTAAATTTAGGAGTGCGTCACTGCTAAACGAAACGGGAAACCAGTGCGGATCGCTCCATCGCTCATCTTCAGTTAATCGATAAATATTTAGGCTCATTTTCACTTCTCGTGAACAGACGCGTGAATCGCTGACAACAATGTTAAATAAACAGCTCACAGCAAAAAGTTTCCCATCTTTTGAAGTGAGCATATGTGCTCGATCTTGATATTACATAGAAGTCTCCAGTTATTCGACAATGGCATATTTCTCGCGGCGAGTGAAGAGGAATCCTAAACAATGATAGGATTTGGTTTTGTGATTTGAAACCATCGCAGCTATTGCCGAAATCAAACACTTAATACTCACTACCACTGCGACAGTTAGGTTTTGTTGCAAACATTTAATCAGAAACTTAAGCAAGAGGAGAAGACCAAAAGAGCGTACCGCACGTCCGTTGGAACTCGAAACCATTGGTGTACCGGCTTTCGGCAGTAATAGAGTCACTAAATAAGCTACGCTCACTAAATAAGCTACGCTTTCAGAGTACCGCATTCCTTTTCTTTGGCATTTTGCCGACAATACAGTCGCTCTATCCAACAATATTCTGGTTCGCTGCGGCATCATTGGACAGCGGCAGTCACGTGAGTCGCTATCATCATCATCGCGTTTTTTTAACGCCACCATCTTGGGTCCAGCGATCCGCTGCCTGCGGCTGTTTTACTGTTTACTGCTCGCACACGCTGAAGTCTGTCGCTCAGCATGCACCTTTTCCTTCTTACGTCGAGATACGAACAACACGACCTTGATTCGCTGCCACAGTTGCGGCTACGGCAGCTGGCGCAGGCGACGGCTAGAGCTCGGCTTGGCTCAGCCACAGTCGCTCCTCCATCTGCGCGCGGACCCAAGATGGCGGCGCCTGACGCGCTTCAGACGCGTAGTTTGGGAGTTTCGGTACTCTGAAAGCGTAGCTTTATTTAGTGACTCTAGGCAGTAATTGTTTCCCCACTTGGCACAGCAGCTGGAGTGGTGATGACGAAAGTCCTTGCTTGACCACATTACAAAAACAACGAGTTTCCACAAAAAAAAAAAAAAAGAAAGCCGCGCGCGCACGAACGCGGCACGAATCTCGCGCCGCGACGTACTCCCAGAAGCGAACAGCTCGCGAGCTCGCGTCTCTCGCGCGTTCTAACGGTTTACCGACTTCCCGGCGCCAGCGGCAAGCGCATCTCGAGGCGCGAGGCGCGAGTTCGGAGAGAGAGAAAGCGCTCCCAGAAACGTTGAAAGAGTGAAAGAGAAAGTTACGATAACAAGCTTCAAAGCCAGTCATACCTTGAAAACAACTTCATCGTTATTTAACGTTATAAATTATATGAACCATATTTATTTAAAACAAAATAACGTCCGCCCACACCCGCTGGGAGCGCGGCAGTCGGAAGCAGTTTGCCGGGCCGGACGTACGTCATAAATATACGCGGCAGGACGGAAGTAGCCGAGAGCTTCATCCCCCTGGTAGAGGTCTCCTGATTGGTCGACGCTGTGTCACAAATTTAGTTTACGCTCTAAGCGTGGGGGGAATATTCGGCGCTGGCGGCGGCCTTTGCTCCGCCTATTGGCCAAACTCTCCCGATACACGGCTCTGGAGTAGCGCAATCTAGAACGCCGTCTCTCCGCGACTAGCGGCGAATGCCCGGAGGTTCCAACTCAGGTCAGAAATGCATGGGGAACCTGAGAAAATCGTTGTTTCTTTAATATTGTGGAGATGTACGGAACGACAACAGTTTTTGACATAATAAAGGAACATTTTAGAATAATTTGGGCTGAGTTGTGTGCCAAACAAGGACGTAATTTCTTTTTTTTAAATTGCATGAGCGGCATTATGCAGCAGACGACGCGGTGACGTCACACCGTTCACGTGACCCACTCCGGCCAACCCAAAAAGCTCATCTCCGCTGCGTGCAAAAATCGTCTGCTTCAAACGCCATTGCCTTGGAAATTGCCTTATCAAAATTTGCACACGCGTCCGATATTATTAAGACTTTGATAAAGTGTTTGGTGCTTTACCAACTTCACGACAGACTAGTTTCGAAAAGTGTGAACTCGGCGTTTATTTTTTAATCAGCCGTGTTGCGTCCATCTCCATGTGTTCTCCCATAAGGCGAGCCGCCTCCTGGAACCCTTAGTACCACGTGACTCGCGCCAAGCTGCTCTGTCGGCCATGTTGTCGGCGAAACACGCGGATCAAAGGATTGCGCTACTCTGCTCCGTAGGAGCTATATAGTGCTCTAAGTAGGATGTCATAGAGAGAATCACGTGCTTCGTCAAAGTGTTGACTCTAGCGCTGTCTCGGTCTCCCGCCTTTCTCCTGCTGTCCTGTTTCCTGGCACCGGAAAAACTTAGACAGAGTGGAGCTTCCAGATGTGAGAACTATATTTCCTTTCTCCGGACAAGCGGTGAGCAAGAATACCACAGTATGTATATATATATATATATTATTTCATATTATTTAGCATGCTATATCGCTAAATCTAAATACCTCAAGAGAAAAGGAGGAGGGGCATACCCTCCTCTTCGTACCCTCCCCTCCTCCTCAAGAGCTGCGCTCTAATTGTGTTACATATAGGTAGAGCTCTGCGCGGATAACAACAGTTTGATTATCCAATCTGCATCCACAGAATTTGTATCCACACCCCAACCGCATCCACAAGGTTCTTAAATTATTGTATCCGAACCGCATTCCGCGCAAGCGTAAATGAAAAAAAGAAAAAAAAAAAAGTCTGGATGGTGTCTTATAAGCCGTTTGTTTATTCTTGTACAAATAACTCCGAGTAAGAATACGGTGAAAGCCATTTTATTGTAATCTGTTTTATGTCACTGGAAATATGATCGCAGTTATGAGATCGTTCTGGTAGTCTACTCTGCCGAAAAGACGCGCTCAGAAAGAATTCTTTTTTTGTAACATTTACTTTAACAGATGTATTTTATACACATGAAAATGAATAAAGGACATAACATTGTGTCGTTTTATTTAGGTCAATCGATAAAAAAGCTGGAGATGAAAGGCGGTCATTCAACGCAGTGAAGTACTCGTATCGTATGTGTACACCACTGGGAAAATATCACAATATTTAATAATGGCACCATTTCCTGAAATGAGAGCTACTGCGCAGGCGAGCTGGTGAATGATCATATTGAAAAAAAAAAAAAAAAACAACCTCGAGACAAGGAACGAAAAAAGGAGGACAAACACAACACCGTCTCTAATTCTTTATTAGAGATTAATTAGAAACGGTGTTGTGTTTGTTCCCCTTTTATCGTTCCTTGCTCAAGGTTTTTTTTTCACTATGACCATTTCCTATTGGTTCCTTGCCAACTGTCAAAAAAAAAAAAAAAAAAAACGCGCGCACAAGCTACATTTCATTTGTCGAGGAAGTTTCTTCTACTTTCTTGTGTCTTGAACATTTTGGGTTTTCTTATGTCAGAACAACGTTTTCCGCTCTTTTCCTGCGAAACAATAACACGTTTTTCCGAGACGATTGATGCCCCTGCGTTCTATACTTTCTCTAGGGAGAGCATTTTTGTCTAAAGCGATCTTCTTTCTTCTGGATTGGCACTTTTTTTTTTTTTTCTATGAGAGTAATTTGCTTTCGCAGAACATTCGATGATGCACTTCATAGTATCGCGTACACACCCACTCTACACTCTGCGACTGCACACGTTTATCGGCCGCCTTGGCAAAAATGTAGATCCGAACCGCGGATATCCGCATCCGATTCGCATCCGCAGCCCCTGGCATCCGCATCCGATCCGCAATCTGACAGATCTGATTAATTTTTATCCGCATCCCCCATTTGATTTAAGTTGTCCGCGGGTATGCCTGGCTCTATACAGGGTGTCCAAATAACTTGCACCAAACTTTACAAAAAAAAAAAAAAAGAAAGAAAACGGAGCGCTTTGCAAGTATGCGCCTTGGGAACGTGCACAATTTTTTTTTGCAGTGGAGCTGTAAAGGGGCCCTACAATACTATTAAAGCGTCTACCTTTTTTTTTGTGTGGTTTCCACGTCTCTTGTGGTTCGGGCAACCCAGTGGGCACGAAGAGAGTAACTAAATATCAGTGCGGCATATTTTAACCGGACGACGCGGAAACCTCCTCCGCCTACGGGGGCGCCCCGTGGTGTCGAACGCGCGCGGCATGTGACGAAATTGTGACGTTTTTGGTCCTGACGTCAGCCGAGGAGAGAGAGCTGCCCAGTTCCCAGGCAGCTTCTCTCCTCGGCCTCACCTCCTTTCCTCGTCTTCCCCTCCCTCCCCACATTCCTCAGTCACCGCGGCAAGGGGAATCCTCCGGCGCGGGAAAAGGGGGGACAGAAGACCAAGGACGTCATGAAGGAGGTTATTTTTCGCTTGTTTTTTCTTTTGTAATTTTAATGCACCTATAACTTTGTGAAATAAAGCGAATTTCGAGAAAAGAAAATGTTCACTAAGGTACTACGTTCAGTGAGTTCAGGTTCGGTGCAAATTAAAAAAAAAAAAATAGTCGTTCCAGGGCCCCTTTAAAAGGGGGGGGGGGGGGGAGGGGGAGTGCAATGATTTCCGGACTTCGGTCAAGAATGTGTGGAAGTTGCCCTCTGACACTTCTGAAGTAAAGAACAGAAAACAGATTTCGGCTGCGTGTCCTAGTTGTTGTGTAAACAAACAAAATGATAAATATTGGCATTTCTGGCACTCCTCAATTCATTCCCAGTCTTCAGGGTCACACCTGGTCCCCCTCCTAGTGATGTAGCTCGGGGTGCCGTGTAGCTTCCCGTGTGCTCGCTCGGAGGACGCTTCCTCTCCCTCTCTGCTGACATTAGCGGGCGTTATGCTGCAGCTTAGAGCCGAGCGAGGTCACGTAATCTTTTCGCCGTAGTTCCCTCGGCTGCCACTTGCGGCTGCAGGTGGGGTAAAAAGCTTGACTTTTGCTTTGCCATTATGCAGCGAAATCGCGCCATTTTTTAATGAAGGAGATGTTTTCTCTATCCTCCGGGACACGATAAACAACGTAAAAATGACGAGATGCAAATTTTTTTAATCTTAAAATCGTTGCACTCCCCCCCCCCCCCCCCCCTTTAAAGCTAGTGTCCCCGGTATCGTGTCCGCGGACAAGCGGCGTGTCGACACAAAACTCTAGACAGCTACCGCCATCTATAAACGGCGCAGGCAACCAGACAACCGGCGTGCCGGTTGTTTGGTTGCCGTCGTCGCTCTTAGATGGCGGCAACCTTTCTGCAGCCTTTCCACTCTGGTTTTCACCAGAGTGGAAAGGCTGAAATTCTCTAGGCGTCGTCCTAGAAGTCATCCTTGAGGTCGTCCGAAAGGTTTCCTCGAGGTCCTCCTAGAAGTCATCTTTGAGATCGTCCTAGACGTCGTCCTCGAGGTCGTTCTAGATGTTGTCCCCGAAGTGGTCCTAGAAGTCGTCCTAGACGTCGTCCTCTAGGCATCGTCCTTGAGGTCGTCCTAGACGTCCTCTAGGCTAGGCATCGTCCTAGACGTCGTGAAGATAACAGCTTTGCTGGTCCTCCATCTCCACGTGAAGTGGAAGGGCTCTACATTTTTTTCAGTGCGCCTAGTTAATTAGTTAAGACTATCTATACTCGGTTACAAGTCAAGAAGGTAGGAGAAGCTCCTCCCACAAGCGTGATGCGCCCGTTTGAGATCTTTCCGCAGTCGAAAGAATAGTTTACTGGAAACGCCCTTTGTTCCGCTTCAATGGATAGATATTGGCTACAGAGTGATGCCAACTTGTCTCCGACCCCCACTTTAAAAAAAAAAAAAAAAAAAAAAAATGACCTGTGTATTCATCGGAGAGGGAACCGAGCCCCTGAAAGCAGCCTTTGTATCCATCGGAGGGGGAAGTCGTGTTTGTTTCCATCGGAAGGGAAAACTTTAACCTCCCTCTTGTGGCTTCCACAACGCTAAGTCAAAGTCGAAAGATAAGGCAAATATTTACAGGAAGGCCAGACCCTCCTCCCACGTTGGCCACGACGTCACGGAAACTATGGGACGCTATTGGATGCGGAGGTGGCGGAGGGATATATGAATTCCTTTGAGGGGCATTTGCCGCTACCTTCTTGACCTGTAACTTACTATAATGTTTTTAACTAATCGTTTAAGAGCCGAGGTGTGGATTGATGCGCTTCTTTTTATTAGCCTAAAAAGAAAGCCCGCAAAATATTTAACGAAAAAAAGAAATTTACGTGACAACGCGTTTAAAAGCAGGGTAAACCATTGTCTGAAATGAGGAAGAGAAATTTCTCCTTGCCCATGCCCTTTCTCTCTCAAAAGTTCTCTTTCCACTCGCTTCAGTTGGATCGGGCGCGACACGTGACCGTTGCCCTCCCATGATCCTGCGCGGTGGTCACGTGGATTCAGTGGTCTGCTAGAAACCGGCGCCATCGTTGTGCAAGGCATGGCCGTGGCTCCGTTGCCAACTGCCCGGCTGTAGATTGTTTTTGATTTTTTTACCACGACCTCGGTGGCAACGCGATGCCATCATGCTGCGCTGTGGAAGGATGGTACAGACAGCATTGCGAAAGGGAAGAAGCTTTTTGCCGTCCCGACGGGAGAAGAAAATCTTCAGCGATGAAGACAATGGCCCCACCTGATCGGTTGGAAATGTTCCGACTACCTCTGAGGGAGACTTTGCGAGGTAAGTCATTGTAAAATTCAGGATCGTATTACCTGTCTCTTTCGGTCTCGCCGATGAAGATCGCCTAATACGACCGTGAGATGAGACAAACACCGAACTGAATTACTAGCACGAATAACTTTGACGCATCTTTTCGGGCGTATTTAATAATAATAATAATTATTATTATTATTTATTTCGGCTTTGGAACAGCAAGTGTTGAGCGCAGTTCGCTTTTACGCCAGGGGGAGCTTTCAGGGCATGGTGGTGAGCGATGAGCACATGGCGAGGGATCAGGCTAGAGTCAGCATCGTTGTGCGGACTGTGTCCTTCGCTATTGTGCAGTGCCTGGGGATCCGGCGCGACTGGATCGGCTTTCCCCAGACAACCGGCGAGAGGAACGACGTCGAGAGGGGCTTCCAACCCAAGCTCGGCAGAATACCCGGCGTCATCGGTTGCGTCGACGGAACGATGATCGCCATCGTCGGCCCTTCAGAGAACGACCCCACCGTCAGGAAGGCGGCGTACTGGTACCGCAAAAAAAATACTACGCTCTCAACGTGATGGTGGTAAGTACGATCACATATATGCTACGTCTCACCTTAGCATGAACCACGGCCGCTTGATGAACTAACTGAGAAGTTTGCGCAAGCGCGAGCGGCTTGACTGGAGCACTCGCTGCACGAGCGCTCGTGCAGCCGCTGGGGCTTCATCCAAATCAGCTAGCTCGCGCATTTAGCTATAGGTCAATGTCCGTTCTGAATGGGTTTGAACAACGGTTTAAAAAAGAGCGTAACGCTAATGAGGTGTGAATATGCCATTTTATAAATGAGAGTTATTGGTTGTTAGTGTGGTGTACTGGAGCGAGGCACGCACGGGCGCCACCCTAGAAGAGAAGAAGACGACGATGCCAGCTACAGTGTACAATTACCAGGGAATACCACGTCCAGCATAAATTGCCTTGCTACCCTCAATACGAGTACTTATTACTGGCGACGAGACACTGAAGAACCTGCTGCAAAGCCATGGCTCACAAGGTGAGCATTGAGAGGTTCGAATCTACCGCTCCAAATGCTTGGATTGAATACATCGAACGCTTGAACAGCCTCTTCACTATTCGCAACTTTCAGCGATGGTGGTACCGCGGTGTGAGAATCGCGTTCCCTAGCTCCTGGATGATTGGCCTCATTATAAACGGGCTTGCCCACACCTTCATGGCGTGAAAAAATAACGTAAGGCTCTAATACTGCTCGTACATAGCAAAACTAGAATTACTTACGCGTCGCAGACCCAGCCTCGCATTGCTGTTCTACGACGATCATCCAGATGACAGCCATTTTGATAGGCTCCAGTGCGCCCCCTATAGGTCGTGAAAGTTGCGAATTCACGAGGTAGAAGACCCAGACCATAGCCTCCTTTATACTAAAAATGCCTGCCCAATGGTTTCTTTGTCGTCGTCGCGCCCACTTCACATATTTGCTACTAGGGGCGCCAAAACCCCATACAGAAAAGCAGACGACGCTTGTCCGCTGTCTGCTACTACAGCTCACTGTAGCTAGTGTAAGCTATGTTATCACGTTAAGCTATGTGATAACGTAAGTTTTCCATGTTAGGTTACGCGGTAACGTGACCTTACGTGTTTAAATAGGTCACGTGATCACGTAATGTTTTTGTGACACGAGTAACTTCTTTCGGTTGTCGTTCGATTCTCAGAGCTCTAGAGCGCTTAGCCATAGCCGGCATAGCTCAGTAGCACGAGGCTGTCTGCGGCCCCCTACACGCAGACCGTGACCCCACACGGTGTACGTGTGGCGTCACGTAGTAGTAGGTGGATATTTGGCACGGGTGGTGAAGGAACATATCAACTGCAGTGACTGCTTCCTACTGGTTATTAAGCAGGCTTCTACGGCTCACAATGATTCCACGACCAGGCACCAGGACAGGGCAGGACTATACTATCCATCGGAGAAGCTAGTGAGGGTGCTGTATGCGCTGAAGAACTTCGTAGAGGTTTCACTGAAAAAAACGAAATATGCTGAAAAAGCCTTTGTATGTAGCTGTTGAGACTTAGGTAGATACAGGTATGCACCATGGCGTTCTGAAATGTGCAAAGGCAGATAAAGATGTAAACCATTACAAAGATTTCCTGCAAATTCTGTCTACTAAGTATTTCAGGCCGATTTCCACAAACTACTCCGCATCCGTATCTGACAAGCAGGACCTCAAGAAGATCTTCTTCAACAAGCCACTATCTAGGAAATTGTTAAAGCTCTAGAACTGCATCCGTGAAAAACAGTGCAGACCATAAGAAACCGGTCAAAACATTAAAAAAAAACTGTGAGCTTAAAAAAAGATTTCTTAAAAAATTGAAAATGTATTTCAAGATCCCCGGTCACAGCGTTACCGACGGGTGCGCAGGTTTTCGGTCAGCGAAGGCTCGTTCGCGGTCCTGAAAAAAATCCCTCGACTGCCGCTTGTGGTCCGCGGGCCGTATGTTTTCCGGCTCTGCTCCAGAAGCAATAATAACGCCAGGTGGCTGCTGTTGCAACGTCGTGAACGTCCGCCAGCCTCTCTGTCTCCTTTTTTATTTGGTTTGACTATTACTGTTGTCGCTGTGACAAGCACCAGAGGTTTGGTAACATTTCAGCATAGAAACAAAACCAAGAAGTGAAAGCTAAAAGAAAGGTTAAGACTTCTTTAATATATCAAAACTATACTGAAGGTGCCCTGCGCTAGCTATGTAGCACAGGTTACAAATGTATTCAATTCACAAATGGCGTCACAGTGGACTGTAGCAGCGGGCAGCGGAGAAGCGTCGTCTGCATTTTTGTATGGGGTTTTGGCGCCTCTAGTGGCAAATTTGGGGAGCAGGCGCAACGACGACGAAGCATGGGGGAGCGAACCATTGGGCAGGCATTATCAGTATAAAGGAGGCTATGCCCAGACATATGGCGAGCTGTGCTGATTGGAAAATGTGGACCAGCGGTATACTCTGTCATGCGACACCTCTGTTCGCCGGCGCTACCAGTGACTACCATCTACGAGACCATCCTCGAACGGATGGAAAATTATTACTGTCCTAAACCACTGAAGACATTACAACGCTTTCGTTTCCACAAGCGGGAACAGCAAGAGAACGAGACCTTCGCTACATATGTCAGAACACTCCGTCGGTTGGACGAAACCTGCGAGTATGGTACTATGCTCAATGAGATGATCTGCGACCAGATTGTCTATGGTGTGAAAGACACCAAAGTACAAGACAAACTTTTGGCTACGAAAAACTTGCATCTGCAAACTGCTGTGGAGCTGGTTACCGCTGCCGAGGCTGCCTCGCAAGGAACACTAGAGCTGCAATCGAGATCGTCGCTGCCCAGAATTGAGCCTTGCAGAAACACAAATGCTGAAATCCCAGGTTTAGACTCCTCGATCGTCAATGCTGTCCAGCGCAGCTCTCTTCGAAGACCTACTGCAATCAAGCTCTTGTTTTCGCTGTGGAGGTCAGCACTCACCATCCAAATGTCGGTTTAAAAGCGTCCTTTGTCGCTACTGTAACAAGCTGGGCCATATCGAGAAGGTCTGTATGACCAAAGACAGAGAGCAACGGCGACATACACAAGCAAGTTCGAACGAGTCTCATGCAACACACGCGGTGCAGGAAGGCCAAGTTGAAAACCCACCTCGATTTGAGGTGTATGCGGTGGAAAATAAAACTGTGCCTCCGTACATGGTGATGGTGACTCTCAACAGAGCTCCTCTTTCCATGGAAGTGGACTGTGGAGCCGCCGTATCTATCATCAGTAAGGACACTTACAAGATGCTGGGAGCAGGGGTACCTCCCCCGTTGACTAAAGATAACCATTTGCTTAAAATCCTGGACACAGCAGTACCTAACCGTACTGGGGAAGATAGAAGGACAAGCTAGCCTTCTCGGGCGCGAATGGTTTGGTAGTCTGGGCATTGATGTCACAGGAGTCAACTCCTTACGCAGCTCCCAGCTGCTTGAAATTTTTCTCGACGTTTTCGCAGAAGACCTAGGAGCCCACAGTGGTGAGCCCATATCAATTCCAATAGCACCGAACGCTACGCCGAAGTTCCTCAAGAGTCGGCCCGTTCCTTTCGCTCTTCGGCCTGCCATTGAAGCAGAGCTAGAAAATCTTGTAAAACAGCAAATACTGGAGCCTGTCAGACATAGCCGGTGGGCTACGCCAATCGTGCCAATCATCAAGAAAAATTGCAAGCTGCGTCTCTGCAGGTGACTACCGTAGCACTATTAACCCATTTGTGATTGCTGAGACTTACCCTCTTCCGACCATCAATGACATTCGATCCACTTTGGCTGGAGGCGTCATCTTTACAACACTGCATTTGGCTCAGGTATATCAACAGCTCCGGGTGGATGAAGCGGCTGCTGATCTAATGACCATAAACACGCATAAGGGGCTGTACCGCGTACGCCACCTAGCTTTTGGAGTTACTTCTGCGGTCACGATTTTTCAGCGCTTCATCGACACACTTTTGTCAGGGATCAGAGGTGTAATTCCTTATCTTGATGACATTCTGAATACAGGGAAAACCATCACGGAGCACGATGAACGCTTAAAAGAAGTCCTGCGGCGACTCTCGGAGGCCGGGCTTCGCTTGCCAAAGGAAAAGTGCGTCTTCTCCTCTGCCAGCATCACATACCTAGGCTACAACATAGGTTTGAGTGGTATTCGGCCAACCAAAGAAAAGGTAGAAGCAATCCGCGATGCTCCAACACCACGTAATATCACCGAGTTGCGAGCATTTTTGGGAACTCTAAACTTCTACGGTTGCTCCCTCCGAAACCGCGTCGGCGTATTGGAGCCGCTACATCAACTGCTGTCCAGCGGAGGAAGGTAGCAGTGGAGCAAGGTCCACGACGAAGCATATTTCTGAGCGAAACAGCTTCTCCAGAGTGACAGCTTACTAGTGCACTACGACGAAGCTCTGCCCCTTTCGCTTGCCTGTGACGCTTCTCCGTATGGTGTGGGCTCTGTCCTTAGCCACACCATGGCAGATGGACGAGAGGCTCCTGTGGCCTACTCCTCGCGAACACTAACTCCTACTGAACAAAAATATGCTCACATAGACAAGGAAGCGCTTACTATTGTCATGGGGGTCAAGAAATTTCCCCAGTTCTTGTATGGGCATCATTTCTTGATCTACACAGACCACAAGCCTCTCCTGGGACTGATGCACCACAATAAGCCCATGCCACTAGTTATGTCTCCGAGGATGCTGCGATGGAGCCTGATCTTATCAGCCTATGACTACGAGCTAGTTTATCGTCCGGGAAAAGAGCTCACTAATGCAGATGGACTTAGTCGTGTACCGCTGACAACTACTATTGGAGAAGTCTCTGGAACACCCATGAACTGCTTGCTCTTAGAGGCGTCGCCAAACCCTCCACTGAATGCACAGAAGATTGCAGAGGAGACCCGTCATGAACTGGTATTATCAAGGGTCTTGTCATGCGTATTGAACGGTGGGTCAACCCTGCCTTCCGACGAGAGTTTCCGGCCCTTTTCTCAAAGCGACAGGACGATGTAATGAGCCGAAGGGCCTATCAAACAGCGAAGAGGCACAACGTCATGGCGTGCTCTCTGCAGTTGATAGGACCAGCGGGTATTCGCCGTCTCTCTGTGCGTGCTCCTACGCCGGCTAGTCCTATCAAGCGCAGAGAGCACGCCATGACGTTGCGCTTTGTGCACTGTTTGACTGGCCATTCGGCTCATAACATCGGCCGCGCTCGGACCGATGGTGAAACGAAGTATAGTGTTGTGATCATAGCGCTGGCCAGCGCAGGAACGCGGGGCAGTGACACGAGTGCCTGCGTCAGTGTTCGGATGTCTTCAATCTGTGAGGAGTCCCAGCGGCACGCTACTTTGGTCTCCAATCTGTGTCCAGCGCTGGCCTCCCGGCGGAAGCATCTTATGGTAGCTGATGTTGGTTTATACGTCCTTCTGTCTCTCACTGCGAGGAATGCTTGGAAGGCAGCGTCTTTGTTCTACGAGCAGATCTTATATCTTCATGTTTCTTGTTCATTCAGTAGCCAAAGTGGACGTTGGAAACAAATATAGACAATTTCAAGCTGGAAGTCTCTACAAAACACTTTTTTTTTATTTCTCTCTCTCTTGACCATTTATAAAAGAGATTCTACCCAATGCCATTTTGCGTGTTATATACTTCGTTTCACATTATCTGCGAGCGAAGCCAAAGCTAGAAGCGCGAGACCAGCGCTTTTTCCGTTTCTCCCCAGCTCGCGCGCTCGAGCAAAGCCTGAATGCACGTAACTTTCGCGCTCGCGCTTCCAGCTTTGCCTTCGCTCGCACATAAGGTGAAACGAAGTATAGTTGTGGATAAATGTTTGTAGTTAGGCAGTCAAAGCTATGGGCGCGCGTGCGTTTGCGCACCTTGAGCGCCAATCAAAGCTGTGCACGTGCACTCTTAACTCCTGAAATGCCACAGAAAGTTGTCTGCGAGTATAGTGGGTACGACGCGCGCTATGTACGTTTTCTGAAGCTACAAACTTGCGCGTTCGGAGGTGTGAATATTACAGGCAGATCCTATGATTTCGTAAATATTGGAATGGTGTATTAGCGACGTCCGCGCCCTAAAACGTCGCTGTGTCCGGCTTTCCACGATTGACCAAATCACGGGCATAAAAGCATTGTCAGAATGTCAACCCCGACGTTGCTGGTTTCAAAACGCGATGGCTCCTAGCTTCTGCTATGCTTCTAAAACACCATCTTACATGTCGCATCTGATGGTAAGTAGCAAGGGTCAGAACTCGCGACGCCACGGCGAAACATACACTGACACCATCGTCAAAACAGGAACTGACATTGTGAACGCTTGTGGTATTTATATCAGTGAAAAACACTTGTCAGCAAGAAAGAGATTATTGTTTTGTTTTTTGGTGACAAGTTTTTTTTCTTTTTTACTGAAATAGGTGGTATAAGACTTGTTTTGGCGATGTTAGGCTTAGGTGGACTTCGGCTCCGAGAAACTTTTCGTCTTCCTCAATTGTCTTTTGATCCAGGTAACGACATATGTTCTCAGAGAACAAACTTCCGCGTTCTTTCCCAACCACTATCACGTTCTCACGGCGTTTGAACGTTCTGTGATGCATAGTTTACTTACCTCGGCCGAAAAAACACGATTCTCTTTTCTCTAAAACTAAAACGTGTCCCAGAAAAAAAAAAAAACTTTTTTTTTTTTTTTTTTACCGCAAAAATAAACTACGCATCGCCGAACGCTCATTCTGCGCCCGAATGTAGCGCTAGAGGTCCGAGCCAGATGCCAAAGCTTCAGCACTAACCGTTGTCTTATGCAAAAAGTTATGTGATTTTCCGAAGCTTTCAGTGGGAACATGGGGCGGCCCATTTTCGCCTGTCTTCGTTAACTGGCGCCATGCGCCATAGATCTCCATGTAATCGAGAGCTCGGTCTGCGGCCATTTTCCAAATGAAAATTTCAGAAAATCACTGTAACTTCTTTATAAGATAAGGGTTAACGCTGAAGCTGTGGCATCTGGTTCGAACCTCTATAGCGCTATACATTTGGGAGGAGAATCACCGTTCGGCGATGCATAGTTTATTTTTGCGGTAAAAAGAGCTTTTAACATTTTGTTTGTTTTGGTAAGGGGGCGGGGCGAGAGACCCTGTATTTGTATAACATTTTTAGGTCCTCTCTACGCGTCTTCCGCGCCCAGCAGAGATACGCGAACGGATAGCAGACGACAAAATAAAGCAAACATTCGTCTACATTAGAATTTATTTTTATCGAAGAGATACGTTTTTTGGTTTCTAAATGCGAACTGAAACTGCATTATCATTCATATATTTCACTAAAATAATTATTTATCGTGGTTATCCTGCTCGCCGCCAGCCTCTCTCTGGGCGTTATTGCGTTCTCCACACCTCCTGGGAGCGAGTTTGCAAACCAGTATTCAGACGGTGCAAAACTGCCGCTTTATTTACTGGGTGATTCAAGGAGCGGCGCCAGGCCCTTTAAATCGACCGCAATATTCGGTTTCTTAACCTATCGCGCTACGACTTTGTGCAGCGTTGCCCACAGATGGTGCATTTTTTTGGTAAAATTTTCAGAGAGCGAACTTATCTTAGGCAAAAGTAAAGAAAGAAAAAGACTTAGCTCCTATGGAAACGTAGCGAACCCACCGGTCTTCAAACCATAGGGCGCCCTATGGTTTATAGACCGGTGGCTTCGCTGCGCGTACATAGGAGCAGAAGACTTTTTCTTTTTTTACTTTTTTCTAAGGTAAGTTCGCTCTTTGAAAACTTGACAAAACAAATGCACCATCTGTGGGAAACGCTGAACAAAGTCGTAGCGCGATAGGTTAAGAAACCTAATTTCGCGGTCGATTTAAAGAGCCTGGCCGCTCCTTGAATCACCCAGTATATTTTTTCTAGCTTTAATTTAAACACTAAAAATGGACATTTTTTTTTTTTTTTGCAAATCAACGTTCGCAGGTCCCAGTTTTAGGTACGTATACGTTTGGAATTCGAATTTTGTGAGGCGTGCCAAATGTGTTGGTCCAATGGCCGCGCCGCCGCACCCTGAACTTTCGATAATTTCGAACGTGGTTGGAACTTCGAATCCAGTCGGAAATCAGAGCTTGCCCTGCGTCCGCCGCTGCACGGTGGACGCAGGGCGATAAAGATCTAGCTCGAGATCGGCGGCACACAGCCCGTGGCCCGAGCCCACCTCCAGCACCCGATCTGCATGCGCAGCTGCGAGCATGCAACTCGTTTGTTCCGGGAAAATTCTGCGCCATCTATGAGGAAAAGGGTACAAATAAATAGCGGTTGAATCCCCCTTAACTGCTGGCTTTTAGCCCAGTGCAGTACAACCGCTATCCTTAGGTCTTTGACATGCATCACGCAGTAGTGTACACGAACGCACGCCGGTACGATGCTCGTCCAGATCGAAACGGGCAGCGGTGGGGATTGAATCTAGGATCCCTGTGTTCTGCAGCGCGAGCTTTCGGTCCACGTGCTCCGAGTTGGTGTGCGCTTGCCAGATTTGTGAAAGTGTAATGGATTACAATTACAAATTACCGAGCCTCAAATTTCAAATTACTTGCACAGAAAAGAAACGGATTACTTTACTCGTTACGTTACAAATTACTTTCACGTTATTCTTTCCGTACAGTTATCCAGAAAACAATAGAAACAATTTTGATATTTTTTCGAAAATGTTCTTCAGCACTAATTTTCATTTCTCATACGCCCGTATTATGGTAGTCCTCATAAAATAAAATATTGTATTTAAGAAAAAGAGTGTAGATGCACTTCGTTCACCTTTAAGCTGACAAGGCGCCAAAAACTGCAACCACACCCGCCATCCCGCTAGTTTAGGCCTCCGGGAATAATTCCTGGAATTGTGCAAACAAAACTAGCGGTGCGCATGCTCAGTTGCAGCGTCTTCCTCCGCTGTGAGATTCGGAGCGTTTGTTTTGATGTCCATGTCTACTTTCTCCTTCCTTGAGGAATATTTCATAGCAGCAAGAAAAGAAAATACACACAAAGAATGTCTTTTCTCTTTCGGCATAGTCATTAATATTCCTTATACTACAATGGACGCTACGACCTACACCAGCCAATCTCTAGTTCATAGCTGGTCTCGTGACTTCGCGCTCCCCGCGTCTCTCCGCCCTACCGGAAGGACACGTGACACACTCCGGGCAATGAATTGGTTCCGGTGGCTCGTAGCGTCCTTCGCGGTCCGTGGTAATGTGAAACAAAGTATAGAAGTGTACGCCTCCTCGCCAACGCCAACTCGGGCTACACTATGAGGTGTCTCCATGTCGCCGCTGCCGTTTGTTTAGTCAAATCTGAGCCGCTGACGTAATCGTCACGAATATTTAAATAGCTTCGCGCCACCATCCGCAAGATGGCGAGGCTCACATTGGATTACGCAAAATCGGTTCAATGAACCGGAAACCACCACATGAAACTACGGTTCCGTTGCGGTTTGTTTTCAAATCAAGTTCTTGATTTCGGTTATAGGTTTGTTTTGGTTCAGTCAAAAACAACGGTTTTGTTCCGGTTTTTTGTTCTGGTTCAGGCCGACACCCTGGTCGAAAGCTGCATTCCTAATCGCGCATGATTACAAAGCCGCTATATTGCGTCTCGCGGCGTCAAGAAAGAGACCTTGTCTGTCTACAACTATTTAGTTTTGGTTGCTTCACCGAGGGCGCGTTATTTTCATCCTCGAAAGAGGATTAGCCATTGAGACAATCAAGCCGTTATTCACCTGCAGTGCAATGATGCTGTTTCAAGAGCCACTTAGCATACGCTAGCGAATTGCGCCATAAGCTCGTAGGCCCTAGATGATAATCGACACAGCTCGCATAAGAACCCAAGCCCATTCCATTCCCACTTTATTCTGGGCAAAAGGCATATAATTTTATCCCCATTCCATTCTTCCCAGCGCTGCCGCCATTCCATTCCGGTTCCATTCCGGGGTCGTGAAATTACAAAATCATTCCGGAATCATTGCGATTCCGTAGAGGCGACTCAGCAACACTGTTCTAGACGTTGCATCTGATTGTAACGCAACATCTGTCCGTGACGCTATATGTATTGCAAAACTCACCTCCGTGTAAAAAAAAAAATATATAGTCAACGTCACAAATGCTAAGAGTCCCGCCAAACTCCTGGAAACGAAGAATTTGTTATTGAGATTTGGAAATAAATAAATAAAACTCCAGAGAAATCATTTCCCGCTAAAATTAGCGGAGAACTCTTTCGCTAAGTTTAGCGGGAACAGGACGTACATTACATCTCTCCGTGACGTCACGGTTATTTTCAAAATCTCAAGAATTAATTAAAAAAATAATTTTTGGTTAAACCAAGAAGCTTGATGTGATGCCAGGTAACCCAAGTGAAACATAATGGGAAAAATAGAACAAAACTACGAGAGGCTCACACACGAGAAACGACAGCGTCACTTCTGGAGAGACTTTCTTTCTACAAAACCTTAAACTGTAGGGTGGAAGGCGTTTGCCTCTCAAAAATCAGGCTGCATATTTTTGTTGTTTTCTTTATTTTATTCTTTACCTGTTGGTGTGGACAGGCAGAGCTGCAGCACTATTGAATATATGATCATTTAGGCACGTTGTTCTTTTCTGAACTAAAAACATAATTTATCTGACTCCTCACTCAGCTGACCTGCATGTGGCACGCGGCTGCTGTCCCGCTTCTGCAGGGCCATACAGGTCTGCAGCACTTCACATTTTCGAAGAGCTTCGTGTACATACATTCCGCACGCATTGGTTTCCTCCACGCGCGGAGATCTTAAAGTCACTGGGGGAGTTCGTAAAAGCCTGGTCGTTATTTTGGGGCTTTTAGGTCAACCAAAATCCAAGTGTATAGATTCTTGAGCACAAGCTCTTTCCTGTTATAGTCGACAGTGTTCAGTCCATCACTTTTGTAGCGTGACTTTCTGCTACTGAGAAGCTTGAACCTGTGAAAGTAATCCCGTTTAAGTAGTAAGTAAATATATCGGAAGGCGGTCTTCAGTAAAAAATAATAATGCAACGTATCATTTGTGATAAGCAGGAAGCACACCAAGGTACACCACATGTCGCACACGCCCGTGCGTAAAAAACAAAACATGTATAAAGCTTTTTTATCCCAGGTAAGATCGCATTTTTGTCAGTTTACAAATGCTTGTTTTGATATGTATGTGACATATTTTGTTGTGGATTTATAGCTTGAAGAAAGTGCATAAGGTATCTGCTAAAAACACAGAAATATATAGCATAACCTGTTGAAGTCACCTTATTAAAATAGTTACCTGTCCACAAGAAGTGTATTAATCAAAAGCACCCATGCGCGAAAATGAGAAGTTGACACGATACGAAGTGCTAAGTCACACTAAAGTACCAATGTTCACTGCAAAAACAAACAAACTAGACCGGACCGAAACATTGTGGCAACAAGCAACTGTGTGAACAGGAAACCAAGAGCATTTTGTCGGCTCTGGTTATATTATATTCTAATGGATCATTCGACAAGAGCTTATCACAAGGGAAAGAAAAAAAAACAAAATAAAACTCAACCAAACATGAGAAGTATTTTTTTGTTATGTACACGCCTATAGATAATGCAGATCTTTTTTTTTTATTCTTCTTTATCCGACACGTGCTCATATTTTTGTTTAATTTACAGCCCAATATGTTTCCTTTTTTATTTTAAGTACCCTATACGACTTATATTTGTGTGTATTTAATTTTTGCGAAATTTGCGATTCATCTTTAATTCTAAACAAAAACGGATCAACGGATCAAGCGAAGAAGTCGTTTGAAACGAAAACTGTAAAAACAGTATTAAGATGCCCCATTCCGTTTATCATCAGTACCATGATTGCGGTAACATAAAGATTGGTAGCATATGCAATACATATGACCCAACAGGGCCAGATGCTCTGCACGGGATTTTGAGTAGCTTCTTTCAATTGTATTGTTGATGTAAAATAAGCTATCGGTCTGGACTCACAGCTGCCTAAAAAATCTTTATACTACCACTTCCCGACGAATCCTCCTAAAATGTAGCACATTGTTATGAGCATTGGCGCTTCTGCGAGTTAATGATAGTAACTAATACAAACACCCTTCTATTTTCCAGCGAAAACAAAACACCTGCTGCCAGCTGCGATCTTGCAATCCTACGGGTCATCAGGTAGTCAATGTGCATTCTGAAGGTCGTGGCTACAAATAGTGCCACTAATTTGAAGTGGTAGTTTGGAAAAATCGCGGGAGGACAACGCCTGCTTTATCTAAAAGGACACAATTGCTTTGGGAGATAATATTGATAGTGCATAGAATCGTGCCAGCTGCAACGAAACTTCTTAACTTTTTTTCTTATTTTTGCTTGTGTCCACAGTAACGGCGGTCGCAAGCATTTTGTACTCTAAAATTTCTTGTGCCTGGCTACAAATTCCCTTAATCCTACCGCCGCGCGTCACTCACAGTATATTTTTTACCATCAATTTGAGGACGATGTTGACGAACGGTCGAAGCGAAAGTGAGCGCTACTCCGCCTTTTATGCATCCGGAAAGCGGTAGGTTGAAGGTTAATCAAAAGCTTGTCACATAACAAACGAGCTTCAGGGATTTGTGAGTCCTCATCTCGCAAAGTTCAGTTTTCACAAAACACTAAGCTCGCAAAAAAAAAGTTGACTACATTACACATTACTAGAACCTAAATGATATGAAGGAGGTTACCCTGGAATAATTCAACATGTCATGCACTTGATATTAAAAATTTGTAATGTCTCATGATGAGATAAAATTAGCTTGAGTATTGTAATAATTGGTAAAACTCGAAACAATTACATGATTAGGCTAAAATACTGGGACTATTGCAACTTGTAATAAAGACATCTCGGCGGTAAAATATTACTGTACGAACCAAAACCAACGAACGGATAAAGAACATGAATTAGAAAAAATTATTCGAAACCAACCTTTCAGGACTGGGAGTCTCTTTAGCATGCCCAAGCATTGTGTACCTTGCAATTTCTGCAGGATACCTTGTGATATTTAATTTGGAGTCTGTTAGCCTGCATAAGTTAAAAAGTATGCTATTACTGGAACTACATACGCGTTATACTGGCCACGCTTTTTCTCAATTAAACCTAGAAGACATTGTGAAACCCACACTCCCGCAGAAAACACTTGCTCCGGATATACAGTTTTTTTTTTTTTTTATGACGGCAAATAATTAAAACAGAATACAAGAAATAAAGAATGATTCTTTTGGGATAACGTTGCTCTCCGCGACGGACATTAGCTAGAGAGTGTAAAGTGAGAATTATCAAATTAATTTCCTAAATACGATAATTAAAAATTTTAATTATTTGCTTCGGCTGGCACATTTAATTTCGAAAATTTTCGCCCGTCGTTAAAATATTCCATAGCAGTTCTGGGACTTTAGGAACAAAATTCTGCTCCGCGCTATTCTCTCGCAAAGTTAAGCCGTAGAAACCAAAACAGGATGCAGAATGAGCGGCGGAAGTCTCACCCAGAAGCGACGTCAACCTCCGCAACGAAGCGGGTAGCGAGTCACACTGCGAGCCGATAAGGGTTACTTGGCTGTACAAAAGGCGCACTCTACTCTGCTGTCGGCTCAGGCGCCCTGCTTTCAGCGTTCTTTCTGTGTCACTTCAGGTATGGCAAAAGTACCACAGTTATTACGCCAAATTGCGCAGAGCAGAATCTGATTGTCTGCATTTAACAACTGTTACGGCATAGTTCAACGATGGGGAACAAATTTCTAACTGGGATGTGCCAGTGAAAGCAAATATTAAACGAAAAAGAGTGAATTAGAAAATTTAGAAATGAATTTGCTTGATATTTCTTAAAACTCTCCAGCTTGTGTCCGCCGTGCTGGATAACGTTCACACCTATAATTGCAATGCTTTTTTATATTTCCCAGTAGGTAACTGATGCAGTTTAAGCTATATCGACAATTTACAAAAGAACTAGCAGTCAAATTATGGTATTAATTGCACGGACATACATCCGTAGACAGGCTTGGGCCAATGTCCAACCTAGTTATTCTAGGTCACTCAAATAAAGGCGCCTCCGAACTTCAAACCTTAAGCTACGGGAAAACTAGTAATTCATTAACCAATATAACATTGTTAGTCATTAGTCAAATTCAGAATCTCACAGAAAATGCCACATTACCGTAATCAAAAGTAAAGAAAGTGACAATCGGCACACTATTCCGTAAACGCTATGTGGATATGTTCACAAGATACCCTTACTACGTTTCAGTGGCTTATAGTTGCCACTGTCATGCCCAAATATAAGCTGTAAAAAATGAAGTTTAGCAGAAAACCAAATATTACGTAGAACATCATCATTTTAATTTTGACAACGAGGTTTTGATAAATGCAGACAGTAAATATACATACAGACAGTGTTTAAAAAGCGATTGCAACCACAAAACGCTGCTTAATATTACTTTTTTTTTTACAACGCACTATACAACTTTCACTACTAGGTTTTCAAAGAAGTCAAACAAGTTTATATGCTAAATGGGCTAAACGTAAGCTGGAGCAGAAATAATGCCCAACCTCCTTCCCTAATATTGCTTCGCACGTTCGTCAAAACTATATTTTTCAACAGCGATCATTTTTTTTTATTTATGTAATCTACTTACCAATAAATTAGACACACCATTGTTATGCACCTGATTCTTTTGAAACTAATACCTGGATATAATACTCATAAATATTTACCAGAAATACGTTGAGACATTTATGAAACGGTCATAATTATTCATTAACAAGAAATGAAAAGCGTGCGAGTGCGTGGATATCCCTTGAAAATATGGATATCGCAGAGGTGTGAGCCTGGAACATCTTATCATTGAAATCATTTATAGTACAACATTCCTTCTGTACCCTTTTGAATGATCTAACTAACGTATCTCTGCCGCAGTGCATCAGAAAATGCAGATATATAATGAGGTGAATAAAAGTGCCGCGTTGCTCAATATGTGCGCTTTGCAATTTTCAGCAATTAAACGACATGCCATGGAATACAAATTTCCGCACCCAATTTTGTATGAGTTCGAACGCATTCTGTCGAGTCTGAAAACCAGTGATCAATCGGCGCCGTTCGCGACAAGCGATCCTTTCACGTGCGCGCAACGTTAACCTGATTGATACATATATATTTTCCAATCAGAGTCAACATTTTAACTTGCAACTGGTTTGAAAACATGTGAGATTATTGTCCATTTTATGCTAATTGCTTTGAGAAAGCCGACCCAGAAGTATCAACCTGATTTGAAGACGTACTTCATCTTATTTTACCAGAAGTTTTCAGGAACTGCAGCATCTGCGAAGTTCGTGCATAATATTTTCTTTTCGTTTCTCTGCCAGTTGCCTTTCTTTTCCAGCACTGTATGTTTCAAAACATGTCTATTGTTTTTGTACGCTTTTTTTCAAAGCAGGTTAGTCTCATGTTACTAAATTTCCACTCGAATCCAAATTAACGGGAAGCCTCAAGATGTCAGGTGACGTTTTTGCTATGAGGCAGCCAAGCTCGAAGAAACTAGGTAGTTCAGCTGTATTCTAAATTATGATACACTGCCAGTTTGGTAAAAGGCTTGAAGGTGGTAGATAGTGTTGAGGTTTCGTAGCAAAACGTTGGCTGCCTTGATAGTAGGCGTGACTTCTAAAAGTAAGGTAATCCAGCTAGGTTACTTATTTTTTGCTGAAACGGATGCGCTGCTTTTGGCACAGTGAGTTGGCTTAAAGAACTTAGATAATTAATTTTGGTAGTTAGTTGCGCTAGCTATCAGTTTGCTAAGTAACTTGACTTGAGGAAGTTAAGTAGTTTTACTAGGTCTCTCAAAGAAACGTCAGGCCAGGGCCCAGGACATCACAGAAGGTTCCGTTTTTTAGTTATTTTTACCAGCTTCTTTCATGCCTTCATGCTTCGAAAATTTGATTCTCTAACCGCGATATGCGTTCTTTAAAAAAAATGTTTCCGGCCATAGGATTTTCAGCGTCTGAGCATATGACATGCGCACTGTCAATGAGCAGGAGACACGAGTGCATCGTGTTTAACTATATTCCCTCTGGCAGTCAGATACAGCGAGTACGTGTCTCTCGTGCGGGACCTTGGTGTTCAAGTGGACTCCTAGGATGGATTTTCACCTGCATGTGTAGCCAGTCAGGCACTACGATGCCTTGGTGCCGTATCGAGGTTAACAAGAAGATATCGCAGACCACACTGCATTCACTCTCTTTATTGCTCATTTTCTGTTATTGTTGTTATGTTATTGCTCAGCACCGCAAATAACTTCCGCTGATCGTTGCCGAGGAACGGCGATAAGCCACGACCGCTCGATGGACGGAGGAATCGAACGGTCGTGGACAAGCAATCGAACATTTTATATCCTCAGGTGCGCGCGTGAATTCTATTGACCAGCAGGACGTGTTCGTGTGCGCCCGCAAGCAGTCATGTCATCGGCAGAATGTTGGTGTTTTACTCCATTTCGTCCCGAAGTCCTTTCGACGCTGCGAATGCAGAATATGTGAGCTCAGCGTTGGCGTTGTTTTGCAGATATCGCTCTGGTGCTGTACGAACAGTTTCTCGTTTGATGAATGTCCGAAAGTAATGATTAGCTATCAAACTTTTGCGCTTAGTTTCTCGGCTACTGTCCTGTTTCTAATGGAGTGCTAACTTTAATAACGATAAATAGAAAGTAAGTTATGTCACCGTCTACCTTTTTTATTGATGCCCCCATATGCTATTTTCAGGCCCACCTTGAACCCAGTGCATTCGAGGAGAGAAGACCTGATGGGTGGCAAAAGCTCAAGCCGAATGCAGTCCCAACTTTGTTTTCCTTCCGTCGTAAGTATGCATACTGTCGTAAGTATCACCGGCCCGGGCAGTGCAATTTCTAGACATAAACTGTATTTGAATGTTTAGAAAAAGAATCTAGCCAAAACCCTGAGTTGACACGGAGGAATCCTTTGGAGATGAGGCATCTCTCGGGATATTATTAAATATAAACTTCATGTAAGCAATTTGACGGGTGACAAGACAAGCGACCTACTTCGCAGTCACTCGGTCAGTCGTGCGACAAGGCAAACCCAGGAGCAAGCGACCAAAGCTATGAGCGACGTTTTCTAGAAATCCAAAAACCGTCTGACGCAACAAGCAACAGTGAGACATCTCCGTTGCTCGTCACTGCCGCCATCGCTTGCTAAATCGCTTACATGCGGTTCAGCCTTTCAAAAACCTAGCGACACGACGAGCGACAGTGCCTTTGAACCGCATGTAGTAAGTGCTTCAGTGAGCAACAAGAAGAGCGACGGAGATTTCTTAGCTCTTCACGTTGCTGGGTGAAGTCCAGGACTGAGCAATGCAACAAGCAACACTGAGAAATCTCCGTCTCTCGTCGTTTGTCGCTGTCGCTCGTCTCGTCGCTCGCTAAATCACTTACATCCGGTTCAGACGAGTGACAGTGACAAGTGATAAGTCTGCGACGAGCGGCAGAAATATCTCACTGTCGCTCGTCACGTCGCTCGGTTCTGGATTTCTATACTTCGTTTCACCTTAAGTCCGAGCGCGGCCGATGTTATGAGCCGAAGGGCCAATCAAACAGTGAAAAACGCGTAACGTCATAACGTGCTCTTTGCGCTAGATAGGACTACCGGCGGACGAGCACGCACAGAGAGACGGCGAATAGCGGTTGGTCCTATCAACTGCAGAGTGCACGCCATGACGCTGTGCCTCTTTCGCTGTTTCATTCGCCCTTCGGCTCATAACATCGGCTGCGCTCGGACCAAAGCTGAAACAAAGAGTAAACGTCGCTTATCGCCCGGAAGTGGCTGAAGCGATTAGCCAGAAACACAAAATGTTCCGTTTTACGTCACTAGCGGTTCGCTAGCGCGACTGCGTGGCTATACTTCGTCTCACCCTACGATGAACTAAAATCAGAAGCTACGGACCGCCAGATCCAATCACGAGCCACTTAAAAATTGCGTGGTATTTCGCTTCAATGCACGTATTGGTGCCCGCCTCTGGGATCACTGATGGGAATGGGAGGACAGTGGTTCAGATCGAGCAATGAGTGACTCAACAACTTTACATTGCAAAGAAAGCCACGACGTACTGGCTCTTTGCAGTGTCGAAAGTATAAAAATGACGCAGCGTTTTTGGATTCGGAGCATTATTCGTCCAAACCTAATCAATGCTAAATAAGCGTGTCATAGTTTAGCGTGACACGTGATTGGACCTCTCGGCCCGTGGCTTTGGCCTTTAGTCCATCGCAGGATGAGACGAAGTATAGTTTGGGTTGTATATTGTTGAGAAGCTTCATTTGATCACCGGCTGCGATGGGTAATAACCCCGACGACAAGCGTTGCTTCACTGAACACCTCATCGATGAGGTGGAGTGAGGGAGCATCCTTTGGGACATGTCCCACGCCAAGTGCAAAGCACAGAATTTAAAAGCGACTGCGTGAAGCCACATCGCAGCGGCTCTCGGATCACTTGCTCCCTTCGTTTTAATGCGGTTTTCCTCGTCACGCAACTGACTGAGCGACGGCGGGCCCCTATCGCCGTCGCTTGTCTTGTCGCTCGGCAAATCACTTGCATGCGGTTTATACTTAATGCTTTAGCGTTGGTGCCCTGGTACACGCGCTGACCTTGGATCATGATGGGGTACTTCAACTTTAACGCTAAAGGCGGGTGCAACCAGTGGCTGCTAAGCACATGCGGTCTCAGTACGACTGACGCTGTGCACGGACACTAACAAAGCCATATTGCGCAACATCATCACTATAGATTTGATCTTCAGTCGCCATGTACATGACAACAAATGGCGCCACATTAATTATGAGCAAATTGCAATTTAGAAAGTCGCAATTACTTGCATTGGCTAAGGCGCATGTAGCTACAACTGCATTGGGCTTTCATTCCATTGTCCTTCTCCATTCAATTTGAACGTTGATGCACTTCAGACCGAAGAAGAAATAGTTCAAAGTGTTATTGAAGTCCTATGGCTGAGACCCCTAAACGTCCCCGCAGTACCCACCTTTTCTCGTACATTGGCAGTAGTCATGAGCAAGCAAAGCTATATCCATATTGGAGTGGGTAAGAGCAGGAACATGTCTATGTTTTGAAGTCTCTTGGAAACTTGGATCTATGTCTTCCAGCGGCACCAAAGCGAAGAAAGCCACCGAAGCCAAGATGTTTTCTTTTTTCTGCTCTGGCTTCAGCAGCCAAGGGCAGTTGTAAGGTGGCTGCCACACTTGATGAGAACCTAGATGAAAGCCCGAGCTCTCCACCACCACCTGCGCTACCCAGCCCAAGGTCCCATCATCTGAAGATGACTTTCCTGGTCAGTGTCGGTACCACCTGGCAGCAGGTGAGGCTACTGTGTCTGCCATGAATACAGATGAGTATAGGAGTTCTCCACCACTTCCTGCTGCATATGATATGAATGTCCCATGTACACCTGCACCAGCTGGGAGTGAACTTCATGCTCCTTATCACTTAGCAGCTAGGGACAACCCGTTCACTAGCAAGAGTCCTGATGGGCTAGAATGTGCAGAACTAAAAAAGCAACTGGCTGATGTCACACGAAAGTACACACACCTGCAAGAAAATCACCAGAAGGCTAGTGGAACCATAAAATCCCGAAGAAAAAGGTAAAAACACTAGAACAGGAACTCCAAAATTTAAAGGGTAGTACGAAGTTTTTGAATGATGATCAGCTTCGTGCACTTTCAAGAAACAACACCTAAGGCTGCGCATGGTCTGTGAACACTATCAAGCAAGCCCTTCAATCAAATATGCTTGTGGGACATCAGGTTATAAAACACTGAGGACTCTGGGCTATCCATTACCATCCAACAGAACCCTTGCTCGAAGGTTGCAAGGCTTAAGCTTCCTTCCAGGCATTCTTACGGAGGTATTCAATGTTTTAAAGAGCAAGGCACTGGGAACGAAGGACATTGAAAAAGACTGTATACTTTTTCTTGATGAGATGGAGATCATTCAAGATTATGAGCATGACCGTTCGGAAGACTGTCTTTTTGGTGGTGTGACACTACCAGATCGACCTAAGTATGCTGCACACCGTGCATTGATGTTTATGGTGGGAGGCCTGAATAGGCGCTGGAAGCAGGTAATCGCATATCACCTGACTGGACAATTCGTTGATGGCTCTCTTTTGAAAGACATTGTCTTTGAGCTTGTCCAGCAGTGCTCGGAAATTTCTCTGAGGGTCCTTGTGGTCACATGTGATATGGAATCTGCCAACAGGGCCATGTGGCGCAAGCTGGGATTTTCCAGTCACAGGAACTCCCAAACCGTTGCTTCAATCCCTCACCCTCACTTGGAAGGGAGAGAAATTTTCTTCGTGGCAGATCCTGCCCATGTTTTAAAGAATATTTGGGGCCAATTTATCAGCTCAACTGTGTTCTCGCTCGGTGATGAGACCGTGGCAAAACATCAGCTGCCTACCAGTGAGGCGAAGCTTGATTATGTCGAAGCCGTCATTGAGTATGACTCATCTCATGAACCTAAGGTTGCTCCTCAAGTCTCGGAAGTTCACACGAGCGCTGGACACCTTACGAAAATGAAAGTTGGTGTAGCTGTGAAATTATTTCGTGAGTCACCTCCCGCAATTCGCTACCTTATAGATCGAGGAATGCTGCCAAGAGCGGCGGAATCGACAGCTTGGTTCATGGAACTTGTTTCGAAGTGGTACAAGCTCATGTCAGCCCGTCATCCCATGTTTGCGCTGAGTCACATGGATGAGTTCAAGTACCAAAATGATATCGGAACACTATCCCTTGCTGTTGAGACCATTCAGACGATGAAGATGGGAATGACCGCCCACTGGAAGCCCTCACAGGAGGGCCTGCTCATAGCAACTCACGTCGTCTTGAAGCTGCAGGAGAGCCTCCTAAATGACCGAGGGTACCGATTTCTTCTCACGGGCAGACTCACCCAGGACTGCCTGGGGAACTTGTTTTGCGTCATCAGACTCCGAAAGCCAGTACCAAGCGCCTACGACGTGAAGTGCGCCGTGAAACGTGTGTGTGTGAGCCATTTTCTAGACACACCAAGCTCGTCAAGCTACGAGCTAGACGACAGTGTCTACTTGGCGGACCTGCTTGCTCACGGCACCAAGCACACTGTTCACGATCCTGACCCCCTTCAAGATGTGGAGAACCTCTTCGTAGAATCTCTCTCCATTGAAGAGGAGGATATTTTGTGCTACGATGGAGGATTCATCCTGATGGGCATGGTGGAAGGCATCGATGATTGTCACACCTGCAAAAGCGCACTGCTTGGTGGGAATGACAGTCGGTTTGGTGCGCTAGCGAACAAGTTCAATGAATCTTTTGTCAACTTAAGTAATGAAATCCCCGAGGATGATGCCTGCAAGTATATACAGTTTAGAAATTGTTCGTCGTTCTTTCTTACCCCGGTTACGGACACAGAGGTAATATCTACACTTCAATCGTTAAATAACAGTAAAAGCTGTTACCCCGACTGTATACAGATAAAGCCCGTAAAACATGTCATTGATCTTATCTCCGCTTGTCTGACGCATATCTTCAATATTTGCTTTCAAAACGGCATATTCCCAAAATGAATGCAGTTCGCAAAAGTATCGGTCATATATAAAAAGGGCGATAAAAACGATCTTGGTAATTATAGACCGATTTCAATTTTGCCAAAGTTCTCTAAAGGCCTAGAAAAAATGCTGCTCCTTCGAATGTCATTATTTGCAGAACGCCATAACTTAATCACCCCATCTCAGTTCGGTTTCCGCAAGCAAAGATCTACTGAACTGGCTCTTTTCACTCAAAAGGAATACATTCTTAAAGGTTTTGAAAATAAGAAACTAATTCTCAGCTTATTCATTGACTTCACGAAGGCTTTTGATTTTTTCGACAACAACCTCATAATTAAAACTCGAAATATATGGTTATCGGGGTCAGGTTTCCCTTCTTATTCAATCGTACTTGTCTTTCCGTCAGTAGTATGTTGACATCACCGGTCAAATGTCCGATGTAAAGCCAATAAATCAGGGGTTCCTCAAGGAAGCATTTTGGTCCTTTTTATTTAATCTTTATATAAATGATATCGTAAATATAAGCAATTCAACGAAATTTATTATCTACGCAGACGACACGAGCATGCTGTTTAATGGAGATAGCCCCGCAGAACTCACTGAGAACGCAAACGTCACGTTAGAAAAGTTAAATACATGGAGTAGGTATAATGGTTTAAAAATAAATGTGAATAAGACAAATGCAGTTTTGTTTCGTCCGAAGGGTACAATTGTTAACATAGACGAGGATATAATGTTCAATTCTTCTAAAATAGAAGTATTACCATCATTTAAAACTTTAGGTGTCTTTTTTCAGAGAACATGCCATGAGATGCTCATGTAAATTATGTTACATCAAAACTGTCTAGCATTGTTGACCTGGCGTATCGTCACAAACATATTTTGCCTTTTAGAATAAAGTTGCAAATATATAACTCGCTATTTTACTCACAAATTAATTACCATTTAATTTGGGGAACAACCACTCATACAAATCTACAAAAGATATTTTTATTACAAAAAGATACTCCGAAGCATTTTCAATGTTTCACCGGAAGTTCCAACGGAAAAATTATTTAGCCAGCTAGATGTAGTAAAATTTTTTTAACTTGTATCGATATCGTTTATGTGTTAAATATAAAGCTGAAATCAGTATGAATGTACGACATCTTGTGAGCTTAGCTTACTTAAAAGGAAGAGTATATGCATATCCAACGAGAGTCACAGAACCTTGGGTAGTCCCATTTTTTAGAACTAATTACGGCCTTCAAACCGCGGCTTTTACTCTCCCAACCACCCTCAACTATTTTTGTGCGCAACACATCGAGCTTGAAAATATATCTGCAGATAACGTTAGGAACATGATAATTGTTAGCCAAACTGACCAAATGTGAGTGGCGTGTTTATATGTTCATTTTTTTGTTATATCTATACTGTTGCTGCTGTGACTTTTCTGTTTGAAACATCTTGTTGATGAATCATATAATTTTTCTGTTAACGTTTTTTTTTTTTTTTTCCGCTGCTGACTTCTGGGGGCTCGGGACCAGACAAGCTGTTTTAACAGCTTTTTTCCCAAGCCCCCACCAACACTGTACCTCATTGTTAGGAAAATAAAGCTATTATTCAAATTCGAACATTGCACAAGGAGTATGTGCAAGGTGCTAGTAACCTTCTCTGCCCTACCACCGGTGTGATGAAAATGCTGCAGAAGTGCGAGGAGTATTTTAAGAGCATAGCAGCATCGGACAGCCTCCTAGGCCTGAAGACACCAGTCAAATCGATCGCCACATTCTTGCTTTCCAAGTTTGCTGGAAATCTTCCAACTTGTGACCAGCACAGGGAGAAGGCAGACAAGCTGCTTACAGACCGGTACTCCCGGCTGAGGCTCAAGATTTATCTGCACAACAAGCACAGGGCAGCATGTGCAGGGCTTTCGAGCAAAGCTTGTGCTGGCGTGGGATTAGCCTGAGGAAAGTCGAAAAAGGATGGGGAGTTTTTTTGTTGTCTATATGAACCCAATTCAGAAATCGAAGCTAAGCCAATTTTTGCTGAACTCGTATACCTGGATATGCATTGTTTTGAAGAGCTATCATGCTCAGATCAGTCATCTTATGTGAGAAAAACCGCTAACAGAGACTGTGGTACAGGACTCTAAGCTAATTTGATAAGCAAACAATCCCATTGATCTGTTTCCTTTTACTACATAGATTTGGCTCGTTTACAACGAAAATTCCTCAAACGTTTATGGATCACGTAGGCAACAAAATTAGCAGCAGTGCTATGCAATGCTTGCAGTTTTGTGGCTCGAGTTAGGGATTTGGCATCAGCCTCTAGTCTGCTTGCACAGCGTGTCGCCAATTGCAGTGGCCTTATTTATTTTTTAATTCCCTCCTTTTTTTTAGAGGTCCAGCTTGACAACTGAATTGACAGTGTGACGGTTTGTGGCATGGCTCTAGGTAACCGGCTGCAGCGCAAGCAGGGCCCCTAATCTAGACACTTGGAAAGAAAGTCGCCGAGAATTCCGGCGGCCTGGATTGGCCGGTGCCAAGATCAAGCGCAGCGCCGGCCAGTCACGGCCGCCAGATTTCTCGTCGACTTTTTCTTCAAGTGTCCAGATTAGGGCCCCAGGTCAGTCGTTTTTTTTTTTTTAATGTGTGATGGCTGTGTCGTGGAGTTCTGCTTCCATTGAACAATGGCAAGAAATTGGCAGTTCTCTGGAGTTTCAGATTTATTTTTTCTACTAAGTGTTCCTGTAAGTTGGTTTATTTAGATATGTTGTCATTTTTCTTGTGGGATGTATCTGTTTGGTTGTGCGAGATTGATCCTTTTGAATTTTGCGTGTGTGTTCTACATCTTTATTTTCCTATCCAGGCATGCACCTACAAGTCCTGTTTTTTGTACATCTGTGTTGTGCAGTCACAGATTTTTTTTTGCACTACTGCATGTTTCAGTAAGTTGGTTTGTTAATGTATGTTGCCACTTTTCTTGTGGAAAGTGTGTGTTTGATTATTGTTTAAACTTTTATGTGGATTCTATATCTGCGGATTCCTATCCAGACATCTATGTGTCCTGTTTTTTGTATGGTATTGTTGTTCAGTCCCAGATATGTTTTTTACTATTACTTATTTTGGTAAGTTGGTTCGTTTAGGTTTGTTATCACCTTCTTTTTGGAATATGTGTTTTGCTGTGTGTGATTGATTCTTTTGGATTTAGTGTGTGTTTTATTTATGGGTTTTCCTCTAAAGGCATCTGTGAGTCCTGTTTTTTTTATATATCAAGCTGTTGTGTCAAATAAATCCTAGTGTTGTTTGAGATCGCTACGTTCTCTGCCTTTTTTATTTCCATTTTCTTAGTCTCGGGTCTTGATCCTTAAATCTTACCCATGTCTAAACAATACTCTAAATTTTAATTACTGCCCATATCTTTGCCTTCAAAATGTCAAGTAAACAAGTGTTGTAATGAATCCTGAACTGAGTGCACCACACAACGATCTCCATCCTCTGCACTTTAAACTTGCTTTGTAAGACTTTTGCATGTTGTAAAAATGTTCTTCAATATAACCCTGTTGCAGGTGCTGATACTCTGTGTTGAGAATTGCTTTCCATTTGAGAACAGGGGAGCATGTATGTTAATAGTAATGCTTTTTCTTAATTTAGTGCTCAATATTATAAACCTATCTAATATAACTTGTAACTTACCTAAAGATATTTGTAAACTAAACGTATACATCTATTGATTTCTGTCTGAATCAGAGCATTTCAAGGAAACAGATGAGCAAAAATGTAATAGGAACAAATAAAATATTCTGATTTCTGTCTGCGGAAGGTCTTTTGAGAAAACAGGCCAGCAAACAAAATTTATAGACACCTACTGCGGCCGTTTAGGGGAATATAGAAGAAAAAAAAAACTTAAATCTCTCTGGATTTGTGCGTGCACTTCTGTGTGTGCGCTGGTGCCTACAGGGCACCAGCGCGCGCACAAAATAGGCTAGGAACTTTTTTTTTTTTTTGAAAAGGTAAATTGTAAGGTTTTTAGAACAGCTGCACCAACAGGTGAGAAACTTTTAAATTCTAAATGAGCAATGGAAAAAAGGGAAATGTTTGCTTGTCAAATTACCTCTGAACCCTGCACAGCGGCCGCCTATTCAGTGGTTTTTCTCACATCAAATGGCCCATTTCAGTTTCTTAGCTTTTGGAAGCACAGCGCGTCCAAGTATACTCAGAATTCCAGCTATATTGGCTTAGCTTCGGTTTCTAAATTTGGCTCCTTCCGATTAAAAACCAAACGAAAAACCTCAACAGGTCCTCATGGGATGTCTCTTATTATGGAGTTCTTATTTTAGAAGCTCTGAATGCTAATGCACAACTTACCACGATAACAATATCGGCGAATAAGAGGCGATAGAAAGCAGAACGTATATGCTCATATCTGCACCTCGCTCGTGGATCGCTTTCATTTTCTTCATTCAATGCAAGGCCAAACACGGGTAGGTATTGCAGCAGATGATAACGAACATAGTCGGTATCAAATGTACTTTCATAGATCGACCATCTGTAAGAACTGGACCAGAATGCTAGCGGCAGCCGACGGAACTTTCGCGAGCACAATTGCGTTATATGCGGACTAAATCGTAATTTTAAGTCGGAAATCAAACGGATACTTGACTAAACGCGTGACGTTACGTGTCTTGAAATGGTCACGCTCCATTTCACAGGTGAGAATGCTCACTAACTGCGTAGAGAGCTCACAAACGGCTGCATAAGCCTTGTTCCACATAGACTCGGCGGGCGAAGAAGGCGGCAATATGGCGGCTCCGCTAGCAGACGACAGAGTTGTGTTCACTCTGGGATGGCGGCAGCCAGCAACATTGAGGCACTCTAATCTCGAGGCGAATAATAAAACGTTTCTCCCCCCTGACATTGCGCCATGCCGCGCGCTCTTCGGCGGCCACCTGTGCCGCGCAGTACAGCCTGAGTCGTGATTGGCGTAGCCGCGCTATAATAAAACGTCATTGTCTCTACCCACCAAACGTGTGTGTCATTTCCCTGTGACGTAGAGATCGCGCCACTGTCCTTATCAGTTGGACTTCAGGCTTCACATGTGTCGCACCCAGTGTGCTACGTTCCGAAGAGGAGCAGCGGGAGTACGAGGAGCGTTAATGGGCACGCCGCCAACGCGAAACCGCCGTTGCCGCTGCTCCCAGCGCAACAACAACTTCGAGTGCCTACCAAGCTCCCCCCAACGAAGACATTACTCGCGTCGAGCGCTGACGCGAGAACAGCGTCGTTTCAACCGATGCCGTCGAGCCAATGCCACCGACAATAATCGAGCAAGAAAAGCCAAACGCAAGCGCTACGCATGTCACCGCGGCGCCAAACCATAACATAGCAAATCCCCAATATAGCTAAACCCGAACATAGCAAATCCCACCAGAGCGCCAGCTTCGCTGGACTTCCCTCTTGACGGGGTGGAAGGGGCTCTCAATTTTTCGCTTACGATTCTGGGTTTGTCTGAGTTTATCATTGCTAGATTCCAATTCTTTGAAATTCGAAATTTATTTTTGCAGTGTTCTAATATTAAAAAAAAAGAATAATAAAGTCCTGGAACCATGACCTGTTTTCCTGAAGGGACCTCGACGTGCTAAAAGGCAAACCCATTTTGTCAGTAGTTCTGTATTTCAAAGGAAACTGAAGTAGCATCTCCTTAAGACCACTAACCCTGTGCGCTTATAAAGCTTATTTGTAGAACACCGTTTTTTTGTTTGTTTTTTGCTGTATACTTTTTGTAATGACCTCGAAATTCAAAGTTCTCCGGGTAAATTCGAATTGACAAAATACTTACCGCCGAGCTCTTTTTTAAAAATATTTTTGGATTGATTTGATAACAAGTAACCCAAGTTATACTTCAGAGCTGACCGAACAGTGTACATTGTGCAACTGAGTTGACGCGAACGCCACGTCGGCGCTCTTTTTCATTTTTCCTTTGACCGGGTATTGGTGATCACTAACTTCGACAACTTAAAGGCCGGTTCAGACACTTGCGGTTGAGTGCGTCTGACTGCGTTGCGTCGAGAACCGAAAGCCAGTCCCCGGCACATCTGTGCTTCGTTTGAGGCGTGGAATTCAATTCAAGGACTCATCTTGGCACGCGATATTAGCAGCAGGGATGTCCTGGTTTCTCGCAGCCGCAACGCCGTCAAACGCAGTCAAACGCAACTGTCTGAACCAGGATTTAGACTAGTGCATGGGCGTACCAACCGGGGGGGGGGGGGGGCAGGGGGGGGGGGCGCTCGCCCCACCCCCCCAGTTCTCAGAGTGGGGGGGCAAGGCATGTGTTTTGCCCCCCCCCCCCCCCCCTAATACAGCCGCCACTGGGCAGGGCCAACACTGTCCGGCGGCGCCCAAGGGATGTCAAGGGCACCGCCCCCCGGCCCCGGGGGGGGGGGGGGGGAGGGTCTAGTTTGCCCACCCCACTCAAAATCAAGTTGGTAGGCCAATGGGCTAGTGCTCTAAATGAGCGATTTTCATGTCGGTATACGCACATGCTTTTATCGAAGCTAGAGCGCAGCCGACGCGAGCCAACGAAGTCAATCAAGCAGAGCATCGGTGTTCTTTCTGTGCGTGTGTAACACTGGCTACACCAATCAAGACCCGTGAATGCGCTACTGTCTTGCGCTTTTGTCTGTGCGTCGGCGTTTGTGTGTTTCTTATACTATGGCTGCGCTCTGACGTGTGCTGAAACTAAGTATGGCGTAGGTCGCTGACAGCTTAAAGGGCAACTCCTGTCGGTCGAAAACGAAACCAAAATAAATGACAGGTATCGCCTTAGTGGTATAGAATATGACCACGATCGAAATATCGCGTCAAAGTGAAGCCGTGTTCTCTACGAAAACTGATTTTGAAGATGCGACCGGCTGATCTTTAGCAGGGTGGCAGCCGGGCCAGCTTCTAGTCAAGGAACACTGGACGACGCAGACCGCGGTCCCTTCGTCACGTCGCGTCGCAGGTGGAGCTGCCGTTGGTTGCTCACGTTGTACCGCGCACCGCAGCACCACGGGGACGTCACGTCGCGGCCGTACTGCCGATGATAAGTGTTGGCGTCCCTCTCGAGCGGATAGTTTCGGTTTTGCTGTAGACGCCCGAAACCAAACTTTGAGCCGCGATATTTAGAAAACTATACACAATATCGAGAAAAAAAAATGCAACTTGTAATTTAGGGACACTGACCAAGCTGAAAAAAGTCGTAATCGAACATTCGAAATAATTGACCAGAGTTTGCCTTTAAGAAATGCGAGGTGTTGCAAGTTCCCAGCATCTTGGTATCGGTCCGCAGCAAATGAGGCTCCGGCATTTGCTTCTAAGAACGCCGAAGATCGAATCATGAAGCATAAAGCGTGAACATCACAAGTCGCGCAATTCTTTTTAAGCTGGCTTAGACACTAGTAGCATTGATGACAGCTTTTCAAAGATTTCAATAATTTCAATTTCAATGGCAGCTCATTCGCTTTTTTTTTGGAGCGGAAAAAATGACACCCACTAGTGCATGCTTACCTGAAAAACATGTCGTCATCTTCGGCACCCCATCCCCAGTACTGATTAGAGAAGCCATTCACGAGTTCCATGTGTTTCTTGTTCAGGGCACTAACTCCACCAAAATACCCTGTATATGGAAGCCTACAAGAATAAAAAGTGCGGAACAAAAGAACCAATTACGCGTTACAATGGGCCCAGAGAGTCGTAGATGTGCCTCGCGATCAACTAAAAACACACTGCACAAAATTCACGTTAGGGAAAAAAAATCTTTCAGCCGTTTTATTCTGGTGAAGAAGGAACACCAGCGAAGCTGTACTATGGTGGGAATGAAGTTATTGCCGGCCGCAAGTCGCAAAGCCAGAGTGGAAAGGCTGGAAAGGTTGGCGCGATCTATGAGCGACGGCGCAACCAGACAACCGGCAAACACAACAATCTGGACAGCTACTGCCATCTATGAGTGACGGCGGAAACCAGAGTGTTGTGTCCACATTTCTTTGAGGACGGACACGATCCTGGCGTAACTAGCCCTTAACAGCTCCGCAGCAAAAAAAAAAAAAAAAATGACACAGTGCAAAATGGGGTAAAACAAGCGTGAGCCAGAAGCACAGGGCGAGTGCACGTTTGTGCTTCACGCTCGGTGGTTTGTTCTTACGTGTCTTCGGATGTTGAGGGTCGGAATCCCCGGGAAAATTGACAACAATCTCAAATTATAAAAATAAAGATTTTGAGAGAACTGGTATTGGTGCAATGTGTGCAGAATTTGAGAAAGAAAAACAAGTTAACAAATATCTGAACGATCTGTAAACAGGATTCCAAGTTTAGGAGTAAAAAAATAATTTGATGAAAACGTGGTACAAGCAAGAGGAACCTGCATATTTATGTAATAACGCAAATTAAGGACTAATTTTAGTGTTACATGCGTTGGCGTCGCCGCATAATGCACCGCGCAAGCGTTTCGGCACCGCACCGAAACGTCGAGTTACGTTTCGGCGCGTCACGTTTTGGTGTGAGTGGCGTCACCATGCCGAAACGTCACAGTGCCGACACGTCGGCACCTCACCGAAATGTCGCGTGACGACGCGCGTTTCGCGCGTGAAAAAAGGAGGAGGGGAGAAGGAGAGGATACGAATAAGGAGGAGGGGCATACCCTTCCCTCAGTACCCTCCCCTCCTCCTCCTCAAGACCTGCGCTCTAAATCGTCGTTACAGGAAGTTTTAAACGTCTTTCATTTTCCCCCACAGTTTTCCCCACGATCGGCAGTTTCGTCTGCTCTACACGAGCACCGAAATGGCGGCGCCCACAACTATGTCGGGGAACAGAGTGTCGATACTCCAAGCGCAGCTCATTTAGTGGCTCTACCCGAAGCTACTTGCAAAAGCATGTTCCCCTGAATGATGCTCGCAATGCACGAGAGCGCATACTTGGCAGGGGCACTGAAAGCTCGGAGATCGCTCTTCTAGCCTCTGCTATGCTGGCCCTTGCAATGGAACGGAGTATAAAAACAGTAGTGGAAAAGCGTAATTATGTACGTTCTAAACGCGAGCCACAAATATTCTATTTTGCTCGCAGGGAGCGCTGCTCAAAACTTGACAGCTTGAGGCATATAGGAGGTATTCACTGGACTCCATATTTAAGGCGCTGTTTAGAGCGCATGCTCAGAAAGAGCTAACATTATTAGGATGCCAAGATGGGCAATCTTTATGGTGTGGAATGCACGTTGGAAAAGAACTGCGGAGGCTCGCCGTCAGCACACGCTCAGCAATCGTGCACACAGCTGTGCCTGGCTGTGTCCGCTAGTGAATACGTCATATCGCCGCGCGCGCAGCTGCGCCAAGTAGGCAGCGCGGCTGTGGCGTAACGCCGATTGTTCCAGAAGCCCACGTGTGTACAAAAGAGGCTCCACGTGGGCAGCCGGGGTCGGTCTGGCCCGGCGTTCAATCCTGCTCTTACGCCGACGTCAACGCTCGCGACGCTCTGTTGTTATCTTCTGGGTCATTCCATGCCAAAGGAGACGGCAATTTTTGTCATATTTTGGATATGCTTGAAAAAAATGATATGATTATAGACACGTTTGAAAGTAAGGATGACTAAGTTTGAGGGCTGAATTACGTTTATTTTTGCTGACGTCATGCTCCAAAGTGCGGAAAATCGGAGAAAACCTTCTGTATTTCGAAAAATTGCTGAAAAAAAGCTATTTTTACCACATAATTGTAAGTTTGTATCCAATCGATCACTAATATATCCTATCTTACCGGGAAAGTAAAACACCTTACGCCGCCATTTTGGGTTCAGACAGGCACGCCAAACCTAAGCAAATTTTTAAGATTTCTTGATTTTTTTTAGTCAACTTTAAACTAAAATTTGACTAAGAAACTTTTTTTACTTATTTTTATGAACCTTATGCTCGACTAGGTTGCATTACAATCATAAAAAATATTCGTACAGTTTTTAATTAAATGGTGAATATGTCACTTTCTTCAAAAACGGCCGTATAGAGGGTAAAAAAAGCCATGTGGGCAACGCTGCTCGCATTTTCTGAAATAGCCAAAAGGTTAACTGACCCCCTCTGTTCAACATATCAAAAAATTCGAAAAGTACTTTTTGATATTTTGGAGAAATTATTTTTTTTTTAATATGAGGCAAAACGGCATCGCCTCCAGGTGTCCACCTCGTCGGCAACACACGCCGCCGTCTGGTACGGTCGAGCGAAACACTGCACGGGGAACTTAATTTCGTTAATTATATTTGTATAGCTAACACTAAGAATCTTGACATTATGACATATCTATTTATAGTGACTAGAGAATGCGTAATTTGTTTTGCCCTTAACATCATGTCTGGGTGCGCTTGCAAGTTGAATAGCGACAACTCGAAATATTGTTTGGGATACTTTTTATCAAAGCCGAAACAAAGCACGTTTGTAGCTCACCGACATTTCTTTTTCTTATGTACATAAATGTAATATATAGTCCAGAAATACTATATGACATTTAGAATATTAGTGTTTCGTTGGCTTTCAGTTCACCTCATAGTCTAGAACGTTGCACAGGTCTGGAACATCACCGGTATAGTCCTTCTGCTGCGATGTCTTTAGCGTCGCACGGAGAACTCTTCCTGCACGTTTGATGTGGACGTCATTTTAGCAACCACGTGACCGTGTCCTATAGACGCCACATAATGGTATTGACATGTGTTTGGTATGGCTTTTGCTTGCTCATAGCAGTTGCTGAGTCTTTGTCTCTCAGCTGTGACGGCGCTATCTGGAACCCATATGACGTTCACAGTTTTCATTGAAGCCTTCGCCCATTCATAAAGATCTTGTGCTGCGATGGTCTGACTGTCAAATGGCCTTTGAATGCTAGCTTTGCCAGCCAGCCTTTTTATAGTGCCGCCTAAGCCATTACAAGGACTTTTTCCATGAGATGTGGCAAAAAAGTGCCATGTCGCTTCCAACTCGAAATCTTCTTTGTGAAAGCAGAGGTTAAGGAAGTTTTTCCTGTTCTTATACTGAGAAGCAGCGCCATCTGTAAAATAATGAACTTTTGCGAGGTCTGCTTTTCGTTTTCTGAGTTCATGCAGAAAGAGGTGTTGAAATGCATGCACTGCCGCGTTGTCATGTTGAAGGGAGTCGGACAAATCCACGAAGGAATGAGTAATGTTCGAGTCAATTCCTTCCTTCATGCTTCGAGTGTAGGCAACAACAGGATGAAGTGTCGCTTGCGTGCTGTTCCAATGGAAGGACTGCGCAGCGTCCTGAACGATGAAGTTGTAGTTCTCTGAGAAGTCCATGATGACAATTGCCTCGGTTGGTGGAAGTGTCGATTTTAGAAACCTAAGATAATTTGACTGAACTTTGCTCACATAGTGATGACGTTTCAAGTTCTCCAGCTTTTCGAGGAGTTCTCCCACTACTTCTGTGGTACTCGATACAACTGTCATGAGCAGGCACTTCTCCGAGTGAACCCACCGCTTGTACTTTATTTCGTCGCCTTCGGGAGTCTTGCCTTGGAGAAAAGTTTTTAGAGGTTCCGGTCCTGGGCATCTCGAGCAGGTGTTCATCATGCAGCTCTCTTCTTCGAGTGAACAAACGGTCAAAGCCATAAGCTCGCCACAGGTTTCTTTTATTCCCAGTGCATGGAGCATAAGCTTGACGTTTTGGTGGTACTCGCACACACAAACAGAGTGTGTTCCAGCTGAGCCTGTTAACACACACCAGGGGGGACGCAGGGATGCGAAGGTTGAAAAAGAGGCTGGCAGGTCTGGATTTTCCTCTTTCCATTGCATGAAAGCTTCCTTTAGATTCAACAAAAGAAGCCGCTTTTGATTTCCTTTCATGACGTCTTTCATCCCAGGAAGACAGTATGATATCCTGTCATCTTGGTAAAAGGCCTCAATTGAGGTTTTCACTTCGGAGGACAGTGGCCGATTTTTTTGTGGATCGGGTTTTTCGAGAATTCCCCTCGTGTCTCGGAGTCGTCTGGCAGATCGAACTATCTTCTTGCCGCAACCAAAATATCCACTAGTTTCGGATATTGTCCAAGATGGCGGGCATAGCGCAAGAATTAACAGCTTCTCTTGTCTGGACTTCGAGCTTTGAAATTTGTTTCGAAGGCTACCCACGAAAGACTTATAATCGCGCAGCAATGATTTGTCATCTCCAGGAATTTCAGGTTGTGACATATTCGGATCGACACTGGACACTTGCATCCACGCAGAAATTTGAATCCGGATGTCTGCACTTGGATGGCTTAGGGCTCTCGCGGTCCTTTGCGGGACGCTTTCTGCTGCCTGAGGCCTCTGTTGTGGGGCTGTAAGGTATATCCGCAACATCCTCCAAGGATGACATTGTAGCTGCTCTGTCGCTGTCGAGCTCAGGTGCCTCTTTCAGATTTGCACACTTCATATAACATTTGGGACATAACCTGCCACCAGAAACTAAGCCGGAGAGATAGTCAGCCTTTGCGCCAAGGTGTTAGAAATAACAGAAGTTCCGCGGCATGATCTTCTGTGTTCCGCGAAGGGGTCCACGCACAGCTTGGAAGTGGTGTGGGTCGTGTACTTAGAAAAGTACATCTAAAAATGGTGTGCACATATGTCCGTGACAGTAGACTTGAGTCTTTTTCCACGACGACAAATAACATCCTGTTGGTCTTGTGGCAAGTCTGAAAACAGCTTGACCCACGTTGTTCGTACGTAGTGTTTGAGATGGCAACTTCCTGGGCCAAACGAACAATCTGCTGCGGAATCAACGGAACTGCAATTGAAGATAATGTTGGCATATGTAAACCCACTGTTCTAAAATGAGCCTCCTTTCTTATGCACTATCAGTTATGACATTGTTTCTGGGCAACTCTAATCCTACATGCTTCCAGCGGTGCTGTTCCGAGGCCTAAATAGGGTACAGATGTCACTCAGATAAGACCTCAATATACCAGAAAGAGAAAGCAAATACTCATATTGAGGGGTTTTCGATAGGCGCACAACACGGAACTTTTTTTATATAGGATAGACATATATTTTCCAAGCGGTAAACACGCAACATGCTTCTGTTGTGTCATAATCTTCAAATGTCCGTTGGCCTGAATATCCACTTTTAATGTTCTGCTTCTTCCAATGTTTCACTGTCTGTTTTTCAGTTTCACTATGTATTCGCACCACAATACCTTTTCGTTGAAGAGGAAGCCAAATCACCGTTATCGCTCGGCATCATTGACGATCTCCCGCGTCCACGATTACCTTTTTTACAAGCCAACGCAGTATGACCAAAAAGTGAAGACGCGCCGTCTGCTAACCAATTCTGACGAACCGTCTGCATTCACAAACTCGGTTAGCAGACGACGGCCTTTCTTCCCGTCACCTGAGCACATGTAAAGGGGAATTAAAACCTTCAAATTAGCGTGCCAAAAGATTATAATTACGAGGTAGCTAAACTAATACCCACATTCATCGTGCAGAAGAGTATGCGGAGGGCAAGTTCGTCTGCTTCTTGCGCAGGGGGTAGCTGTGACATCAGAACGCCGAGCCCTGATTGGCTGATCGCGGTACCCTATCTGAGCGTCGTCTGCTCCTTTGCAACGTCGTCTGCTCGCAACGTCGCCTGCGTCTGTCTTACCTTTTCTGCGACTTTCGGAAGTGCAGAGGCCAGGATTCACGAAACGATCTTACGCCAAAAATGTGCGTAAGACAAAACGTAAGAACAAATTCGTATTCACGAAACGAAATTATCGTAAGTTTTGCGCAGGTTACGACGGAATCCTACGACAGCTCCGAAGCTGTCTTACGCACTTCTTACGACCAAACCAGCATGGCCGATCGCGTCGCCCAGTTACTTGGTCGCGACGACCAACGGACGTTTATTTTTGTACGTGCTCTTCTCACGCGTTTCGACTACAAGCAGCAAGAAGAAAAGTAAAAAAAGTACTTGAAATAAACCACGACGAACAAGAACGCTGGATCCACAAACACCCGGGAAATGGTCCAACGGCCACGATTCCACGGACCCCGACCAAGCGAGCTCGGCAGATAGGCCTAGCAGGCACTCCGACTCACGCGCAGCGGTGCTCCGACGGTCCTTGGCCAAGATCGTCTGCCCACGACCGGCTGGCGTGCTGAATGGAATATGCCCGCGCGACCCTTGTGAACCCTTCTCGTATTATACTTTGATCGCTGACCTCCATTTCGGATTATAGGTCAATCTCTTCCTCTTGTCATCTCCTTGTTTTCCGAGGCAGCGGTGACTCTCGCCGGTGAAAAAGCGGTGAATCTCCGACAGACGCAGAAAAGGTAAAGCAGCCATCGCTTTGACTAGCAGACGTAAAGCAGACGACGTTAACTGCGCCAACCCGCCAACGCCGTTAAAGAGTGAGGAGTCTCACCGCACACGCAAGGAGGGAAAAAGTATTTGGGAGGGAACTTGCGGACACTCTCGCTTCTTAGCAGACAAACCTCGGCGCCTCGGGACACCTCGCCAGTGAGTCCTTTCACTTCCCTCCTTGATGCGCGTCTGCTAGTTGTTAGACAAAAACAACGTACCGCTCGAGTTATTTCGTCTGCCCTCTCTGAAAGGCGAAGTCGAGCTCGCTCGTAAAGACCAGCACTTCCGAAAGTGGCAGGAAAGGTAAGACAGACGCAGACGACGTTGCGAGCAGACGACCTTGCAAAGGAGCAGACGACGCTCAGACAGGGGGTCGCGATCAGCCAATCAGGGCTCGGCGTTCTGACGTCACCGCTACTCCTTTCTCATGCGCAGAAGACGAAAATGAGCCCACTTGCGAGGCGTATTGCATGCGAATTTAAAGACTTCGCAGCAGACGAATCATACCGGTGACGTTCCAGACGTTCGCAGTGTTCTAGCCGATGACATGAACTGAAAGCTAATAAAACACTGATATTCTAAATCTGATATAGTATTTCTGGACTATATTTTATATTTATTTACATAAGAAGAAACAAAAACGCCGGTGAGCTACACATGTGCTTTGTTTTGCCTTTGATAAAGAGTATCCCAAACAATATTTCGAGTTGTCGCTATTCAACTTGCAAGCGCACCCGGACATAGAGCTTAGAGAAAAAAAAAATGCACTCTCTAGTCACTATAAATAGACATGTCATAATGTCAAGATCCTCAGATTTAGCTATACAAATATAATTAACGAAATTAAGTACCCCGTGCAGTGTTTCACTCGAACGTAGCAGACGACGGCGTGCTTTGCCGACGAGGTGGACGCCTGGAGGCGTTGCCGTTCTGCCTCATTTAAAAAAAAAAAAAAAATAATTTCTCCAAAATAGCCAAAAGTACTTTTCCAATTTTTTGACATGTTGAACAGATTGGGTCGGTTAACCTTTCGGCTATTTCAAAAAATGCGAGCACCGTTGCCCACATGGCTTTTTTTACCTTCTATAGGGCCGTTTTTGAAGAAAGTGACATATTCACCATTTAATTAAAAACTGTCCGAATAATTTTTTATGATTGTAATGCAACCTAGTCGAGCATAAGGTTTAGAAAAATAAGTAAAAAAAGTTTCGTAGCCAAATTTTAATTTCATGTTGACTAAAAAAAATCAAGAAATCTTAAAAATTTGCTTAGGTTTGGAGTGCCTGTCTGAACCCAAAATGGCGGCGTAAGGTGTTTTACTTTCAAGTATGGTGCCTGGATCGCGTCTCCGACTGGTGTGTTTACCACGTCCACAAAAGTGGTCCCTCGATTTCGGCCTGATGACGTCATAGAAGTGTCATGCTGTCACCGGTCGCGATCCTGGCGGCGTTCCAAGAGTTGTGGTGTATGTGGCAGACGCCTGTTCTGCTGTAGGTCGCTCTCCACTGTGACAGTCCACGGAAGCTGCAGCAGCCGTAAGTTGGGACGCCTGGGACGCCGTGACGACAGCGACACTCGCGTTCGCTCGTGCTTTTCGCCAGCATTTCTACGGCCAACCGCCAGGATCGCGACAAGCAACAGCATGACAGTCCGGCTTGTGTGACGTCATTTGTTGCCACTTCGGAACCACTTTTGATGTATGGGCAGCGTAGGACGCTAAACACACCAGTCGGAGAAGCGTTCCAGGCACCATACTTTCAAGGTAAGATAGAATATATTAGTGATCGATTGCATGCAAACTTAAAATTATGTGGTAAGAACAGCTTTTTTTCAGAAATTTTTCGAAATACAGAAGGTTTTCTCCGATTCCCCGCACTTTGGAGCATGACGTCAGCAAAAATAAACGTAATTCGGCCCTCAAACTTAGTCATCCTTACTTTCAATTGTGTCTTTATTCATATTATTTTTTTCAAGCATATCCAAAATATAACAAAAATTGCCGTCTCCTTTGGCATGGAATGACCTTTCTGTTTCCTTATTGTTTTGGGCACAAGTTTGCCCAATTAAATGTTTCAGTTTCCTCAGCCATTCTTTGTTTCGTCACCTCGTCATTCGTGACATTTTAGTGGATGTGTTGGGTAACGCATGTCCTGCAGCGTACCCTTCCGAGGGCCCGCAGTGCAAGTCCGACACCAAGTCCACGAAGACCCAACGAAGACACTACCGAGACCGGATTGAGTCGCCGCATCCAAGGCCTGCACCCGGAATAGGGACTTCTGCCAATCAAGACCAAGCAGCCAACGAGGCCGAAGATGGACCACTAGTCGTCGCAGACCCCGACCGCCGCCGCCGTCGTTTACCTGCCCGTCGCACCACGGACGGCTGCTCCGTTCTACGGCGGACAGTACAAAGACGTCAAAGACAAGATCGACCAGTACGATCGCGTTGCCCGCCACAATATGTGAACCGACGAGCAGCGCCTGCACAACCTCTATTTCTCACTTGAGGGAACTGCAAGGCGCTGGTTCGAAAACCACGAAGCTTCCCTGACTTCGTGGGACCTTTGCAAGACCGAGCTCACGCGTAGTACGTTCGCCAGCCAGCACCGAAGAGAGAGGGCCGAATATCTGCAATCGAGGACCCAGGGCTCGAATGACAGCGTCACGAGCTTTGTGGAAGACGTCCTTCACCTGAGCTCCCGCGCCGACCCTCAGGCCACCGAGGAAAAGAAGCTGCGTATTATTATGCGTGGCGTGAAGGACGACATCTTCGGTGGACTCGTACGCAACCCACCGACAACCGTTCAAGAATTCGTCACCGAGGTGAAGAACATGGCACGTGCCATCCTCGCAAGGGCAACCCACTACCAGCGGCACCCCGGCGTAGTTGCACCCTCGCCATCGGGATTCGACAACGGCTTCAGCCTGACTGGAATTCGCGAGATCATTCACGACGTCGTCCGAGAAGAGCTCAGGAAGCTCCTGCCTGCTACCAGCCAGCCGGCTTCGCTGTCAATACCCGAAGTTGTCCGCGAAGAAGTTCAGCGGGCAATCCAACTGGAGGCTCCTGCCATCGTTGCAGCAGCGAAGGCGCCCGCTCTAAGCTACGCCGCAATGGTCCGACGAGCACCACCAGCCCCGCGTCCGTACATGGCGCCTCCCCGACGTGAACCTCCAGCACCACAGTCTTCCCGACGCCAGGAAAATCGGGAGCACGTCCGCCCAGAACAAGCTGCGCCAAGAAAGACCGACGTGTGGAGGACGGCCGATCGAGGCCCGTTGTGCTACTACTGCGGGGAAGCCGACCATATCTACCGCCGTTGCCCCTACCGGCAAATATGGCTGCGCGTCTTCAACCCAAACGACCCACGCCCACGCTACGGTGAGCGACCGCGGGAGATCCAAGAGTACCTTCGACTACCTCAGTCTCCCCCACCTGCACCTCGCTGCGGGTCCCGGTCTCCGTCGCCACGACGTCCAGCTACGCCGATGCACCGACTCCGTCGTGAGAGCCTGTCGCCCTTGTCTTGCCGGGAAAACTAGGCGCGGCAACTCCCGGAGGTGAAGTTGCCGTGGACGAAAGGACGTAAAAAGTCTCCACGAACGACGGAGCACTCCCACTCTTCCGACGCTACGCATCACAACGACGGCCTTGCATCGGTGTCCAACAACCTAAACGTTTTTATCGACGGCCACGACGCATCGGCAGTCGTGGACACCGGAACAGACTACTCAGTCTTGAGTGGGAGGCTCTCTCGCCGCCTGCGAAAAGTGACAACGCCGTGGGAAGGCCCTCAAATACGAACCGCTGGTGGGCACTTCATCACATCAGTCGGGATATGCACTGCTCGCGTCAAGATCCACGGTGAGACGTGTCCTGTGAAGTTCGTCGTTTTGCAAGACTGTGCGACGGACGTTATCCTTGGAATGGACTTTTTCTGCGAGTATGCCGCCGTCATCAAACTCGGAGCAAACCGGTTGACGCTGCGAAAACCTGTTTCACCAGCGGAGGAACGCAAAGCGACGTCATCCGCGGTCCACGTGAACTTGCCACCGCGGTCGAGTGTTTTCGTACCCGTCGGGGTCACCGAAGCTTTCTGCGGCGAAGGTCTGCTCGAAGAAAGCCTCCAGTTGCTTCTAGGAAGAGGAATAGGGGTCGCAAGAGGAGTAGCTGAACTTCGGGATGGCCGCACTATGGACCTCGTGACGAGCTTCCGAAATGAAACGCAACACTTCAAGAAAGGTGCAGCCGTGGACCACGTCGAGGAACTCCAAAACTCCGCCGAAATCTCCGCGATTACTGACGAATCCTCGCCACCTCAGCAATACAGTACGTCGCCAGCGCTGCTCGACATTGGCCCTAAGCTTCCGGGCCCGAAACGACGGCAGCTGACTAACCTTATCACTGCTTTGCGACGTCGTCGAAGGTGCGCCAAACCGCCGTTGCGAAGCACCGCATCGTTACCGAGGACGACGCACGCCCTGTGCATCGATCGCTCTACAGAGTCTCCGTTAAAAAAAGGGAGGTGATCCAGGAGCAACTTCAAGAGATGCTAAACGACTACAAACTTCAACCTTCAAGCAGTACGTAGGCCTCTTCAGTCATACTGGTTAAAAAGGACGGAACGCTTAGGTTCTGCGTGGACTACCGGCAGCTGAACGTGGTGACGAAAAAAGAGGTCTATCCACTCCCTCGCATCGACGACACGTTAGACCGGCTGCGCCACTCTCGATAATTTTTATCGATGGACCTGAAGAGTGGCTACTGGGAGATCGAAGTCGACGAACGGGACCCAGAGAAGACAGCTTTCTTCACGCCTATGAACTTTACGAGTTCAACGTGATGCTCTTCGGGCTATGCACGGCGCCAGCAACTTTCCAGCGCGTCATGGACACCGTAGTGGCAGGACTGAAGTGGCAGAGCTGTCTCGCCTACCTCGACGTCTTCGTTGTGTTTTCCGGTGACTTCGACGAGCACTTGCGACGAGCTCGAGCTGTTCTCCAAGCCATACGGACTGCGGGACACACCCCAAGCCGTCAAAGTGTCGGTTCGCCTATGACGAACTGAAGTTCTTAGGTCACGTGGTTAGTAACGAAGGCGTTCGCCCAGACACAGAAAAAACTACCGCCGTCGCAGCATTTCCAGCGCCGACAGACAAGAAGGCCGTGCGGAGGTTTCTTGGACTATGGGCCTACTATCGGCGCTTCGTTCAGGATTTCGCAAGGATTTCCGCACCGCTCACAAACTTCACGAAGGACGCCGAGAAGTTCGAATGGGCCGAGGAGCAGCAGCAGGCATTCGACAAGCTGAAGCGAAGACTCACGACTCCTCCTGTTTTTGGACACTTTGACCAGGATGCGAAAACCGAGATTCACACGAACGCTAGTAATGCCGGACTTGGAGCGGTACTGGTTCAAGTGCAAGAAGGCACCGAGCTAGTCATCGCCTACGCAAGTCGGACGCTGTCCAAATCGGAGAGAAATTACTCCACGACGGAAAAAGAATGTCTTGCGGTCATCTGGGCAATCACGAAGTTTCGTCCGTACTTGTACGGGAGCGCGTTCCGTGTAGTCATGGACCACCACTCGCTCTGCTGGCTTGCGAACCTCAAAAACCCGCCAGGACGCCTCGCTCGATGCAGTCTCCAACTACAAGAGTTCAACACGACTGTGGTCTACAAGTCAGGCCGCCAGAACAGCGACGCCGACTGCCTGTCCAGAGCCCCCGTCGAAACACCTTCCGGCAGCAGCGACGACGATGACGACCAGTGCTTCCAAGGCGCAGTGAACACCAACGACATGGCACGACGTCAGCGAGACGATCCTCAGCTGCGCGAACTAATCGAGCACCTGGAAGGGCGCGGGAGTACCATGCCACCTGTTTTCTCACTAGCCCTGCCGACCTTCGCCGTTCGACAAGGTGTACTCTGCAACGAGAACTTCGGCGACAAGACGCCGTGGCTGCTGGTCATCCCGACCGACCTTCGAGAGGAGATCTTTCAAGCCTGCCACGACGGCCCGACATCCGTACACCTAGGTTACAGCCGGACGCTGGCCCGTATTCGTGAAAAGCATTACTGGTCCAAGCTCCCCAAAACCGTCCATCTATACATACGATCATGCCACGAGTGCCAGCGACGCAAGAAACCTCCGACGAGGCCGGCGGCCTCCTGCGACCTATTCCTCTGCCAACTGCACCCTTGCAGCCGATCGGAATGGATCTACTTGGCCCTTTTCCGCCGTCAACGTCGGAAAACCGCTGGATAATCGTCGCCACAGATTATCTCACGCGGTATACGCCGAAACAAAAGCCCGTCCTCCAGGAATAGCTGTGAAAGTCGCCGAGTTTTTCATCGAGTTCATCGTCCTCCGGCACGGCGCTCCCGAAGTTTTGATCTCAGACCTGCGATCATCGTTCGTGGCCCGGCTCACGCAAGAGATCCTTCGTCTCAGCCACACCTGCCATCGTCACACCACAGCGTACCGGAGACCAACGGGCTGACGGAGAGACTCAACAAGACCATCACCGACATGATCTCTATGTACGTCGACGTGGAGCGCAAGACATGGGACGAGGTGTTGCCGTACGTCACATTTGGTCACAACGCGGCCGTGCAAGAGACCACCGGGCTGACACCCTTTCAACTGGTTCATGGCCGCAAAGTGACGACAATGCTGATCGCGATGTTACCCAACGAACCGGTCGTCGACTGAAACGACGACGCACAGGTGGTTGCACAACGGGCAGAAGAAGTCTGTCAGCTCGCCCGACTCCGGATTAAAGCCCAACAACGTGTCGACACTGGCCGCTACAACCTTCGTCTTCGGGACGTCCACTTCCAGCCTGGAGACAGGGTGTGGGTCTGGACACCGATTCGGCGCCGTGGTCTCAGCGAGAAACTTCTAAAACGGTATTTCGGACCCTACAACGTACTTCGTCGACTTGGAGACCTGAACTACGAAATGATGCCCGACGGAAAAAGAACATCATCACGCCGCCCACCACGACCTGAAGTCGTCCATGTCGTGCGCCTGAAGCCGTACTACTCTCGATAGGACTGTGAAACTTATGTGTTCCAAATGACACTCTAGTTTGCCGTTCTTTTATTTGCTTTGGTTTGTTTTACGTTGCACCGGGGCGACGCACTTTTAATAGAGGGAGTAATGCCGCGCGCGCAGCTCGCCATGTAGGCAGCGCGGCTGTGACCTAACGGGTAGTTGTACTTTCCTCTCACCCGAAGAGCCAGGGTTCGATTCCTGGGAGCGACGCGTCTTTTATTTATTTTTGCAATTGAGTGTTCCGGTAAATTTGAGAACTCGTTGCATGTTCGAGGTCAAAATGTTCTACCCGCCGAGTCTTCTACGCCGATTGTTTTAGAAGCCCACATGTGTACAAAAGGGGCTCCGCGTGGCGAGCCGGGGTCAGTCTCGCCCCAGAGTTCAATCCTGCTTTTACCTTGACTTCGACGCACTCTACGCTTTGTTGTTATCTTCTGATCACTTTTTGTTTTGGGCACAGGTTTGCCCCATTATACGTTTCAGTTTCCTCAACCATTCTTTGTTTTGTCTTTTCGTCATTCGTGACAATATTGCTTTCTTTCACAGCCTCCATCATCACGTATATTTAACTGCGGGATAACGAAGCCGAAGCTACATGCGAAAGCATGTTCCCTTCAACGATGCTCGCACTGCACGACCGCCCGTGCTTTTCAGGGACACTGCAAGCTCGGAGTTTACTCTTCTAACCTCTGCTACGCTGGCACTTGCAATGGAACGGAGTATAAAAAAAAAACTGTAGTGGAGAATCGTAATGATGCATGTTCGAAACGCGAGTCACAAATATTCTGATTTGCTAGTCTGGCGGGAGCGCTGCTCAAAATTTGAGGGCTACGGGCCTATTCTCGCGGGCGGCGGGAGATCTTTTGAAGGATATTTGAACATCGATGACAGACGCCCAAAATGTCAAACAACAACATCAAGTACTACTAGTGCGCCTTCATGTGCGCTTTGCTTAGGGTGATGACATTTAACCATTTTGTTCCGAACGTTCTTCGTTTTTCTGAAGCGCGTGAAAAAACGTCTTCCTGCACGCGCTCTTGGCGTTGACTGTGCTACGGTGACCTTTTATTTTCGACGCTTTCTTTGTATTTTTTTTGTGAGCGCGTGCTCGGGTGGTTCAAAGGATGTCATCACCCTAAACAGAAGGGCACTGAGGCACCCTAACTACTACAACATCAACTACTATACTTCGTTCACCCTGAAGCTGAGACTAGAAGCTTCGCCTTCAGCGCGAGCTCGCTGGCTTCCGCAGTGCTATGGTTGCGCGTGCCTGCGCGTTCACATTTGTGTTAGCAAGGACTGAAAGCTTGCGCTGAAGGCGGAGCTTCTAGTCTCAGCTTAAAAGGCGACTCGGGTTAATTTCGAAAATTCTGGGATTACGGGTGATTATAATATGAAAACAACTAATAAACGGTTCTGTGTCATTCATTTTCCGAAAAGGGATTATTTTTTTCGCAAACCTCGTTTGAACGAAAATCACAAAGCGAAACCGAGACCTTGCCCGCGAAGGCAACATTGTCCTGCTCGTCAACTACTGTACATCACGTGGTACGGAGACGTCGGTTATGTCATCAACGAAAGCGGCGGACGGTGCCCAAGTTGTACCCACGCTCTTTTTTCTCTCTCGCCCTCGCTCTCCGCGCCTCGAAATGTAAGAAACAGATAAAATGATTCTTTCAGTTGTTTACGTTCTGCGCAGTGTTGGCTGTGTACACACAGCGGAGTGGACTGCGCTGCTCCACGCGTCGCGCGTCGCCCGCTAGATTGGGCGGATTTTGGTGACCGTGGAGCCGCTCCGACTTCGTTGGCCGGTTTCATAAATTTTTAGGCGAAGCTGCGTCGTAATATTTAACGTGTAGGCTTTTCAAATTATACGGCGTAGGACTGCGTTGTTTTGTCAACATCAAAATTTGACTGGAGTTTCCCTTTAACGGTGAACAGAGTACACCATCAACAGCAGACGTCATTTCCAGGGGTGAGAAGAACCCGTAGCAGCTATCGCTGTAGAAAGGGTGATCGCCCGCCCTTTACTCCCAACCCCCCAGCCACTGCCCTGTTCCCACTCCACTGATTTATTTATGACAGCACAAAAACAGGCTTCATGTGCATTTAAGCTAACATCATTTCGATGCAGATTTCTGGGCTAGATGACACTGGTAGCGTCATAGGCAGCGAAAGAGAAGGAAGCTTATGAATGGATACGTCAGTCAGCTTTATTATAGATAGCATAGTTACGTAACTTCGCACAACTCTATCGTGCGTGGATATATAGCTAGTATATTGCCGCGTGTTTAGCGGTTACCTAATGGGCACCGCGCCCGACTGTCACGCAGAGGTCCCGTGTTCGAATCCTGGTACCGGGAGATGTTTTTATTTACTCCTAAGACGATGCTTCCAGAAAATTCGATAAGGTCGTGGTTAGTTCTAGAACAAAATGTTGTAGTAGGGAATGTACGAGTAGAGAATGTTCTAGAAAAGAGAGTGCTATGAAAGGAGCACCGCGTTGCCTTGTACAGTCAGTTATCGCTTGCGCTCGACTTTGATGTATCGCGGACACTCGACGCCTCCGACGTGCTGTTATTTCCCTTCCATTTGGGCACAAGTTCTCCCCATTAAACGTTTATTTTGTTCAGTTTTACTTCGCCTCGTCACCTATGTTTGTGACATTTTGGTGCAGGTCAGGGATATGAAACGCGTGCAGCGTACCCCTTTAGGAATTCGTTCAGCAAGCCCCGTTCCCCGACGACCTTCCGTTGAAGACTCGAAGCATTGTGCCAGCCGCCGTCTTCAGGGCCAAGTTCCCGAATTCGCACCACTCCAGGCGAGGACCAAGCAAACGGTAACGACGATGGCTTCATCGACGGCGCAGACCACAGCGGCACCCGCCGTTGTTTACCTGCCCATCATTCCACGAAGTCCGACGCCCTTTCACGGCGAGGTGTGCGAGGACGTGGAATACTGGATCCAGGACTACCAACGTATCGCCCGACATAACGGATGGACGACGGAACAGTGCCTCCAGAACCTCTACTTTTCGCTGGAGGGCACAGCGAGGGACTGGTCTGAGAACCACGAGGCTTCTCTTACGTCGTGGAATACCTGCATTGATGAACTTAAGCGACCATTCGCAAGCCAGCATCGACAACAGCGGGCGGAGGAGCTTCTGCAAACAAGGACCCAAGGCCACAACGAGAGCGTCACCAGCTTCGTTGAGGACGTGCTACGCCTAAGTGCCCACACCGACCCTATGGCCAGCGAGGAAAAGAAGTTGCGCGTCCTAATGAGGGGCCTGAAGAGCAAAATCTTCGGCGCCCTTGTTCGTCATCCCGCGACGACAGTAGATGAATTCGTCGCTGAAGCCACGGACACGGAGCGGGCTCTGCAAGCACGATCGAGCCACTACAATCGACTCGCCGGCTCCCATGATACTTCGGCGATTGCATCGTCGCCACTTGACCTGGACAGCCTCGTTGTTGACAACCTTCACCAGATCATCCGGGACGTCGTTCGGGAGAAGATCAGGAAGGTGCTATCCACTGTCAATCGCCCTGCCTCGTTCTTTATGACCGAAGTAGTGCGAGAGGATGTGCAGCGAGCCTTCCAGCCAGAGGCTCCCGTCGACCTGCCACCACCGGAACAACCAACGGTGAGCTACGCCGCCATGGTCCGACAACCGCCGCCTGCTGCCCGTCAACCTCCTGCACCACGACGACGTGACGCACCAGCACAGCCGTACCCCCGACGTCTTGACGATCGACCTCAGTACGTCCGGCAAGAACAACCGGCGCCCAGGAAGACCGACGTGTGGCGAACGGCCGATCGACGCCCGCTGTGCAACCAGTGCGGTGAAGCGGACCACATCTACCGACGATGCCCCTACCGGCAGCTGGGCCTACGAGGGTTTGCGCCCAACGACCCTCGACCACGTCTTGGAGTGCGACCTTGGGACATCGAGGACTACCTCTGCCGCTCTTATCTCCTGAGTCGTCTCACCGCCGAAGATACCGTTCACTGTCTCCCCGACGCTCCCCATCGCCCTTCCACCGGTCTCGCCGATACAGCCTGTCACCCATCGCTTCCCGTCAGGAAAACTAGGCGCTGCAATGCCTGGAGGTAGTGTTGCCAAAGACGAACGATGCCAAGATCCTCCAAGGTCGTTGGAGCTTTCCCACTCTACCGCCGCAACGCCCCGAAACGACGTTTCTGCTACAGTGTCGAATAACCTCAATGTTATCATCAACGGCCACGACCAGACGGCACTTGTCGACACCGGAGCAGACTACTCCGTTTTGAGTGGGAGACTCGTCGCCTTCGGAAAGTTATGACGCCGTGGGACGGACCGCAGATACGCACCGCCGGCGGACATCTCATCACACCTGTCGGCAGGTGCACAGCTCGCGTTATCCACGGTGAAACCTGCCCTGTGAAGTTCGTCGTTATGCAAGACTGTGCGAGGGACGTCATTCTCGGAATGGACTTCTTGTGTGCATATGGCGCCATCATCGACCTTGCGGAGAAGAAGCTGACGCTTCGGAAACCTGTTCCGTCGGCGGAAGATCCCAAAGCGACGTTAGCTGCAGTGCGAGTCCTTGCCAGCCACGTAATAATGCCGCCACTGTCGAGTGTCTTTGTGCACGTCGTGACCGAAGAAGCCACCTGCGGTGTAGCCCTGTTGGAAGGAAGCGTCAAACTTCTCCTTGGACGAAGGATTGGCATGGCAAGAGGCTTAACCGAGCTCCAGGACGGGCGTAACGAAGCCCTTGTCACCACCTTCCGGCAAGATTCGCAGCACCTTGCAAAGGGTACAGCTGTGGGCTACGTCGAGGAAATTCAGGACTCAGCCACGATCGCCGTGATATCAGAAGACGCCTCTCTGACGCAGCACATGAGAACCACGCCGTGAGAGCTCAACATCGACCCGTCCCTCCCAGCCCCACAGCGACGACAGCTGACTGACGTTCGCGCTGAGTTCAGTGAGTGCTTCGCCACATCGTCAAGGCTACGCCAAACAGCGGTTGCGAAGCATAGAATTGTTACTGACGATGACGTGCCCCCTATTCATCAGTCGCCGTTCCGAGTTTCGGAAAAGGAAAGAGGAACCATCTAGAAGAAAGTCCAAGAAATGCTTGACGACGATATTATTCAGCCTTCAAGCAGTCCGTGGGTCTCTCCAGTCGTGCTGGTGAAGAAGAACGGAACTCTTAGGTTCTGCGTGGACTACAGACGGCTGAACGCTGTTACAAAGAGAGATGTCTCTCCGCTTCCCCGCATTGATGACACCCTCGACCGTTTACGCCACACCCGATACTTTTAGTCGATGGACTTGAAGAGTGGCTACTGGCAGATTGAGGTCAATGAACGGGACCGCGATAAGACTGCCTTCGTCACGCCCGATGGACTCTACGAGTTCAAGGTTATGCCCCTCGGACTGAGTACGGCGCCGGCGACTTTCAGGCGGGTCATGGATACCGTTCTAACGGGACTGAAGAGGCAGAGCTGCCTGGTTTACCTGGACGAAGTCGTCGTATTTTCGCATGACTTCGACGAGCACTTGAAATGGCTTAGTGCCGTGCTCCAAGCCATCAAGACCGCAGGGCTTACACTCAAGCCAACGAAGTGTCGCTTCGCCTACGGCTAACTTAAGTTCCTTGTCCATGTCGTTAGTAGCGAAGGAGTAGCCCTGACCCCGCGAAGACATCCGCCGTAGCCGATTTTTCTTGACCATCATACATGAAGGCCATCCGCAGATTCTTTGGGATGTGCGCGTACTACAGGCGCTTCGTTCAAGATTTCGCAAAAATTTCGGCGCCCCTCACACATCTTACAAAAGACGCCGTGAATTTTCAATGGGCAGGAGAACAAGAGCGGACGTTTGACGAACTGAAGCGAAGACTTCAGACACCTCCGATCCTCAGACATTAAGACCAGTACGCCGAAACCGAAATTCACACGGATGCAAGTAACTCAGGACTTGGCGCGGTATTGGTACACCTACAGGAAGGCACGGAGCGAGTCATTGCCTACGCAAGTCGGACACTGTCGAAGGCGGAGAAACATTACTCCACGACGGAAAAAGAATGTCTCGCGGTCGTATTGGCGATCACAAAGTTTCGTCCGTATATATATATGGGAATCTGTTCCGCGTGGTCACAGACCACCACTCGCTGTGTTGGCTTGCCAATCTCAAAGACCCTTCAGGATGCCGTGCTCGATGGAGTCTTCGACTGCAAGAATTCGACTTGACCGTGGTCTACAAGTCATTACTGAAACATAGTGACGAAAACTGCGTGTCCAGAGCCCCCATCGAAACGTCAGGCTCTGCCGAAGACGATGACGACGAGTGTTTTCCAGGTGCCGTGGACACCGACTAGATGGCAGGAGTTCAACGAGACGATCCGGAGCTGCGCGCCCGGATTGAGCATCTAAAAAGACGAGGAAGTACCGTTCCTCGTGTCTTTTCACGAGCCCTGCCACCTTCGCTATTCGACGAGGTGTACTTTATAAGAAGAATTTTGGAACCAGTAATTCGCCGTGGCTTCTGGTAGTCCCTTCCAGCCTTCGAGAACAGATTTTTCAAGACTGCCACGATGACCCGACTTCAGAACACCACGGTTACAGCCGGACACTGGCCCGAATACGTGAAAAATACTACTGACCCAAGCTTTCAAACACCGTTCATCTCTAAACACGATCGTGCCATGAGTGCCAGCAACGCAAGAAACTGCCGTCAAAGCCAGCAGGTCTCCTTCAGCCGATTAGCCTCCAACCAAGCCGTTCCAGCGAATTGGAATAGATTTTCTGGGTCCTTTTCCACCGTCAACGATGGGAAATTGGTGGATAATCGTCGCCACAGATTATCTCACACATTACACCGAGACGAAAGTCCTCCCGTCGGGACTGCTGTCCAACTCCCCAAGTTCTTCATCGAGTCCATCGTCCTCCGGCATGACGCCCCCGAAGTCCCGATCACATACCGAGGGTCATCGTTCATGGCGCAGTTTATCCAATATATCCTTCGTCTAAGCCACACGGACCACCGTCGAACAACTACATAACTATCCGCAGACCAACGGGTTGACGGAGCGGCTCAACAAAACAATCGCCGACATGGTCTCTATGTACGTCGACGTGGAGCACAAGACCTGGAACGAAGTGCTGCCCTACGTCACGTTTGCCTACAACACGGCAGTCCAAGAGACCACACTAGTGACGCCCTTCCAGCTGGTGTATGGTCGGAAGGTGATGACCATGCTAGACCCATGTTGCCGCACGAGACAGTCGACGACGGGAGCGATGACGCCCGGGTGGTTGCTCAACGGACAGAAGAGGTCCACCTGCTAGCCAGACTACGGATTCAAGACCAGCAGATGTCGACGCCGGCCGGTACAATCTTTGCCGGCGTGACGTCCACTTCCATCCCGGGGACAGAGTATGGGTCTGGACACGAATTCGGCGACGTGGGCTTAACGAGAAGCTTGTGAAGCGCTACTTTGGACCTTACAAGGCTCTTCGCCGTCTCGAGGACTTAAACTACAAGGTGCTTCCCGACGGAACTCGACCATCAAGACGACGCCAAGCGCGACCCGAAGTAGTCCACGTCGTGCGCCTCAAGCCGTACTACGCTTAATAGAACTCTGAGGCCGGATTCTCAAAGCGAACTTACGACGAAAAAAGTGCGTACGACTAATTTGAGAGAAAATCCGTATTCTTGAAACGAAATTGTCGTAACTTTTGCGCAGGTTACGACAGAATCACACGACAGCTCCGAAGCTGTCTTACGCACTTTTCACGATCAAATCAACATGGCCGACAGCGTCGCGCCGTTACTTCGTCGCGACGACCAACGGACATTTATTTTTCTATGTGCTCCTCTCGCGCGTCCCGACTTCGAGCAGCAAGAAAAAATGAAGAAGTACTTGAAACCGACCACGACGAACAATGAACGCTGGATCCACAGACATCCGGGAAAAACAACAAAGGCAACGATCCCACCGACCAAGCGAGCTCGGCAGAATATAGGCCTAGGAGGCACTCCGATGTGTTCCGGCGCAGCATTGCTCCGACGGTCCTTGGCCAAGACCGTCTGCCCACGATCTGCTGGCTTGCTGAATGAAATATGCCCGCGCGACCCTTGTGGACCCTTCCCGTATAAATAGTTTGATCGCTGAACTAATTTTCAAAGGTCAATCTCTTCCCCTTGTCATCTCGACCTCCTTGTTTTCCGAGGCAGCGGTGACGAACGCTGTCGTCGAAAAGGGACTCTCATTGATTCTATCTCCTTGTTTTGTGTGATATAGAGTTCAAATAAACGCCGTATGAATTAGCAGCACGGTGTGTACACTTTGTTATTATTATGCCATTTTTATTCTGACACGACTGCACGTCACTGTCGAGCTATAACAGTTCGTGGAAGCTACGCAATGCCGGTCCAACCTTTTTTGCCAAGTGTCACGTCAGTATCGAGTTGCAATCGTAAAAGAACGGTCCCGAAGCGCTTACCGAAACGCAGACTAACAGAGCGAATCCAGCACTTCTATCAAACGCGCTCGTCCGCTCCGAGTGTGAACAGGTATTTACGTGGCTCTTGCTGGCACTCTCGTTTAGTTCAAAGGTATATTTTTAACGTCGGCTCGCTCCTGCATTTCCGAGGCCACAAAAAACGCCGCGGCGGTTTGTTTCTATCTACCTCGCTTTGCAAACGAATGGCACGGGGCTTTTACCAATGATGACAGTTGTGTTGACTTCGTAGCGATCGAGTTCGTAGCAGTCAACGAAGGGTTTAAATCGTGTGAGCGTCGATATATCACTGCAGGGACACGAACCCCAGACAAGCGGTGGTGGAAAGGCCGGCTTTGTTTGTGAGAAACAGCTTGAACATTAAACATTTACACACAGACAGGACAGGACATACACAAAGCTGACTATCAACGAGTAGTTAGCCTGTGTTTGTTATTAAAAATCCACGTGCTCCGAACTATGCCGAGCTCTCCAATTGGCTGTTCGTGTTGCCGAAGACGCCGTCGCCATAGCAACAGCACCGGAAGTCGTCGTTTCTCCGTAAGAGGTTGTAACTTTTCTCCTCTCACTTAAGAACGCGTTTCTGAATACCGTTCTCGCCTCATTTTACGATTATCGTAACTTTACGAACTTCGTATCTAAGTTGTCGTAGGTGAGAGGTTTTTGATGAATCTGGCCCCTGAACTGTGTGCCCACGCTACGCTTGTTAGGACTGTGTTTTACAAATTTGTGTAGTCTGCCATTCGGGTTCTTTGTATTGCTTCAGAGCGCATCGGGACGTTGCGTTCTTAAACGGGGGAGTAATGCCGCGTGCTTAGCGGCAGCCCAATGGGCACCGCGCCCGACTGTCACGGGGAGGTCCCGGGTTCGAATCTTGGGACCGGCAGATGTTTTAATTTACTCCTAAGACGATGCTTCTAGAAAATTCGAGAAGGTCGTGGTTAGTTCCAGAACAGAATGTTCTAGTACGGAAAGTTAGAGCACAGAGTGTTCTAGAAAGGAGAGTGCTATTAGACAAGCCGCGTGTGGCCTTATATAGTCGGTTATTGCTTGCGCTCGACTTTGTTGTATCGCCGACACTCGACGCCCCCGACGTGCTGTAATTTTCCTTCAATTTGGGCGCAAGTTCACCCCATTAAACGTTTCTTTTATTCAGTTTTACTTCTCCTGGTCACCTATTTTTGTGACTATATTACTGGCATAAAGGAACGAATGTAGGAATTTTTATTTACCGAAGCATTGCCCAGTCTTGTACACGTTACTAAAAAAAGTAATCGATTACAATTACTATTACCCTTGGCTAAAAAGTATTCGATTAGATTACTTGATTACTCGACAGCGAAAGTAATTGGACATTACTTTAAGAAGTAACCGTTACTTTTCCGATTACCTTATTGTGTGAAGACTTACATCTTTAGCGCTCATAACTATGAACGACTTCCAAACTCGAAACCTTGCTTGCCACAAAGACCACTTAGGGGAAATACGGGATCTTGACGTGTATTTGAACTGGCTTTGATATATTTTGCATGCGCTTTAGACATTCTTCGGTGCTGGTTCTTCTATGGGCTCCGAATAGGTACCGTAAGCAGAATTTTTTCTTAATTTCTGTGTGCGTGTGCGTGAGGGGGCTAGTTTGAACGAAGGACTTACAAAGCCTGCATTCTGCTCCCTCAACCATTGCCCTGAATGGCCTTTCTCACGCACTGGGGCTTTCCTGGGGCTTCCCAATCCCAGTCCCAGCTCGAAAGAAAAAACGGACATTCTACAAAATTTATACATACAAAGGGGTTGACCTCGTTTCCTACAAATCCGCAAAGAATTTTTTTTTCTGTTCGAAAAAAGAAGCAAATTTCATTTTTGTCACTTCAGAAAAAAAAGATGTGTGCGGGGGGGGGGGGGGGGGGGGGTCCAGTGAAAAAAGAGTAACGGTTACAAGTAATTTTTATTACTTTAAAAAGTAATCAGATTACTCTTGCGATTACTACCTAATAAAAGTAATCAACAGATTACAAAATTACTCCAAAAAGTAATCGATTACAAGTAATTTAATTACTTGTAAGGCGTACGGTGCAAGTCTGCCATTCCCTGATATAAAACGAAAGACCAAAAAGGGGCCCACTAAAATCAAGGCCACTGTATTCATGTTTTACCCTTCTTACGACGATTATGAACAAGGATCAGTAGTATTAATACATAAAATATATCAAATTGTATATAACTCCAAATGATGTTTAATCAAAAATATAGTTATTTCTTACTGCTACAACTGAGAAACAAAGATTCTCTCCATGTCTTGTTGGTTCACGAAACAATAATACAAATTTTTCTATCCCCAGCTGCTCACACGGACTTTCAAATGAGCAAAATCGCAATTTTAATTTTTCTTATACATATATCCTGTACAAGAAGGCACTGATAAAGTTCCATTCTAGGAAAGCAATTCAGTATAGCCGACCATGGATCTGCATTTTTATGCAATCTAAAAGTAGTTCTTTTTTAATGTGAATTTTGAAAAAAAACAAAAAAAAAACGTGTATATGCATAGGATGACTTTTCAAACATACACTTCTTTTGCAACAAAAGCACACCTCAAAAAGCACTGGTTTTTGTTCTGGTGTGGTTTAACAGTAATATATTTGTAAAAGGTTATTTGGTGTAAAATGTCGCCACGGCAGCTATTTTTGTCAAAAGCTATCATTCCAGCTTACACGTAATTCATAGAGCTCATGGCCACGGACATGTGCCTGGGCTGCTCGGGACAAGTGTAGAGGTTCCGATCATCCTCCGGGATGAGATCCACATCATGCAAAATGAAGCAGTCGTACAATTCACGTGTCTCTAGGTACCCAACGTTCAGCAGTTTAGCTCGGTTGAATTTTCCATTCCCCTCCTGCAAACAAGGATGCAGTTATTAACACAGTCCACTCTATGTGTTATTTATTCAATCAGGTTAATGTTGAATGACATTTTTTCAAAGCGCTGAAACTCAGAAGCGTCGACGCTATTCCGTAGATGCGAGGGGTGGGAGGGGGTCATTTTATGTCCCCCCCCCCCCTTCCCGGTATTTTGACATTTAAATATTGAATTGTCTATGAAGGCAAGCTCCCCCGCCTCCCTTTTTCTTGATCCTGTTCATTCACATGGAGTTCACTGATAAAGTAACGCTGCCACCCAAGATAAGAAACAAACGTTTTCCTCAACATTGGCCAGAAGACAGCAGGTATAGTTTCAAGGAAACGAATATGAACAGAAATAAATCGGTAAGCTCAGACGCCGCGTAGTCATTATTCCGTTCTATGACAATGACCCGGTCTTAGGTTTAATTTTGCTATTTGGCTCAAGTGAATTTTTTTATCATTACAAATTATTTGGGATAAAAATAATTTCAATTACACTCAAACTTATTGCTGTGCCGGAAAGAACTGGTAAAATTACCATGTGTGGGCTTCTGCTCTGCTGCACGCTAATCCTAATAAATTCAAATCAATACGCAGAAAAAAAAAGCAGTTGTCTCTGTTAAACATTTCAAACAATAAAAAATCGAGTAACGTTAAGGATTACCTTCAAACACGATTTACACTGTTCTGCTAAGAGTACTTCAAAAAGAACGGGCCGTCCTCCCCATACATTCGTATGAAGAAAAAGCGCACGTTTTACGAAGGATAGTTCAGAGACTGAAATGAACTGTGTTCTCAGATGATATCTGTCTGCGGGAAAGGCAATAACTTTGAATCAAGACTCGTTGCCTTTCTTTCTTAGGGGGGGGGGGGGGGGGGGATGGAGGGGGGGGGGGAGGTAGGGTATAATGTCGCATGCGGGTTTGTACTGATACTGGATTTGGTTCTGTTCGCCTAAAAGCCTTGATCATAGCCGTTAGGAAGCTGTAGAGCTGCTCCAGCAGCAAAATGAAAATAAATGTATCTTTACTATAGGTTTGTTGATTTGGTGAATTGGATATGTTCCCCAATGTGGAAATGATGTCATAATCTTCGCGTAAATTGATCTCAATTATTTTCTTTTAACCCGGATGAGAGGCTTGCATCACTGAAGCATTATTGCTTTAAAAGTTTTTGTCAAATCCAATTTTTGTAGTAGCTTAGTATACTTAAATCTGTTTCTATTACACTTGCGTTTCTGTGTGCCACATCCAAGCGACACCATGATCTAGGCAAAGACAAACAAATTTGCCAAGAAACCCACTTGTTCAATGACAAAAATGCCATAGTCTATCTGCTGCCGGGGCAGAAGCTGGTGCATGTTATAAAGGAAGACTCGTAGGTGCTCCTCCCGGTTCCTGTATGGAATGAGTATGGCCACTCGATGCCTGGCCAGGCACTCCTTCGGCTTGAACCTCCCTCCTGGCATGATGTGCGTGAAATTCTTTTCGATATCCTCAAGCGACGGGACTTGTTGTAAAACTTTTAGACGGCCAACTGAAAAAGAATAGAACAGAAAAAAAAAAAATCAGGATCGAATATGTTTTTTTCGGAAGCTCAAATATTTAAACTAACAATAGTTGTGGGCAGTTAACATCCGAGCGTCCCGAAATTACCATCACCATCTTGAAGACACAGCTGCGGCCAGAGCCTAAAAAGACACAGTACTGTAACATCAAACTAGAAACGTTACATCTGTCAGGTATTAGTAGAACCACTCTGAGAGATGACTAGTTGAATACCGGAGTTGTTATTGCAGAGAATCGAGTGGTACTGAATCCTCCAAGTATACTTCGGAATTGAAAATAGGAAAGGAAGAGGTTCTCAATACCTGCTTCATCACTGCCTCTTTTACACATAAAGTCATAGCTTAGCGATAAAGGTATATTTGGACGATTCTTTATAGCTTTCTTCATGGCAGCCAAGCGACTGCCCGGAAATTTCCACCGGACCACAACACGACATCAAAAATGGCATCAGAAACACCTAGCGTGCAGCCTCTACAATCTTTCGCGCCCATTTGTGGTCCTAGCCAGCACACATCTGATGCTGGCTTCTGAATTCAACGAAAGAACATCTTTGCGCTTCAGGCTCCTGACTCTACATATTTTTTTAACAAACAAATAACACGTATGTTCTTTTTAAGTGTTCGAAGAATTGGTGCTCACTGGCAAATAGAGACGTTTCAAACCCACTTGACTATTTTACATGCGTTCATGACGATGGCAGTAATACCGAGAGTCATTTCGTTAACTGAAGCTTACGTGGAAAACACGCGCATATTTTGTTATCCGACAAGGTTTGCTGGGATGTTCTGCTTGGAAGCTGATGTACACCTCACCGAGGTTTGGTAAGCCTCATTCCAAATGGTTTTATTTGGTACGCAGAATACAAACAAAGCAATAGACATAAGATCTTGCATCTATGTAGATATTTAGGCTAGTTGGTTTAAGCTTAAGGTAAATTATACAGAGCTAGCAAAAAAGACGTAGACTACAAAAACGAAAGATATAAAAAGGGCCGAGGTCACAGAAAACATTTATTGAAGAAACACAAATAAAGTAAACGCCGATATTATAACGGAATCAACGGGTGTTTGAGTACGCACTCCATTTTCTGTTTTATCTTCAGATAAAGGCCCGTTCACAATCTTGCGACCGAGTAAGACCGAGAGAGACCAGACCGGTTTTTAAGCCTCTTGCGATCTCTAAGGACCAGCTCCGCTGCAGCGCATCCGGTCCTAAGAAGTCGCAAAAGGCTTAAAAACCGGTCTGGTCTCTCTCGGTCTTACTCGGTCGCAAGAGTGTGAACGTTGCTTTAGATAGCTGCCTCAGTCAAACATTTGTTAATTTAAGGCTGGAACACATATGCTAAAAACAAACCGGAAGTCGCACAAACATAAGAATGTAAAAAATCGCTCCAGGTTTCTTTTTTTTTTTACTGACTGAGAATCGTTAACACACAAGTCTCACAGCTAATTTTTAGGGAGGGAAACACAACTGACGTGTGAGCGCTGTTTGGAAGCCCTAACATCTGTTCACCTTTTTTCGGTTTGCCCAAAATCTCAGAAGAAACATCGCACTTACTTGCCCATCTTATTTTATGAGCATTTTGCACTTTACATAGCACTACCTGTTATCATGAACCTCTCGACAGTGACACACAAGCAGTACTTTTTTATATTTTGAGAGATTATAAATTAAACATAGCAGACAGGTAGTGCAAGCTAGTCGAAATGACATGAATCGAGCCTCCTTAAATCCTCAGGCATGCAGCCCACGTTTTTCAAAGGGACAAATTCTTCAGCGGCATTATTAACCTAAGTCTCTTAGCGAAACATTGAATATTACTCTGAGGCCTCCAAGGGACCCATTTCCGGAATAAAGTATAATATTTCCATATTAACTACACACAAAAACAAAACTAATCATGTTGTTTTAGTACACGATTCGTGTGATCCAAAATTACCACTTTTCCTCTTGGCGCTCTCTGGCATTTTGTTGCTGATCAGTCACCAAAACTCAAATACGTTATTTCACTCTTTCTAAAGTGGCCTATTTATTTCAAGATACTGTTAACCCCTCGTTGGGGTCATTACAGGAGAGAGTAACAAAATATACAGTAATAAACACCAGCAAGAAACGAGAAACGCCGCATACATAGAGCGTAATTTGCATTCGCGAATACAAAAGCAAAAAAATAAACGAAGCAAAAACGCACACTCATAATATTACAATGACTGCAGAGTATCAATGGTAACAGGAAGAAACTAGTTCCACGAGCGCTTTAAATTATTTAAAAACTCTGCAGGGGAACACGATTTCACAATTTCCTGCGGAAGAAGATTCCATTCCTCTATTGTTTTAGGAAGGAGAGAATAATGAAATACATTTATTCTACAATAACATGGCAATATCATTTTAGAATAAATATTTCTTTTTAAAAATGCGATTAATATGGTGTTTCAAATACTGGGTGTAGTCGAAGTTAAAGAGGTCATGATACACCATGAAAATGTACTTGCGTCTAGCATTCCTGCGCCGCTCGGAAAGAGAAAGAGGAATGTTCCGAGCAGTTTTCACTCACCTAAATTGGGAGGCACTAGAGGGCAAAGTTCTAGGGACTTATTAGAGACCACCGCCACCGCTCTAGTGTTGTTCCTGCCGGTCCCGTTCCCAGCACTCCCGACACCGCCCCGAGTTCTGTTACCAAGGCTGGCATTTAAGATGTCAGAGTCCAGGCTCAGAAGAGGCTCAAATATACAGAACACACTGGCGTTAAGACACATGATATTCTTCTGATGGTAGGCCAGGAAATTGAAGCTGTACTCCAAAAGCAAAAGGGCAACCAATATGACCGCCAGCACCTTGTAGAAGTTACTGCAGCACGGTTTGAACATCTTTCCACAACTCAAGAAGTCGCTGGTTTCAGTTGCTAATACTATCCTAGCTTCGACCACCTTCTAGAGAGATCCACTGGTAGAGTGATTGGGCATCAAAGATGGTCCAGTGCCTTGACTTCATCTGTGAAGAAGAAACATAGTACAAGCGACTTACAATCTGCGAGGTAACGTTCAAACTGAAAAAAGAGGTACCAAGGTTTGTGCCGTAGTCTAGGCTGGTGTAGCAAACTTGAAGTGTAATGCCTATAGCTATTAAACCCCATTAAATAAGAATAATAAGAGGTGTCCTCTATCTTTCGTGTGCCGTATCCAACACTGGCATAGCAAAGTAATGCCTAGGATATTATTCTCCGTTAATTTAGAATGATAAGAGGTTTCTTTGTCTCTCCTTACAACATGACGTAAACTACGAATTCATGTGCTTAGCCTGCACTACCGCAATAAGTAAAATATTTGAAGCAACGACTGGTGTTGAATATTCTATCTACCCGAGTATGAAAAAACTGTGTGTTAAAACATGTCTAATCATGTTGTGACGTGCCTCAAGGTCACTCATTAACAGTTTCGGTTCACTGCGAGTCTAACATTTCAAGGGACTGAATGTCAGGTCCGTCTTCGCGTGAATTGAGTACAAAAATGCCTAGATTTTGAACTACATTGAGGCAAGAAATTATCGCAAAAAACATATATGCCAAAGAAGATCAATTAAAGTTCTACTGCAGTTTGTAGGGAGCCTGCCCCATCATCCTACAAAGTAACATTTTTAAGAGAGCAGTTTATTTAGATGGAAAGCAACATTGAAGATGACCCTTACACCATGAGGCCTTGGAAAGCGAATTCCACGGGAATGTCCAATACGTAGAACATTTATTTTGTGATATAGAATAATTAAGTTTTCAAGAAAATCCAAAGAAATAGGTATCTCGGCGGGTTTAGCTTGAAAAATAATTAATGAAACGTTGGGCATGTTAAAGGTAAATGCAAGATGGGTTTCAAGAAGGCTGACGCCATCTCAGAAGGTCACGAGGTTCCAGTGCTGTCGGAAGAGTTGAGAGATGCTCCGTGAAGGAAAAATTAACTTTTTATTGTTTTGCGACTGGAGGTGAGGCTTGGGTCTCTCAAAAAAATCCCAAGCCTAAAATTGAGTGAATGGAGTGGAAGCACAAGTCATCCCCCACTCCAAAATGTTCAAGACAAAAAAAAAAAAGACAAAGTAAGGGTAACTCTTTCCTGGGATTCTCACAAGTATCTGCGGCTCCAGTTCGTGGCTCAGGAAAAAAAAAATCATAGCTGAGAGGAGTTACGCGAACAAAATGAACTCTTTGCGGGAATTAATTGGGGAGAAAAGACGAACAAAACTATCTGCAGGCGTGCTCCTTTACGACAACGCGCCGGTTCACATGCAACGTCAATCACGGGCTGCCAATCTAGAATGTTGGTTTCAGCAGCAGAGCTATTCATAAAGGTCTGGCCTGGTTTCTTCAAAATAATGCATGTCTGAAGTTAAAGAAAAGCCTCCTTAGACGGCGGTCTTAAAATGATGAAGTAGCCAAGACGACTGTGACATTCTGGTTTTAAGGTCAAACAAAAATATATTTTAAATGGTTAAAATGAAGACAGAAATAAAATTGATGAAGGATTTAGAGCTATCAAGTGACTACATTTAGAAATTAAATAAATATTTTGTGGAAAACATGCTTTAATTTATTGAAATACATCAATTATTGAACGCCCCTCGTGTTACACACAGAAAATTTGATATCTTAATGAAACAATGACAAAAAGCTTCCTATCGGGAGCTAGTTGTCCAATGTCGCCGGCACTATTATGATGAAATAAATTAATGTTGAGGTTCAAAATCTCGGTGCACGCGTGTTAGCGCAGTAGCGCACCCTAACAGCAAGCTGGAGAATGAATTTTGTTTAGAAATAAAGACACAGTGTGCTTTTATTAAAGAACCTGGGATCTCTATACCTTTGAAGAATAAAAATAACAGAAATCTGTATTGCAAATGCTTTCCTGACCATGATAGTTAAAATGTCTCTATATCTCAGGAATGGTCCGGTATAAAATGTAGGAACAGTTATATCCACAAGTATCACAAACTCTATACACAAGATCTTCCTTAGAAATGATACATATTACTTGAGTTTTGTTGGTAATTATTTCATAATTAACATACACCAGTGAGCTTGAAATGCTCCTTCGGTTTCATTCATCTACTCGCATTCTCCAAGAAATGCTTTAAAATTAAAATAAACTATTCTGACTTGTAATTTTAACTTAGAGGATTTCCTTGTTGAGCACTTATACTTATCACGTATACTGAATCTCTTAATAAGATTTTAATCTTACAAAAATAGTTATCATGATTACTCCTGCTTCACAGTTTACAGACTGAACTGTGAATTGCTAACAACTCATGAGTACCATACCCCGTTCCTAGTAGTATGGAGATGAATGGCGTCAGCTAAAGGGAACGGGCCGTATTTTCGCATTCAGAAGTTTCGAAACTCGATTAAAAACTTTAAAACAGACAACGGCAAGCTCTGAACCATTTGAATCGTGTCCGGATCATTCGGACGGACACTGAGCACGAGACTATGCGTCATTTATGTTTGTGTGAATTTTTTCTCTAGGCACTTGGTACTGTTAGGGTACATTAATGATCTGCTTAAAGCCCCTTAATAAAATTCATGCTTCCCTTTACTTGTTTTCAGAGTGATGCGGTGATGCCATGCTTTGAAGTATTGGATGCGCGACAAGCGCACGCAGGGAAAATAGAAAGAAAAAAAGTCGTGCAGCAACAACTATGTTGTTTAAATAAACTATGGGCTTTAGACATTATTGAAAAAGCCGCGTCTGGTCACGTGTCAAGTTTCCCGGTATATTTAGTGGGTAAACTGAATTTGTGTGTAAGTCACGTGACATCGAACCATGTGGCGTCATTTTCCCCGCTAAAGGTAGCGGCGAGACAAAAAGAAATAGCGGGAATAAATATACCGCCACCGCATAGCCAACGCCCAGAAATAAAGTCTGGATAAAGGCACCGTATGCACCTTTGCAAGGCTTACAAGTCCACAGCAGTGCGAGCCTCACAGCCCAGCACGCACATGTTTGTTGCTTAGGAAACACGTGCCATACACACGAACGCTGGAAATGGCAGCGGCCAGAAGCTCTTTTGTAAAATAGTCTTACTGGAATGGACTGTGTTTCAGTGTACTAGTTAGAGGGTATTCGCAACTTTCAGCGATGGTGGTACCGCGGTGTGAGAATCGCGCTCCCTAGCTCCTGGATGATCAGCTGTACAATAAAAGTGCTTGCCTACACTTTCCTGACGCGATAAAATAAAGTAAGGCTCTAATACTGCTCGTATACAGCAAAACTCGAATTACTTTCGCGTCGCAGACCCCGCCACATTACTGTTCTTCTACGACGATCATCCAGATGACAGACTGGGTCGCGAAAGTTGCGAATTCTACATAAAATAAATGCATTATTTTTTACTACGTTGTCAAGGCTAGCGTAGCTTTCGTATGGTTCCCAAAGTTGCATGAACGCATGGCTTTGCCTGGCGTCTTCACCCCCGTGAACACGTGCGTATGAAGAACCGTCCCAACGTTCACCCCGACGTTCGTGCACCCGTAAGCTGAGACTGCAACCAATGCCAAAGCACAAGAGCTCTAAATCCCTCTTTGAAGCGTTCTTCCGCAGAACGAGCACTCGCGCTGGAAATTCTTTTCTCAAAGACAGGAGCGGGGGCTAGCTCGCGCTTGTAGCTTTGGCTACAGTCTCAAGTTAAGTGTTAGCAAAAGGGTTTCTTTTATTTTATGGAAGAGTTTTGTATATAATTGCGGATTTCCTATATCGCCAAAGCTCTGCGCCAGAGCCGAAAACTTTCTGGCGCAGCCAAATAGGTAACACGAGCGACACGCGTGGCTGGCAGGGCACTGAGAGCGCCGCGGGCGCCTATGGTTTTGTCAGCTCCGTGTTTCATCCTGATGCATGTTCCAGGACCGTAGCAGTTGCAACCTCCGCCTCCTTTTTTTCGATTTTTTTTTTCGAGGGATTTTGGGTTCAGGAAAGGGAAGAGCTGATGCATTGAGGGTAGTGTAATTAAATGTCGATTGCTAATTGAAAGAACACTACTGTCTGTCTTCGTCCCTACATGTTGTATTATTTCGTGTTTTTCAAGTTCTAGAAGAATATTTAGTGAACCATACTTCACAAGCTGTACCTTTTCGATCGATGCGAAAATGAACCTGCGAGATATCGCGCTGAAGCCGCCAAGACCGCCTCTTGTCAGTACTAAAAAGCGTCAGTACATTGAAGCTGACGCTGTCATTATCAACGTACAGTACATAACCGGAACATGCAAAGGTTTGTACGGGGAGCTGACGGAGCCGGGTGAAGCCAGCGGCGCTCTTAAAGGTGCTCTAAGGAGTTTCGTGAGATCGCCTAAATATGACGATAGCTCACTCTGCGGGCTCTAAGCATCTTAGAAATCCTTGAATCATAACGACGTGTGGCCGATTTCCTTACTAAAAAGCAATCAAAGATCAAACACGCCGAGGTCATCTCCGGCGATGGGAGGAGCATTGTTTTGGCAGACAGGACCACATGTGACCAATGAAAACACGACATTTCGTTGAGATTCCAAACGCTGTTATTTCAAAATGTGTATGCTTTTGTAAATGATGAAAGCAAATAAGAGTAGTCGAAAAAGGTCACTTTTTCGCGGAGAGGAAGCGTAATCTTGCAAAAATCATCTAAACAAAAATCGCACTATGTTTTTTCTTTCTTTTTGTCTTCCGCGGGAGTGATGTGTCCGCTTGTCTGCTCTCGAGCACGTGCTCGCTGGGTTGAATCTTTGATTGCTTTTATAATAGGGAAATCGGCCGCGTATCTTTCTGATTTAGGTATTTCTAGCATGCTTAGAGCCGAACGGAGTGAGTTTTTGCCATATTTAGGCGATCTTAAAAACCTCTTTAGGGCACCTTTATAGAAGAAATTAATTTTTTTTTAACTTTCGGTAAATACTATTAAGAATCACTCTCTAACGTTAATAACTGAATACACTTGCCTTGGTTTTTCTCGCTAGGAAATGGCAGTCGCCAAAAAAAAAAAAATTCGAGAAATATTAGCATCGTTTTCTTCCCCTCAACTCGGAGCCAGAACATGCGGCCACGTCGCCTGGTGCCTATCCTAATCTGCCAACGTTAATTACACCCACGCGCTGGGATAGGCAAAGTAGAAAGCGCCTGCTGAGATCCAGGTACTGTTAATGTTCGCTATCCTCATCACCGCAGTGGTTGGACCCGAGCCACTACCCGACTGTCAGCCGGTGTATTGATTGTTACGAGCCGAAGACGAGTGCTAACGCAGTTCTCGTTTCCAATCCAGGGGCCGCGCTCGACTGTCGTCAGGAGGGTGGTTCCGATCCCACAATTACGTCATCAAGCTTTGAAAAGGCAAGACTGAAAGAAATCAAATAATCCTCTTTTTCCCTCGCAATTTTAACACGACAAAAAAGCTTATGAATCAGTGGCGGTATGTGCGAGCGCGCTTGGGCCAGACTAGGATCAGTACACCTGGGGAAACTCGTGAACGTTCCAACTCGATAACGATTCACAACCCCTTCGTTGTTGATGTCGATGAATGAAAGGCAGAAAAGTTAGCCTGGACGTTTGTCCTAGCTGGCCACTCTATACTGGGGTTAAGGGAAGGGTGAAAGAAACATAAAGTCATGAAAGAACAGAATTAATGATTGGGATGAGGATAAGAGGGAGGATAGGGATGATGTCGAAATCACTTTCAATGAAGCTCAATACACTTAAAGGAGAGATGAAAGGTCCGTACTATTCTGGGAACATTTACAGAGCGTTTCGTGCTCTGGCTGTTTAGTGCATCGTCTTTCAGCAGCCAAGTACCTTGGATATATTAAATGTGCGGTCGTCTATTTGTCGTAGAGTTTGTTGCAGAACTTGTCGTTTGTCACGATTATTAGGACACATGGGATGTGCTCTATTGACCCTTTAATTTACACCACAGGTTATACCGTCCCCGGAGTCTTTATACTGCTGATAAGATGAAGGAATTGTGGAGTATATGCCACGCCTTGCCTTAGGCGATGTAGAATTACTTCTTCTAGCCTTCGCAGTCCAGATGGAGTGCGGAAAATGAGTTGAGGGTAAAGGGCGTGTAGTCGGGAATGATGATAGCTTAGGTCGGACCAGTACTGTTTTGAGAGTGTTTTCTCGTCATGGCGAACGGGAGCATTAATATCGGCTTGAGAATGTGGTATGGCTCTTACGCTATAACTTGCTGTACATTTTTCCACAATGTCAGCAACTTCGTTCCAGGGTATTCCGCAGTGCCCACGTATCCACGGAAATTTTATTTCATGTCCTTACCATAGCCCCAATAATGATCAGCCAGCCACCCGAAGCGCTAGCGTCGATTGTAGGGTTCGACCCAGAAGTTTTTTTTGGCTCGGCCGCAGAGCGCGAGCTTTGCAACTGAGAAGAAGCTTTGGGTCAGTCCAACCCAATCCGGATTGCGGGTTGCGGAAGCCGGAAGCCAGAAAGTTTGCAACTTCCGCTACCCATTGCGCGAGGAAAGCATGTGGTCTAGCTTGGACTTCTCCACCAGGGTATTGAACCGAAACCAAACTGCAAACCGATAACCAAAAAAAAAAACGCGTTATTTTCGCGCAAACCAAAGTTCAACCGTAACGAGAAATTTGTTTTTTCGCTATGGAGCGGAACCGATATCTTTTCTAGGCGGTTTTTGGTTTAAGGCGAAGGCAGGTACCGGAAAAGTGCGCTGCAAAAAACACAGTAACATAAAAAGTAAATCGCAAAATGGGGAAAAAAAAAATATTTTCGCGCAAACCGGAGTGTAACCTGAATTTTTTTTTCGTTCTTGGTCAAAATTGATAAACAATTTTTGCGGTGTTTCGTTCATGTGGGAAGTCAAAAAGCGAAAAAAATATAGGTAGCGGAAAGCTCTGTAACGTTCCGTTATCAGGTTTTCACGTAACGGTCGTCTTTATAATTTTAAAAGTTCGTCTCGAGAACTCAAACGAAATGAGCACAGTAACTATGCATTCTCCGGATTTCTGGTCTTATGTATTTCTTTAACAAATGCCCCCATTCGTCCCAACCTTTTCTTGGGGACCGGAAATAGTTCATCAAAGAAATATTATCACTAGAACATTCGTAAGGAAGCAAAAGTGACCCATTAATGAGCCGGTCTGGTGGCGAAACGGTGAATTGAGAGAGTTTTCTTTTTATCGCAACTGAACTTTTTCCTTCTCCTCCCCCCGCAAAAAAAAAAAAATAAAATAAAAATAAAACACGGCCAGAGATAGGTATAGACAACACACTTAGTGTGGTCTATACCTCTCGTTTTCCTTGTTTTTTTTGTTTTTTTTATGATAAGTGGGAGATCTGTTTGGTGTTTCTTCTCTTCAATTTTGTAGAGTTGTGTGCAATTTACTTTAAACGCCTAGATTTTATTCTACAACTAATCGGATAAGAAAGCGATATAAGGCTGATGGATATTTTAGAACCTACACTAGATGTCATACTGTGGCGCATCTAATCTGCTTTTAAAATAACTCAGCTGATTTAATAATCTCTCCGAAATTAAAGTCTAGGACCGGGAATGGGAGGGGGGATTCAATCAACAGTTACAAATACAGGAAACAGCAAAACAGCTACGATGTCTGGTAGCAGAAACAGCAAGGACCAAAATGTTTTCTCCTAAGAGTGACAGACATCAAGGCGCGCAGCTCTTCTGAGCATTGCTTCCTTTCCACCCTTAACGTGTGTTCTCATTTGTTTTAACGAACGCGGAGTATGACGCTTTTCGCGAGTTGCCACCGCTCTGTCCAGACTCTCAGGCGCTTTCGGAGACGCGACGACGCTCATTGCTTATGCTCAGCTTCAACCTAAGATGAACTGCGGCCAGTCCTACGAGCCATCTTCAGAATTCAGCACTCTGATCGTACAAAGAGACTTCACGTTCCGCGCGTCGCTGCTCAACCGGGAATATAGGCTCTTAGCACTGGATATGCTAGGCGAGCTGCAACCGCCCGCTGCGGTTCACCTTAGTATGATACTCTGTGCCAGTGCTCTTTCTTACTTGATATTCTGCGAGGCCCTCGGCTCGGAGGTTCGGCTGGTTCGACCCTTGGGAGTTCGCTTCAACCCCGCCTCAGTTCTTCATTTGCGCTAGTTGCGGTGTGACCGCTATGACGGACTGTTGCCCCCTCTTTCAGTTGTATGTTGCTGACGCGGCCTTCAGTTCCTCGTATGTGATCCCCTCTAGCTCTGGAACGACATCAAAAGTACAGTGGGGCGCGACCGAGCAAATCCTGTTCGAAATTTATTCATCTATAACGTTGCCTCCAACCGGTCAGTCTGCCAAATCGGAAACTGCCGGCAGGATCTTTCTGGAGATCATGGTTCAAACTTGGAACGCCACATGTAGCGGCACCACAAAAGTGAACATGAGCAGCTACTAGCTGAGAAAGTAGGTGAGAAAGCTGCGTCCTCGAAGCGCACGGCTGCAGACAGTCACGAAGAGTTCAAGGCAGCAAAGATGAGGCAATGGACCTTTTCCACATACCGACGGCACCAGGCGGATGGCTGCACGAACTAAAAATCGAGGAGGAAGTGACCTGCGCTACCAATCGGTAATGGGAGCTACGCTACCAGTTCCTTCGCTCTCTGAGCTGCGGCGCGTACCCAACGTGGCGTTCACCCAAACGCCGTGTTTTTCTTTCCGTCCATTTTCTTTTTTTATGTAACACAATTAAATATATGCTGCAATTACGTGTTCTACTCGCTGATCCCACAGCCTCCTTCCGAATTTCCTCGATTTCTCGTGCCGACTTCCGCCACTTGGCATCGGGCGCTCGCGCGTGCGCAGAACGCTTCTCGGAAAAGGTCCATTGGATATACAAAACATGCTCCGACCGACAACGTCACAGTCGCTGTTGCTTGACAGGACTAAGGAAACTATAATGAGAGGCTGCGTCGAGCTGGTGACAAAGAACGGACGGCTATTTCGCCTCGTTGAGGACTCTGGCTTTCGCCTAATCATCGACTCGGTTCTAAAAGTCTTGGGCAACAAGCGTGCCATAAGTGCTGCAGTGGTCATGGACAGAGTCCGGGAAGACTGCTTGGATGATGCGAGAAGGAACAGGTTTGTCGTTAAAAAACCGCATGTGTTCTTTGAGGCTCGACTGCGCATCGCGACTGTACCGCTCCTTGCTTGGAATCAACGTGCCGTATGCTGAAAGGCGAAGGTTGGTGCTCCAGCCATTGACCAGGATAGAACTCTTTGAAAGGCACACGGGCCCACAGCTAAGGTCAGAGGTGATAGATCCACTTCTCTCGCTTCAATCTCAACGTCAGCCAGGTATACAGCGTCACGCGAGACAACGGTGCCAACATGGTGGAAGCTGTGCTTTTTCTCGGTGAAATGAACGAGGAATGTCCTGACTTCGAAGAAGAGGTCGGCTCCAATGACCCTGAAGTTGAGTCCCACGCTGTGCAATCTCTACTGGAGAATCCTGAGATTGCAACCACTGATGATTCCGGCTTGCTAGAAGGGAGGAGGTGCCCCGCTCACGCGCTGCAACTGGCACTTAGTGACGCCTTGAAGTTCTCGGGCTGCGGGCACTTTGTTGAAGAAAGCCGTGCGCTTGTTAAGAGACTACGTGTTCAATCTTTATGTCCCTGATCAGAAAGCTAGGGCTTGATAATCCAACGAGGTGGTTGTCCACGCTGCATATGCTCACCATGCTACTTGAACTAGGAGACTTCGCTGGAGGGTTCCTCTCAAAAGAATGCTCCAGGTGGAGTGAAGACCTATGAGCGGAAGTCGAAATGCTTGCAGTATCGCTTCACCCGTCAGAAGTGGCGACGAAGACATTGCAGAGGGAACAGCTCACTGTAGGAGATTTTTACGGAGCATAGCTGAGAAGTTCCATGGACACTTCCAAGATATCGTCGCCGTTAGCAAAGTCCTTGCTCCTGTCACTGTGAAGGAGGGAGCGACAACTTCTTGACACGGATGTCTTCTGTACAGCAGCGTACATGGATCCACGATCGCTATCGCCTTCTTCTCGCCCCTGAACAAAAAGTACTGGGCCACGTTCTATTTGACAAAGACTTGGAGGCGAATCACAACTCTGCAATGCGAACAAGGTTGTACCCTTTCTTCGGAAACTGCGGCGGCTCCAGAATATCCGGAAAACGCCCTGGAAGCACTCCTCAAGAATAAAAAGGTTGAGGCTGGCGTGCAAGTTCGAGGTACCAGTAGCCTACTTTACTTAGCATGCTTCCTGTAAATGCTAGACAAGGAGCCGCGGCTTTCAAGGGACGCTAACGTGTTGCAGTTTTAGGAGGAGAGAAGGGAGCGCCACCCAGAACTCTACGCATTGGCGCAAGTAGCCCTGGGAGTGCTGTGGCCCAGGTCAGCGTGGAGCTAGCCGTTTCGGCACTGAAGTTCATTTTATCGTCTTAGAGGTGCTGTCTTTCCCCGGATATACTTGACGACATTCTGCTTCTTTGTTCATGTGCCTTACATTGAACTGTGCGTTCACCCACGTCCCGAGGTGCCCCAGAACAGTAATGTGAGCCTTTGCTTTTTATAAGTAACACTTCTATAAAAATATGCATAATTTTAACTTTTGCTGTCGTCAATTGTTTCTGTAGCATATGAGTACGAACCGGTTCGAACCGGTTTGAACCTTTATTTTTTCAATCTGGAGTTGAACCGGAGCTGAACCGTTCTCTCTGAACCGGAACGAATACTGGAACGAAAAACATTTTGGTTCGACACCCTGCTCGACTGCCAGAGCGGCCGGAGTTGTGCGAGCGGGGAGGGGTTTCGAGGGGGTTGTTTGTTAAGCAGGCCGCAACAATGGTCGTTGCCAGTTTGGAGCAGCGCTGGGGGTGCCACATGAAAGGAAGACCGAAAACCCGCTTTTGTGGGATTTCTGTGTGACAAGCTAGTCTCCTGTCGGAGGAAAGGACAAAAAGACATGGCTCAGGCTTCGTCTTCTTGGTGGTGTTGTTCGAGCACGTACAAAGGACAAAGGCAAGTGAGAAGACGCACACAGGAAGAGCTTTAATCTCATAACAAAGCATTTATTTACAAAAGCACGCACGAAGGAAACACCTGTGTCACTTAGCCGGCAAATTCACAAGAATGAAAATATAATTCCCATGTAAATGGGCAGATGTCTCGTTGACGCATTTATTCTCCCCCTCATTTTTCATTGCGCTGGCTTTCAACAATTTTCTGCCCGTTTTATCTGTATTTCTCCCAAATATTGTACTTTTTTGTAACTTGGAATGGCATTTCTAAAGCGCAATGCAAAGTTAGGTATCCCCTGGACGTTCATCGAAGCAACCTGCCTTGTTCGCAACCACTGTCAACACAGCGCCAAATTCGCAAGATGTGAATGCTCCTACAGCTCATTTGTTTAAATGTTTACATATGTGCGCTGTACAAAACTCAAGTGCATGCGAACATGAGAGCTTTCTTCAATCAACATCTGGAGAACATATTTTTCTGTGCTGTGGGCTTTTGCAAGTGTCATCCGAACTTCAAGAAACATCGCCAAATACTTCACGAAAATAAATGGCCTTGGAACCGACAGGGTTTACGTAGTTTGAACGACTAGAAGCGCGCAGCCTCGGTGTTTTTCCCCTTTGAATTGGGAGGGGTGGCTCTATCGTCGTGAAAACCGGTCGAGACAGCCAAACAGCTGTGTCTCCTGTCCTGGCGAATTCGGTATCTCGGTGCGTCGGCGGCAGAGCCGTATTATAGACCGTTTTACCGAAACAGGGCAAGAGAAAAGGGGAGAGGGCTGCCGGCGCTTTTCTCATTACTGAGTGCTTAAAGCAAGCGAAAGACCCGGATGAACTCTTTGGACGCGTAAGTTTTACTAAGTTCGGTTCTCTTCGTCTTGGTTTCCTTTATTTTATTTTACTCACACATGTAATTAGAGCTATCAGAATCAATGACGACAATCCCCTGGTCATTGGGTCATCATTGTGCGGCAATAGGCTGCACGAATAACAAAGGCCGAGAATAATATAGGAGGGCATCTGTATTGCGCACGGGATCCGACAAGGTAACTGCGGCTGCAATGTTCTCAAACTTCATCGCTTTCCAAATTACCAAGACCTCCGGCGGCAGTGGGTTGCGTCCGTAAACAAAATACCTTTCCTCGACGCCATCCGGACTTTTCGTCGACGCCATCCTCTCAAATGCGCTCGTAACATTTCCTGAATAGAGAGAGCGCCGAACTTGCTGCTGTACCCTCGATGAACATAAACCACGCTCTGAATGTGCGTGCAAGTTTTCTAGTAAAAATTGCTGTTTCAGCTTGAAACTTTTCGTAACTTAATTTATCTTAATGATAATATCTTGCAGTGGTAACAGTGACTTGATTTTATCATCTACAACACTGAGTTGAAGGCTCATTTCCACCACCTGGTATTGATGAAAATTGTCGAAAAGTTAGTTCTATCTGTTCTCCTTAATCACGGTACCCTTGCGCGATAGCAGAGAGCCGTCAACCTACGTTGACCGTCACAGCGCGACTGGGTTCTTCTTATTTTGGAAACTAGTACATAACGTAGCTGGAAACAAAACATCAATTTGTATTGCTGAAACATATGCTCATGTATCGATTTCAAATCGTTGAATCGTTGATCGACTCGCTCTGGCAACGTGACCACTTAGACTCGTTGTTTTAAGTTCTAGACAGAGGACACGCTCGTCGACACAGGATCCTCAAGTGAAAATTTTATCAACATCGGCAAGCCGGAGGGAGCTGGCTTCGATCGTTCCCTGCAATGCTCTTGTTTCGAGCGTCCCTGTACGCATTATACTTCATTGTGGGCGACACGAAACGTCAAAATATTTTCGTTCTACTGCATCTAAAACGACAATATACCTGAAGGGAAATTCAATCGCTGTTAAGTGATACAATACTTTGAGTACTCGCCTCCGATTTCTATAGGTGGCGCGTTCAGTGCCGCTCTTCTCGGCATGACCGCACTGGCGGATGGCATAATGCGAAGCAAGAAGCGTTCCCAATGAGATTGAAAACCATTACCCGCGGCACGCAAGAACACAAGACGTGCCCTAAGTCGGGCACCCAGCTCTTTAGAGCACCCAACAACCACACCCAATGCGGGAGAAACGCTTAGTGTCCCTGAACTCGGAAAACACAAAGTGGGAGTCGAAATACACACTGCAGCGCAAAGGACAAGGACAAGCAAAAGATGTAGACAGGGGCAAGCAGTGTATTATACAAAACCAACTCGCCCATCAGATAATTTTAGTTGGAGCCGAAAGTTCGCTGAGCGCGCCGATTGGATGTTGGCGTACAGTGGGTGTGGCGACGAAGGCGCTGGAGAGGAGAAAAGTGGACGAAGAAGGAGGAGAGCGCTGAAGGAGCGAGAGAGGAAGGAGGGAGCAAAGAGGATACGACCGCCATTTTGACGCAACACGCTCTCGGGGCCGAGCACTGTTGAGGCTACGCGTCATCTGCTACGGACCGACTTGTTTTTCGCCTGAATAAAAGTTTGCGGTCGAATGTCAAGGAAACCTCATTCGTTAGCTTCTTAACCCGCCGGGGAATAACTGCATACTCTCTAAGAAATGCCTGCGCGTCTACTTACCCGCAAAAAACTCAGAGCCAATCTCTGCGACGTACGAAATCAGCTCAGCGAATGTTGAGGCGGAACTTCCGTTTAGACCTCAAAATTAAGTCTGCGCTGTGGCATTACGCAATGCCAGCATGACGCTTTGCATTGCGTAATGCCGCAGCGCAGACTTCATTTTGAGGTTTAAACAGATGTTCCGCCTCATCATTCGCTGAGCTAATTTCTTAGATCGCAGAGATTGGCTCTTCGAGTGTCTTGCGGGTAAGTAGACGCGCAGGCATTTCTTAGAGTATAATACTTTCTTGTCAGAGCCAGCGATATAAGCGGAAATATCCGAAATTCGGATGCCGATCAATGATTTGGCGCTGTACATGGGCGCACTGCCTAATGTAAATTAGCGAGGTGGAGTCTATTCCTCTACATAGTCACCGACACCTTGATAAAGGCAGGGTGTGGACAGTTCAGAGTAGCATTTATTATCCCTCTGTAGCCAATTAAAGTGCGGCCTTAGTCGACAAGAACGCCGGAGAACCAAATTAAAAAGCGAGAATCGTGAACATAATAAGGCATAGGCCTTGCGCTTTCCTGGGCTGTCAGTGACCCTAGGAAGGTATTTTTGCATCACATGCGTGTGTACAGGTAAACCTGCCAAGGTAATGTTGGAAGTCTCCTACGCAATACAAAAGGAGGTAAAATATAACTGCGTCATCCAAACATCTATTCATGTGTTTCCGTCATAAGTTTAATGCTTAAATCGCTCGTGTTTTTTTTTTTTCAATAAATTTTTGTTTTGTGCGCTCGGCGCTTTGTCGTGTCGGCGTTATTTCGCTTGCCTCTTTTTTTTTAGATGCGTGTTTTATTGTTAGACGGCTAGATAGATTAGGTTATTTGAGCAGATGTATTACAATTCCAAGATTTTGAGTCGCGAGGCTTTGGGATGCCGAAACCCCGGATCCGCTTGTGATGCAAATAGGACTAGTTTTGTCGCCCCCATGGTATGGAACATTTTACAGGAGCGCAACTCTACCTGCCAACGAATCTGCTGAGTTCATGCCTTACCTGCGAATAAATACTGAGTTCATGTCGAGTACTACGAAATATCGGACGGTTCTATCGTTTGACCCGAGGGGAAGAGCGACGGAGTGCGTCGTAATGCAGCTTTGCTTAATTGGCATTAATGAAGTAAAACGCGTGGTAGTTCCCCAGAGGCGATTATTTAAGCGAAGGAGTAAATATTGCCACAAATATAAAGAGGGCGGAAAATGTAATACTGAAAAAAACCGTTTAATGAGGCGGGCTTCTGTATTTAAGTAAAACAAAAATTAAAGCGATACATTCTGTGTCGACTAACACAAAGCAGCACGCTATAACTTCCGCTTACACGCTTCCTTTTTTTCTTTAAGAGGACTTTAGATCATAACACTCAACAACCACCGAGAAGTATAGAAACCGTTTTAAGATTCCCGAGAAAGGTAAAATGAAAAATAGGACAGCGGAGTTTAAACCCCGTGCCTTCTCGTGGAAGAGGCGTGCGTGATCAACTCGCCATGCACGCGGCAATATGCAATGCAGTGATACATTTTCACTTAGAAGACGCTGATGATCTCCTGAAATAACTATCAACACTAAACACGCTATGAAACCCTGGGCCCTATGATTGTGGTATAGGCTTTGTTTACTTATATGGGCTGATTAAGAAATTTTCTTATATGCGGTGACTCGGAGCGTAACTATTTGCTTAGTTTTTAGTAAATAACAATGAACTTGTTTCGCCCATTGAGTCACGAGGGGCCCCGTCCTTGGCCGCCGATAGGTGGCGCAAGTAATTAAGACCGCGGGTTTCAAGAAATTTCTTACCCCTAACCAGAGCCCCATAATCTAATTTCAAGCTGGAATCTACATCCGCAGCTCTACTCCTTGTATACAGATCGACTCCTCCTCATGGTGTTCCACAACTCAAGAAGTTGGGACCATCCGCGTGGACCCCATGGGACGCACCAAGCGTCTACTCATGGCTTCTGTCAACCTCGGCAACAATCAGCTCTATGACTTTTCTTAGGAGCCATTCAATGGCAGATTTACAGTGACTATGTCATTCTAGGTAGCGGCCTTAACACCTACTTTGAACTCTGGGCTCAAATCTCAACAGACAGTCGCTTACAAGACCTCCGACTCCTCATGAACCAAGCCAACCTCTTCCTGTCCAACGACCTCCCCAAGGCAGCGAGATACGACACCTCCTCCACCCACGCAGACAGAGTCGTTGACCTTACCCTTGTCGACCCACGAACCCTCGGAACTCTAACCTGGGACATATCGGGTAATGCCTGGGGCAATTACCACTTCCTGATAACCATTCAACTAAAAGTTATCACTTTCGCGGCCAAGCGAATCAAGAAGTTAACCAAAGCAATAATATGGGACAAATACCGAGACACTCTCTCCAACCAGAGCCTCCCTCTCACATCTAAAAACATCTCCCCCTCCATCGTCATGTCCTGGCAACAACCGTATCCAAGCAAGGAAATGCGAACTCGCTTACCCCTGAAAAACATCTGCTCTCTCTATGGGACAAGTGAGTTACTGCGCTCACACACTTCCGCAAGTACAAATTCAGCGCACAACCCAACAGGGTTAGTCGACTCACAAAAGAAGTCATAGTCCACACTCAACTGGAACTCCAAATATGGCAATTTTCAATAAACATCATCCGACCACACTACCTCCCTGGGCCTTATGTGTCGCACGTTTAACTTGATGTTTGGTAAATGAAAATTCCCCACTCCCATCCCACTCATCGCACTCACTTCAGAAGTTCGAAGTTTGCGCAGAAAGAATCATCCGTCTACTAGGGGACATAATATTGTCCAACCCTCAGGGAAGCCTCAACCGGAAATATACTGACCGAAATACGCTGAACAAAGCTAACCTGGCGACCGCCTACAAGACCAACTGTTCATCGAGTAGGAACTCAACGCTGGAATTGCCATCTCCCGGATCAAGAGTGCCCCGGGACCGGACGGCACCCCTATACCCCTAGGTTCCAGAACGCCTTCAAATCTTTCCGGCAAGCTATCCTGGCATGGTTCAATAAAATCTTGTCGACCAGCGAATTTCCGAAGGATTGGAGTCTATCCTGGGTACACTTTATCCCCAAACCGAGCAAGCCCGCAAATGACCCTCACAATGTAGGGCCGATACCACTCACGTCTGTAATGGGGCAGGTCATAGAATGCATTGTTTTAGACTAAAAACAATGGCTGGTGGACAGGAAAAATATCTTCCACCCTAAACAGACAGGATCTAGAAAAACGCAAGCACCGCGGACAGTCTTGTATGATTTATAACGATGTTGTCGATGTGCATACCGCAAGGAAAGAACTGAGGGTTCTAGTCTCCATGGATATCTCAAAAGGTTTCAACTCTCTCCCTCACGCGAAAAACATTGCCAGATTACAACAAGGCTTTCGAAACAAAATTCTAGACTTCGTACGAGCCTTTCTTCCAAACAGAAAATTTGTTGTCCTCACCGGACACGACCCGACTGACGAAACCTGTTCCCTGTGAGAAAATCACATCGAAGTCCTTCAAGGGCACCTTTTCTATCCGGTTATTTTTAACTTAGTGATGGCTCCACTACTTTGGGAACTACAAAAGGTACCGACCCAAGACGCCACTGCTTACGGAAATTGCATCACCATTTGGACCGACGAAGGAGACACCTGGGCCCGTTTGCTCGAAGAGCTAACTGCGGCTAAAGTTAGCCGCAGTACCTAGAAGAGGGATTTTGAAATCACGTGACTGGCTCGGCAGAATGCGGGAAAACGTGGCGGTGCCCCGGTGAGTGAGCGCTGCTCGCTTTGGAAATAATATGTCGTTGTAGCTGCAATATCGGGCGCGTTAGTCACCAACGAATGGTGCAGGAGGCTTTCGCTTTGCCTTACCTCACTTAAATCGCAAGGCATGAGCAATGACCGCGTCGCATTTTTTAGATAGTCTTTTGATTCTTTAGATAGTCTTTCGAAAAAGTGCGAGTTCGGTGGGACTGAGTCAGATTTCCTCGAGCACCACCATGACCAGCGTGGACTTGGATTACTCGACGACAAAGTCATCGTTCAGCACTTACCTCGCCTTTTGTCTCTGAGCAAACTCCGAAAATTGTTCGATTTGATTAATTTCTACTAGCGATTCATTCCCAACTGCACTGAGGTTCTTAAAGCACTGACGCATCTCCTCAAAAGCGTCAACAGCCCGTACACAACACTCCGGTGGTCTTTGGAAACTGGCCAAGTTTTTGAAAAAAGCCATTCTAGCCAACGGCACTCTGCTATAACATCCAAGGCCGAATACCCCACTCAATGTCATGGTCGACGCCTCTAATATTGATGCAGTTTTGCAGCAGTTCATTAGAACAGTGTGGAACCCAATTTCATAAAAATATAATCTGAAACTTGCAGAATGCCGTTACAGCACCTTCGGCCGCGAGCTTCTCGCAATCTATGGGGCCATCAAATACTTCGAAGACATTTTAGGAGGTCAAAATTTGTACATACTCACGGACAGCGAACTATTATCATACGCCTTGAAATCGTCCAACGGTACGTTTTCTCCATGAGAAGCACGCCTCTGTCATACATCGCTGAATTCACCACGGACGTCCGTCATGTTAAGGTATGCCACAACACGGCAGCAGACGCTCTCGCGCGTTGCATCCAGCTTTTATTGCAATACGTGGCCATCTGCCACAGACTTTAATTTTCTGACGGCTGCGCTACAAAACGGCGATACCATTCGTTTCGTCAGTTTCTCTTCCAATCGGCTACAGCTCAAAAACATCACAATAGCCCATTATGATCAGCCTCTCCCTTCTGATATCTCCGCTGTTGCGCTGCGAACCCGTCGTCTCTTCTGCATTTCGCCGTCAGATTTTTGGCGGACTACATCGGCTCTCGAGCCCCAGTATACGTGCGACACAACGTCTAATCACCCAACGTTTGCCCTGGCATGCCATGTTTGCGTCACAGAGTGAAAACAAACACACATAAACTGCAAAAAAATGCATAGACACACCTTTACGCCTTTTTCAAAATTCCCGCTACCCACCACTAGGTTTAATAACGTCCCCGTTGATATCGTCGGTCCCTTATATCCATTCAATGGTAAGACCTACATACTTACATCAACTGATTTACACGCTGACCGGAAGCCTACCGCATTCCCGATGTAAGAGCCAACACCATAGCCAGGATTTTTATTAGCGGAGGGTTTTCTAGATTTGGTGCGCCGTCCAGCATAACAACGATCAGGGGAGGACAGTTCAAGTCGTCCCCATATCATTCTCTCATGCAGCTAGCTCCTAGGTACACATCGCATTCACATGACGTCCTACCACCCCATAGCCAACAGGCAGGGTCGAAAGATTCCAACGATTCGCTCAAGCACGCGCTGGCTGTAGCTGCGCATACGTCGATGTGTTATAAAAAAACTACAACAACAGAAAGCTTGCGTTTGAGGAGGAGCATCTACTGTGTTCTTTACCAGTATGTACTGTAGTACAAACTGGTATTCACGACCCTTGCATAACCGAAGATGATTTTATCGCTCCTGAAAGCTACTCTTATAAAGGTAAGGTGGGGTAAAATGAGACGCGCTGCAAAATGCGACAGTTTGTGTTTAGTGCCATTCATATCCTGGACAAGCAATCGGAGTACCTTCGCAGTTCACCGAGAGGTGCCGTGACCTGTCCGCTTTGCATGTGTAAAAAATTGAAAGTTGTCGGCATGAGTTTTCCAGAAAAAATAAATGCGGAGTTGAGGTTGCCGTGTTCACACCCCGCCAAAAAGGCGCAAAATTCAGCGCAAGGTTTCGCTTGGAGACCTCCACCCCCATTGGCAGTGATTATTTTGCCAAAGTAGCTTCAATTTATTATTATGGTTTATTAGCTCCATGCAGACCGAATTTGAGCAATCTGTGGTTGTGTTTTGTAACGAAATAATTATTTACGCAACGGGATACGCGCGGGGCAAAACGCGACAACTTGCCATTTCATGACGCGCATATCAAAAACGCACGAGCCTCTTGGTTCCTCCAGAGCCATGTTCTTTTTTTCTCCCAGTGTCTATAATGGACCGAAAGGAAACAACAAGGGCTTCATAGCGCGAAAGTGACATGAACAAAGCTCCTGAAAGTATCAAGCCTAACTGCCTAACTTTTTGGCGTTACCAAAGAACGCGCTTTAATTGCGAACCAAACGGCTCGGTGAATGTGAATAGCCGCGACTCTACAAAAATTTACTGGCAAAGTCGATGTCGGCGAAAGCGAACAAGAACCGGCTTTCCACTGTCCCCCCCCCCCCCCCCCCCCTCCCCCGAAACAAAAAAGAAAGAAAAAAAAAAGTGGAAGTGAAGAGAAAGATTCTTAGCGTCCATTGAAGATGCGCGCAGTGTCCGAGCGTTCTGCAGACCGTGCGATGCACACCACGAGAGACTGGCAGTGCCTGCTATGCAAAGAACTTTGGACCTAAGCAGCTCCGTATTCAGTATGGTTCGAGTGCATGGAATGCAAGACGTGGGCTCACGAAGAGTGCGTCAGAGCTCACACTGTGCGTTTCAAGTGTTTGTATTGCAAAAAGTTAACGCATATCAGTTTTCTTTTTCTTTTTAAGTGTATCTCGTTGTACTACCCCACAACGTTCCCTCATTTTTAAACCGCGGGCGGGCCAAAATGAGACATGGTGAGACTCTCAGATATTGTAGTTTGATTTAATGTTTCGCTTGCTTCACTTAAGTAGTTTTTACTCAGCATAGCGTCAAGACATCTAGGAATATCCCCAGGATCTATATTTAAATATAAAAGCAGAAATCAAAATTACCATTAGAACAAAAAATATTTTTTCTTATTTTGCCCCATCTACGTACATGGAGTGATATACAGAGTCGTCGTAACTACGCAGTGCTTCCTCTTTCTCCTTGTGTATCGACCGCTTCAAGAAGAACCACCTGCTTCTGCAATGCACAAGCTGCTACCAAGGAACATCTGTTATTTCTTAGCTTTTCGTACAAGGGGCTTGTCAGAGCGAGAGCCCGATTTTCTTCTAGCTATTCGCGGTCGCGCACTGCAGCGATGCCGCTCCTTCTGATCGAATTGTTGAAAGCTGGGAGTGAATTTATACACTTATGACTCTCTCGTCCTAGCAATGCCCACACTTGCCTATAGACCGGCACGTGGCCCTGACGTCACGCAGCTGCGGTGGCACTGTCGACGGCACTGCGCAGGCGCAGACGCTTCACTTCACGCGAATTCGGTTTCTGCGCACGCGCAGTGCCCACACCTGGTGTGGGCAAAAAGGGCTTGTTTGTAAACAGCGTGTCGGTCTATAGCGTTCAAAGAATGAATGTATTGATGTGTATCTGAGAGAAATAAATCAAACCAAACTACTCTTAAAAACACTGAAATAAAAAAAAAGTTTTTTAAAGGCCTAGATGGGACACGTATATTTTTTATAATTTTTCCTACAAAAACATTTTCTTTTTAGCAGTTTGACGCCGTTAGACTTAATTTAGGTGGAGGGCACGACTCGCCCCGGCCCACAGATCAGTGGCCCCACCCATTACTACTGGATTGGCTTGGCTGCTCGGCCGAACATGCTCGATGTCTCCTTTTCCGGGCATCCGTGTCGTCTCCGACGCCTGACACCATGAAAATAGGAATAAGAGGAGGCGACATTCTAGCTGAAGACAGTCAAATGAAACAATCTCAAGTGAAGCCGGAGGTAAAGGCCGCAATCGGTGGGAACCCCTTCAAGGGTGCTCAAATCCGTCCAAAAGCGTCTAAGGGTGCTCAAGTCCGTCCAAATCTGTCTTTTGGTTTTGGTCATCGTTGGGGGCGTGTTTCTCCGAACCGGAATCCTCCCACGGCTTCACCGCTAATGGGATCATGTCGCCTCCAAAAGCATCCTACCTCCATGCCTGACGCCGCCTGCTAGTCGTGCGAGCAGAAGAGCGTCAGCCTCCGTCATCGTCTGGTATTCCACCACCGCCTATCGTCATCTGCAATGCCCGTAGGACGCAGACATGAAAGCTGCATATCGGCGTCCGTTTTCACCTTCGTCCGTCTGCTATTCCGCCCCGGTCCAAAACCTTCTGCAGTACTCACACGACGCTACAATGAAAGGGGCATTCTAGCGTTCTGTCATGCACGAGCCATGGTTCAATACAAACGTCTTTCGATATGGGATAAAAAAACGACTGTAGGACTCTAAAGATCAACACCATAAATATGCAGTCCTTCCAGCTTTTTTGTTCTTGTTATTCTTTCGCGTGGAATACGCGAGCAAGGTGGGTGAGCGTCATAACGCACAATTAAAGCGCGGCCTAAAAATATTTTCTTTGACAGGCCGCGTGCACTGCGAAACTTGAATCGCGGATCGGGGGCCCGACGGTGGCGCCGCAGGCTGCCGTTGCTTAACGCCTGGAAATACTTGCAAATATATGAAAGTAAATAATAAAAACGAACTTTTTGAAGCTTGTGTGAAGTGTCTTGTAAAGAAAGGTTTTTGAGGTGTCGGGGGGATCGGTGGCCGAGTGGGTTAGCGCATACCAGCTCGGAGCACGTCGAGCGAAAGCTCGCGCTGCAGAACCCAGGATCCTGGGTTCAATTCCCACCCCTGCCCGTTTAGATCTGGATGAGCATCGTACCGGCGTGCGGTCGTGTATCACTACTGCGTGGTGCACGTTAAACACCCCAGGCTAGCGGTTGTGCTGCACTGGCTACATTGCCCATCTACAGCGAGTGACTCGTCGCAGCTTTGAATTGGCTGACCAACTACACGCTGTATAAATATCCACACAACCCCAATTTTTGCTGATGTCTCGTTCTGTGCCAAGAGCACACCTTGTGTAAATATTTTTACATAGATTAAAGAGCTTCAGCAACGTCTCGGATAATTTCTAGCAGTTTTGTTTGTTCGAGGAGCAGAAAGAGTCTGAACTTTTGTTTTCTCGCGTTTCTCAACGTACGATCGTATTGACCGCCGCGATCACGGGCGATGTCTAGCGGGGGTGGTGTAGTTTTGTGCCCGAGCCGGAGTTCCCTGTTAGCAGACCCGAATTTTCTCTATCATCGTCTACCGTGCGAGGAACCCTTCAGGGGTTCCTCCCGCGAGAAACTCCTCAGAGTCAACATGCCATGACGCCGTGTTGGTCGAGAACACGTTGTTCGCAATCATAGGAGGAGCGCTGGACAACCAAAAACAGAGATCACAGATCCCATTTGAAAGGGACATGATCCGAGCTCCCTCGATCCTGTGGCCAAACCCAATCTCAGCGCAATACGCCGCGTCTCACAAAAAGCCAATACCAGAACACCACAGAAACATCAAGGAAAGCCGTACCACCCTTCCCAAACCCCACCCCTCACTCAGCACCAAACAAGCACACGTCCTCCGCAAAATAGAGGCTAACACTCTCCTCACCCCGGTAGTGCCCTACAACTTCAGTTGCAAGGGGACAGCTTGCTGTCCCAACTGCCCGGAGATCCCGGCTGACACAGAGCACATTCTCTACGCCTCTAACTCGGCGATCACGTCTCCCTACTTCCCGTACCCATTCCCTCCCTCCTGGAATGCTTGGATCAGCTCGGGCTCGGCGGATCTCCAATGGGCCCTGGCGGAGCAAGCGCTCCTTTTCACAAGGCCGTAGTTTGTGGCTTTTAATAAAGTTGTTCTGCTCCTGCTCCCAGAGATGTCTCGACACACGTGACTCGGAAGTACTCTGTCGCCGATGCACGAGTGTAGAGGCGCCAAAAACTTCGATCTTCATTATCTTTTTTTATAAAATAAATATTACCGGACGCAAGCAGAATGGTTTTCTGTTTTTGGATCTAGAAATGACCGAGACCAACTCCCACAATTATTTGGCAGAAGTCCCAAAGCCGTTTCGCCACCGTCATTGACCATGTACCAGATAGCTCAACCCAAACCGAAAAACGCTTCGTAGTTTGTGCGCAAATGTGAATGTGTGCGTACTGCTGCTCAGTGTATGCGCAGCGGGGGTTCGTCTGCTTGCTAGGACGACGTCGAGGACGACGTCAAAGGCGACTTCTAGGACGGCCTCTAAGACGAGCTCTATGGCGATCTCAAGGACGACTTTTAGGACGACTTCTCGAACGACCTCAAGGACAACGTAGAGGACGACATCCTAGAGGACGACGTCAAAGACGGCGTCTTGAATGATCTCTTGGATAACCTCTAGTGCAATCTCAAGGAAGACATCCAGACGACCTCATGGACAACGTAAAGGTTGACGTCGAAGACGACGTCCTAGAGGATGACGTAAAGACGTCTAGAATGACCTCTGGGAAGATTTCAAGGAGGACCTCTAGGAGGACCTCAAGAACGACGTCTAGGACGACGTCCTAGAGGAAGACGCCAAAAAAGACGTCTAGAATGACCTCTCGAACGACCTAAGGGACGATCTCTGGGACGGTGTCAAAGACGACGTCCGCATGCGCGCGGCACCTGCGTAGGCGGATGTCCTGTGGATGCGGAGGCACCGCGCCGCCGCGCGGCGTATACGCACGCCGCGGATATGCACGTCGCATTCGAGGCTAGAAACCGTATCGCGAAAACCGGGTGACGTGGCTAATGAACGCTATCGCATTAAACATGAACCATCTCAACGAGCTACGCTGGTTGAGCATGCCACAAACGCCGACAGCAGTGTTTGTGAATGTTTAAAATCGAAGCGGAAGCGCTAGTGTAACTAGAAATATACGCCTCGCTACCAACACGGCCATTACATCAATTCTACGAAAGCATTTTTACACACCAACATCAGAAGACGAACCGGGCCCTGACCCTAATGCACAGTATGCCATGTACCGGCAACCTGCAGAAACCTTATCTGGCACTCTCAAGCGACAACAGGAAAACGACAGGAAGAGATCTCATGACTTGCCGCCGAACTCACACCACAAAACTGCGAGGACTGCGTTACCCCCAACAAAGGTCCTCCAGACAGGATGCTAATCATCGACACCCTTCTTGATTTCGCCGAGAAGGGTGTCAAGAAGTAAAGAGGGCGGGCCTAGACCAATATATATAAATACTTCCTCTTTTTTCCCAACATCCCAACATTCCAACCCCTACCCTTTACACCCCCACCGGATAAGATGACTTTCGTCAAGGTATCCGGTGTCCCCTTCCTGCAATACGCGTATTTTCACTCTTTCACTCTCACCTTAGCATGGTAAAGACACTGTCGTCATGTTAACCTTTCCTAGGTTAACATGGCGACAGTGTTTACGCTCTATTGTATTTAGGCGGGGCTCGAGTATTTGGGGGTTCTGCTCGCTGTCAGTGTGCCTCCTTTTGCCTCATATTATCGCCCGCGAGGCCAGCGAGTTGGACGGCGACAGGCACGACTGCTCAGTAATCAGGCATTGGCCGCCATATTTTTCTGGTTGAAGCGAACCCCGTCATCCTTGACAGCGAGCGGGGAAAGGCGAAAAAAGATTGTATCGGCCGAATTAAGGTGGTGATGCAAGCGAGTTGGTTCATGACTTAAGAAATTGGAAACAGCACAGTAAAAAGACGAGGACAACGAGAGTAGAGCACAGGACAAACGTTGACTATCAACTGAAGTTTTATTAAAAACGGCTAAAACAAGAAAACACCACAAAGCCAACCAACGCCGAAACAACCAATGGTGTGTCACTCACCATGCATCTATAAAATCGATCTCTTTTTTGTGAAGATCAACTGAAGGCTGGCTGACGCAGTACCCCGAGCCAGCTTTTTCGATAGCATATGCCTCCAGCACATCTCTTTGCACCTTTTTGCGCCCCCTGCCAATGATTATGGTATCGTTGAAGACGGGGTGACACAAGCAGTCTCTGCAGTGTACGTATAAGTTACCCCCTGCCATTGACCACACTGAAAGGGCACGTTCACGCATTCTCTCATTGACGCAGCGTCCCGATTGTCCTATGTAAACCCGGCCGCATGACAATGGGAGTTTGTAGATGACACCCACCACGCAATCCACGAACTTGTTGACATGGTTAACCGTACATGACCTCTTGTTACTGTTTGCCTGGTTTATCCCATCCCATAAAATCCCATTGTCATGCGGCCGGGTTTATATAGGAAAATCGGGACGCTGCGTCAATGAGAGAATGCGTGAACATGCCCTTTCCCTGAGGTCAATGACAGGAGGTCACTTTTACGTACACTGCAGAGACTGCTTGTGTCACCCCGTCTTCAAAGATACCATAATCATTGGCAGAGGGCGCACAAAAGTGGAAAGAGAGGTGCTGGAGGCGCATGCTATCGAAAAAGCTGGCTCGGGGTACTGCGTCAGCCAGCCTTCGGTTTATCTTCACAAAAAAGAAATCGATTTTATAGATGCATGGTGAGCGACACGCCATTGGTTGTTTCGGCGTTGATTGGCTTTGTGGTGTTTTCTTGTTTTAGCCGTTTTTAATAAAACTTCAGTTGGCAGTTTGATACTTTAGACCCATGTTACGGATAAAAAAAACAGGACCCGGGATGGCCAAAAAAAAACATGCTTTTCGTGTACGGCTCGTCAAATTATGAGGCGCTGGAGAAATGCAGCCTTCTGCGTTAAGTCCTTATTTCGAACTCTTTTCGTTCGCCTTCCGCCCATTGAAAAGCATGCGGGAAGGGCCTTAGAACGCACCTGGTATCGCTGCGCCGCAGCGTTTTTCCGCGACATAAAGCTCGTCTGCGTTCCTCGCCGTCACCATGGCAACGAACACCGAATGAATGGAAGCACGCACGGTACCGCCGCGTGAAGCCAGCAACAGCTGACGCCATTTTACGAACGCCGTCTGCTAGCCAAAGCCGAACGCGGTATGTCAGATCAACCGCCTCCGCCGGTGCACGCCGACGGGCCGCCGGGCAGCACCGAGAGCAAATGCAGAGGCATCTGTTGAGACTTTGGTGGGTCGAGAGGGATCGAAAATTGCCAGGACCGGTGCTTCAGTAAGCAATTTTCGCAGTTGTTGCCACACAGTTTCATGAACCTTCTGCCATTCAAAAATAGTGTCTTGTCGAATAAGTTGACGCAACAACTCTGTCTGCGTTGACAAGTTTGGCAAGTACTTTCCAAAGTAGTTTACAGCTCCTAGCAACTCCTGAACCTCTTTCTTACTCCTTGAAGTTGGTAGGGCTGCAACACATTTCACAAGTTCTGGATTTGGCTCAATGCCAGCTGCGCTTATTTTATCTCCTAAGTAAGTAATTTCTGTGACCCCGAAGATGCACCTCTCCAAGTTAAGATTTAATCCTCCTGTTTGTAGAGCATGAAGCACAGCGCGCAAGCGTTGGTCATGTTCTTCGCGCGTTTCGCCTCAAATCAGGACATCATCAATATACACCCGCACACATGACAGTCCATCTAAAACGTAACTCATAGTGCGCTGAAACACCTCGGGAGCTGAAGCGATTCCGAAGGGCAGTCTGAGAAACCTGTAGCGACCGAAAGGAGTGCTGAAGGTGCATATTCGAGATTTACTGTCATCCAACGGTATTTGATGGAAACCGCTCTTGGCGTCGAGCCGGCTAAAATATGCGGCATGTACCAAGTCTGCTTCAATTTCTTCTCTCCGGGGCAGCTGAAAATGCTCTCGCTTGAGTGCTTTGTTCACGTGACGGAGATCCATGCATAATCTTAAGATGTTTCTTTTTCGTACTATAACCAAGGGGCTCACCCAATCGGACGGTTCCGGTGCCTTCGCGATGACACCTGCTGTCTCCATTAGGTCGAGCTCTGGGGTGCTATGTTGCGCTTTTTGGACTCCCAGGAGACTTGGAAGAGGGAAGTGACGTCAACGACTGGAGAAACGCAGATTGGATGTTGACAGAAGAAAACAAAATCAACATCCAATCTGCATTTGCTGCGTTGTTGACGTCACTTCCCTCTCCCTAGTCTCCTGGGAGTCCAAAAAGCGCAACATAGCCCCCCAGCCTTCAAAGGCGCACGTAGCGCGTGCACCACCCGACGTGCTGGCTGTTATCACCGGTGTGGAGTTGTCGCGAAGAACCATCTTGTGGGTTCTCCTTGTGCAACCGAGACCACGGAAAAGACCCGGGAACTCGCGCTCTACTTGTTGGCGCTGCTGGTTCTCGTGCTCTACAGTGTTGACCCGGTTGACGAGGCCAAAGTGCTCGACCGCTTTTAGGCCCATGATGGCTTGCCTGCCCTTCTTTACTATAAACAAATCCAGGAAACCTTGTTTTCTGCCGACAGATACCGACAGCCGGACTTTTCCCATATGTTTTATGATGCCACCTCCGTAGCTGTGCAGAGTTGCAGTCGTGGGTTGAGGCCGCTGCTTCTGTTTGATCTTCATAAACAATGTGCGTGGGAAGCTTCAATAAGGCTTTCTTCGCTTTGCACACCATCTGCTTTGCTTGCCCGTTAGATGCAGGATGGTATGGTGCACTAATGTGGTGCCTGATGCCGTTCTTTTAATTTTTTTTTACTTAATTTGAAACAAGGTTCGGTGCGTTATTAGAGAAAAGTATTTTCGGTAGTGCAAAAGTAGCGAAAAGAAAGCGTAGACCGTCAGTGACGCGTTTGGACGTCGTGGCATGCATCGTGTAAACTTTCAACCACTTAAGAGTACGTGTCGACCATGACTCCGCAGATGCGAATACGTTTCGCCACCCACCGACTGAATAGTGGATCGTTTTCAGCTACTGTTCATGATGGCGCTGGATTCGATGAAGACTTCGAGTCTTTCCGCAAAGTTAGCCCAGGTGCCAACACTTCTGTCGAAAGCGGTAAGTGTTCGAAACGTCGACAACGTCGGTAGCGACGTGCTGTGCTTGACACTGGACGCTTACCATTCGCAGAAAAGAAACTTGTTTGTTCTTCTGCCACGAGTCGTCCGACACCAGGTCATCATCGCAACTCCATCTCCTGACAAAACAGGTCTTCATTATCCGCATGTCCATAGTTAGCAATCATGTGAACTTATATATTCCCAAACGCTCATCGCTTGCCGTCGCTATACGCCGCTCATTCATAGCGCCTTCATTGCAAATAAACGTCATCCTATTTATTCTGATGATTTTTATCGTATTTCTTCTAAGCCGTACTTACAACATTATGTCTGTCGGTACTTCCGAAAATATTGCAACGGCCGTTTGCTCGCAACGTCGGCTGCGTCTGCCTTACCTTTCCCGCGACTTTCGAAAGTGCAGAGGCCAGATTCACGAAACGATCTTAAGCCAAAAATGTGCGCAAGACAAAACGTGAGAACAAATTCGTATTCACGAAACGAAATTATCGTAAGTTTTGCGCAGGTTACGATGGAATCCTACGACAGCTCCGAAGCTGTCTTACGCACTTCTTACGATCAAATCAGCATGGCCGACCGCGTCGCTCGGTTACTTGGTCGCGACGACTAACGGACGTTTATTTTTGTACGTGCTCTTCTCACGCGTCCCGCCTACAAGCAGCAGCCAGAAAAAAAGTAAAAATTACTTGAAATAAACCACGACGAACAAGAACGCTGTATCCACAAACACCCGGGAAATGCTCCAACGGCCACGATTCCACTGACCGCGACCAAGCGAGCTCGCCAAATAGGCCTAGCAGGCACTCCGACTCGGTGCAGCGGTGCTCCGACGGTCCTTGGCCAAGACCGTTTGCCCCCGACCGGCTGGCGTGCTGAATGGTATATGCCCGCGCCACCCTTGTGAACCCTTCCCGTATAATACTTTGATCGCTGACCTCAATTTTAGATTAAGAGGTCAATCTCTTCCTCTTGTCATCTCCTTGTTTTCCGAGGCAGCGGTGACTCTCGCCGGTGAAAAAGCGGTGAATCTCCGACAGACGCAGGAAAGGTAAAGCAGCCATCGCTTTGACTAGCAGACATAAAGCAGACGACGTTAACTGCGCCAACCCGCCGACGCCGTTAAAGAGTGAGGAGTCTCGCCGCATACGAAAGGAGGGAAAAAGTATTTGGGAGGACTTGTGACACTAAACACCGCTCACTCTCGGTTCTTAGCAAACAAACATCGGAGCCTCGGGACACCTCGCCAGTGAGTCCTTTGACTTCCCTCCTTGATGCGCGTCTGCTAGTTGTTAGACAAAAACAACGTACCGCTCGAGTTATTTCGTCTGCTCTCTCTGCAAGGCGAAGTCGAGCTCGCTCGTAATGACCTGAACTTCCGAAAGTCGCAGGAAAGGTAAGACAGACGCAGACGACGTTGCGAGCAGACGACGTTGCAAAGGAGCAGACGACGCTCAGATAGGAGGTCGCGATCAGCCAATCAGGGCTCGGCGTTCTGACGTCACCGCTACTTCCTTTCTCATGCGCAGAAGACGAAAATGAGCCCACTTGCGAGGCGTATAGACCGATCTCACCAAGCGTTCGGCGCATGCTTGACGCCGCCATAACATTAGTTTACTGGAGGCAAACGGCAGTGCACGAGAGGGTTCGTGCCATCTCGTGCTCTACACGCGCAGAGCTTCAGCGAGGTTGTCGCACGTGCAACTAGTCTAAAGTTCCCTCGATGCATTGCGGCAGTGGTGGCGTAGTCATACCGGCTGCTGAGATCGGTCTATTATTACCCAGCCTGACATTCTCGCATACATGCGTTTGCTGGGCCACGTATTATACTTCATCTCACCTTAGCACGGACTAACTGCGAAGGCTGAGCAAGCGCGAGCGGCTAGCTTCGACTGCCTGACTGGAGCACTCGTGCACGAGCGCTCGTGCAGTCGCCGAGGCTTCATCCAAAGCAACTAGCTCGGGCTTTTGGCACGCGGGCTAACAATAGTCCTTGCTAGGTGAGACGAAGTATGCGGCGAGAAGTTTTGTGGCGCCTCCTGTGGTTCCACCTTGTGACGTCATTACCTTGCAAACAACAAGTTCGATGGTGTTTGTTATTAGCATGGTGGAAGCTTGAAATCATTGCGCTCTCAAACACTGCCAACACCGTCAAAATTAAAGTTCTTTCATTCCTCTTATTTCCGTCGATGATAAATCCCCTTTCCGACGTCATAGTCAGCGTTCGGCCAATCGTGGAAGGCCGACCACAGCGACGCTCTCGGTCGCGCACGGGGCTAATCGAGCCAGCTAAGCACAGTTGGCAGCGGCGCGAGCAAGGCCACGATGGGAACGTGATGGTGCTCAAGCCATCCCGCCATGAACCAATATTTCGGGCACCCCACGGGTGCGTGTCGCCATCTATTGGTTGAACTAACGCCTTGTTCAAGATGGCTGCCGTGGGACCGCAGCCTTAAACATGTCAGTTTCCTCAGTTATTCTTTGTTTCGTCACCTTGTCATTCGTGACAATATGTGTATTGCACTGTAGCGCAATATCAGGGATACAACCGAATTTCATTCTGATGCATAAATTTTGAAACATTCTCTGTGTCGCAATGTAAAAATACACATACACAATGTATTTATAAAATTCTATCGCAAAACATTTGAGCCGCGATACTGCCAAACTTAATTGCAAGCGATTAGTACGTCTGAACAGTATTTAGCGGAATAGAAAAAAGAAAGAAACTACACTTCAATTTACTGATATCGGTGCTTAGTACCTAAGAACCTTTTCTCGGCTCTCATTGGTTGAAGAGATAATTGATGAGTGAACGTTGTAAAATTGTTTCTTCGTGCCGTAATAGTATTTTTATCGACAATATTTTTATGTTTCAGAAGCCAATAATCTTGATAGAGACATTATTGTCGGTGCCGATAAGGTTTTCGTTATGTATCTCTTGCTTGAATCCGTGTCAAACGTTCAAATTATCGTTTCTTTGCTCTAAAACAATCCTTTTATTTCCATTCAAACGTGTATATTGAATGAAAAGTGTACATATAATTAATTTACAGCACTTAAAAAAAAGGAAATGTGTAATTAGTTTCGGTTTCGTTTCGGTTTCAACTGTGTCCCGTGACGCGCATTTCAACTGGGTTTGTTAGGCCTATGCACCGTGTTACACCGGACAACTTAGTTGAGCTCAATGGCAGTTGGGAAATGCCAACGATTGTTGGCCTAATGACAGCTGTTAGCACTAGTGTAACTATAGTTCGTCTCAACTTAGCATGGACTAACTGTGAAGATTGTGCAAACGCGAGCGGCTAGCCTTGACTGCCTTGACCGCCTTGACTGCCTTGACTCGCTGCATGATGGGGGATTGTGTGGATATTTATACAGCCTGTAGTTCGTTAGCCATTTAAAGTTGCGACGAGTCACTCGCTGTAGATTAGCAATTTAGCCAGTGCAGTTCAACCGCTAGCCTGGGGTCTTTAACGTGCACTACGCTGTAGTGATACACGACCGCACGCCGGTACGATGCTCAGCCAGATCGAAACGGGCAGGGGTGGGGTTGAACCCAGGATCCCTGGATTTTGCAACCCGAGCTTTTGCTCCACGTGCTCTGAGCTGGTGTGCGCTATCCCAGTTTGCCACCGATCCCCCCCCCCCCTTCCCCGAGGACTCGGGCAGCCGCCGGGGCTTCATCCAGAGCAACTAGCTCGCGCTTTTAACATACGCGGCTGAGAATAGTCCATGCTAAGGTGAGAGTGAAAGAGTGAAAATACGCGTATTGCAGGAAGGGGACACCGGATGCCTTGACGAAAGTCATCTTATCCGGTAGGGGGTGTAAAGTGTAGGGGTTGGGTTGTTGGGATGTTGGGAAAGAAGATTAAGTATTTATATATATTGGGCTAGGCCCGTACCTCTTGACTTCTTGACACCCTTCTCGGCGAAATCAAGAAGGGTGTCGAGGATTAGCATCCTGTCTGGAGGACCTTTGTTGGGAGTAACGCAGTCTTCGCAGTTTTGTGGTGTGAGTTCGGCGGCAAGTCATCAGATCTCTTCCTGTCGTTTTCCTGTTGTCGCTTGAGAGTGCCAGATAAGGTTTCTGCAGGTTGCCTGTACATGGCATACTGTGCCTTAGGGTCAGGGCTCGGTTCGTCTTCTGATGTTGGTGTGTAAAAATGCTTTCGTAGAATTGATGTAATGGCCGTGTTGGTAGCGAGGCGTATAGTTCTAGTTACACTAGCGCGTCCGATTCGATTTTAAATATTCACAAACACTGCTGTCGGCGTTTGCGGCGTGCTCAACCAGCGTAGCTTGTTGAGATGGTTCATTTTTAATGCGATAGCGTTCATTAGCTACGTCACCCGGTTTTTGCGATACGGTTTCTAGCCTCGAATGCGACGTGCATATCCGTGGCGCGCGTATACGCCGGGCGGCGGCGCGGTGCCTCCGCATCCACAGGACATCCGCCTACGCAGGTGCCGCGCGCATGAGGACGTCGTCTTCGACACCGTCCCAGAGGTCGTCCCTTAGGTCGTTCGAGAGGTCATTCTAGACGTCGTTTTTGGCGTCTTCCTCTAGGACGTCGTCCTAGACGTCGTTCTTGAGGTCCTCCTAGAGGTCCTCCTTGAGATCTTCCTAGAGGTCGTTCCAGACGTATT